>JAQJVL010000512.1:0-478077 GCA_035578905.1 Stictocephala bisonia | reverse complement strand
CGCGCTGCTAAGCGGTCAGTCTACAAACTATGAAAACAGCATGACGCTGTTCAGCACGAAGACAAGCTACCTGTGCTGCAGATATACTTACCCATAACGCCCAACTTCATGAGCTAAAGGCTCTCAGTTCGATCCCAATCAGTGTCATAGCAAATTTTGAAAGGGATACTCTGATAACCACTGGCTGCTCATTTGCCATTGGATTATCAAATTAATTACACTTCCTAAAGGAATGGTCAGCTTTAGTTTGTAACAATGACTACGTTCTACACTCATCACACTCATTCGAAATCCATATTCGTCCATATCTTGACATTCGGTATCTTAGAAATTAATAAATTATCTCATTAAATAAAGAAACCATAGGAAAAGCTTGTTTTAGTCCATTTCATATTTCTTGTACAGATTTAAAATTGCAAATCTCCTTTACAATCTTACGATTATTAAAATCCTCCATAGTAAACAAAACACGGGTAAACAGGGAACCAAAACGATCTGACCGTTGGTCTTATTTAAACAAAACACGGGTAAACAGAGAACCAAAACGATCTGACCGTTGGTCTTATTTAAACAAAACACGGGAAAACAGGGAACCAAAACGATCTGACCGTTGGTCTTATTTAAACAAAACACGGGAAAACAGGGAACCAAAACGATCTGACCGTTGGTCTTATTTAAACAAAACACGGGAAAACAGGGAACCAAAACGATCTGACCGTTGGTCTTATTTAAACAAAACACGGGAAAACAGGGAACCAAAACGATCTGACCGTTGGTCTTATTTAAACAAAACACGGGTAAACAGGGAACCAAAACGATCTGACCGTTGGTCTTATTTAAACAAAACACGGGTAAACAGGGAACCAAAACGATCTGACCGTTGGTCTTATTTAAACAAAACACGGGTAAACAGGGAACCAAAACGATCTGACCGTTGGTCTTATTTAAACAAAACACGGGTAAACAGGGAACCAAAACGATCTGACCGTTGGTCTTATTTAAACAAAACACGGGTAAACAGGGAACCAAAACGATCTGACCGTTGGTCTTATTTAAACAAAACACGGGTAAACAGGGAACCAAAACGATCTGACCGTTGGTCTTATTTAAACAAAACACGGGTAAACAGGGAACCAAAACGATCTGACCGTTGGTCTTATTTAAACAAAACACGGGTAAACAGGGAACCAAAACGATCGGACCGTTGGTCTTATTTAAACAAAACACGGGTAAACAGGGAACCAAAACGATCGGACCGTTGGTCTTATTTACTCTGTGTGAAGAGGAACACATTTTTAGTAATTTTACAATGTTAGATATAAAATAAAAATATCCCTAAAAATAACCTTTTTAGGGATATATGCTTCAAATGTATACAAAAAGGCTCATATTGTTCCCCCACTACCAGCCCAGCTCGTAATAAACAAAACTGTGAGAGCTGTTGTCGGACACCGCCTGGTCCGGATGGCTTTCTGTTCTTGGCATAATGCATTGTAAACTTCCGATTCTCTCCGGTAACAGTTTGGTTCTCTCCTTTCTTTTACAAAATGTTATAACTTTGTAACAAGTTTTCGTTGGTAATGAGTTCTTTAAAATACATTTACAGCCACCTGTATTTGTATAAAGGAAATACAGATTTGATGTTCAATAGTATTATATAGTGTAAAGCAGTCAAATAACTAAAAGCTATAAAAGTTACCAAATCCTGCTTACTCGTAGCCATAAGTTTGAGGGATGTATCTGTTTACATGTACATTATAAATATGTTCAAGGTAAATGTGTTGAATTGCTGATTAAAGAAGGATTAAATATTTTGACAAAATATAGCCACAAAAATGTTTAAAAATAGTTTCTTCATTAATAGATTACGTGTTCGTAGAAATGCAATACAAATGAACGTCGTACAACGCCAACTATTACAACATAAGTACAAAATGAACAGATATTATGGTGTTCGGTTTTGGTAAACCACGCTCACCATCCTCAGACCAAAGGGGCTAATGAAGGAATGAAATCGATGTGCAACTAAAGCAACTCACAACCAAACACATCACGGTCTTAAAACTTATTAAAATGGTGACTGCTAAAATACTATGGACTAACTACTATTGATCAATAGCGTATATTTTCTTATACTTGCTGGAAAAAATTGTAGTAAAACTTATCTGAATCAAAATAGACCTGCTCATTCATAAATGATATAATCCTATAATTTACCTATAAAAATAAGCAATTCTTGTGAATTCACAATTCTATATTTTAATAATTTTTATTTAAACTATGATTAGATTGAGTTGCATGTCGTTCGTTTTTATTTAAACCGTGGTTAGTTCGTGTTGCATGACGTTAATTTGTATTTAAATTGCGACTAGTTTGTGTTGTATGACGTTCATTTGTATTTAAATTGCAACTGGTTTGCGTTGTATGACGTTAATTTGTATTTAAATAACGACTAGTTTGTGTTGTATGACGTTCATTTGTATTTAAATTGCAACTGGTTTGCGTTGTATGACGTTAATTTGTATTTAAATTGCGACTAGTTTGTGTTGTATGACGTTAATTTGTATTTAAATAACGACTAGTTTGTGTTGTATGACGTTCATTTGTATTTAAATTGCAACTGGTTTGCGTTGTATGACGTTAATTTGCATTTAAATTGCGACTAGTTTGTGTTGTATGACGTTCATTTGTATTTAAATTGCAACTGGTTTGCTTTGTATGACGTTAATTTGTATTTAAATTGCGACTAGTTTGTGTTGTATGACGTTAATTTGTATTTAAATAACGACTAGTTTGTGTTGTATGACGTTAATTTGTATTTAAATTGCGATTAGTTTCTGTTGTATAGCGTTCATTTGTATTTAAATTGTGACTAGTTTGTGTTGTATGACGTTAATTTGTATTTAAATTGCGACTAGTTTCTGTTGTATGACGTTAATTTGTATTTAAACTGTGATTAGTTTGTATTGTACGTCGTTCATTTTTATTTAAACCTTAGTTAGTTTGTTTTGTATTTCGTTCGTTTGAACTGTACAAATATTTATAAAAGTAATTAATCCTGATTATTCATGTAATTTTAGAGTTACATTTGTTGAGATTGTTGCATATTTTAATCCAGCCCCAGATGTAAAATGCAATGTACTTTTTTTTACAAAAACCTTGACTAAATAAGGATGCA
The DNA here is from genome assembly GCA_035578905.1 of Stictocephala bisonia. NCBI lineage: Eukaryota > Metazoa > Arthropoda > Insecta > Hemiptera > Membracidae > Stictocephala > Stictocephala bisonia. Next base: position 474,899 of record JAQJVL010000512.1, on the reverse strand, counting down.
TGGTGAAACAAATGAAGTGATGAATCTTGTGACAGGCGGAGATGTGTATTATTCAGGGCGGGTGTTCCATTTCAGACAGCCAGCACTACCTGTGGCATTGCTGTGTCGCGAACACACAAGCAAATCTGGCTCAGACTTGTGAAAAGATTACAATACACAGAGTAAGTCGATTCGGTACCTTTAAAATGCTGAACTTCGCCTTCGTCCAATTGTTTTTACGCTAAAACTTTGCAATTGTAATTGAATTAATTATTCTGTTATAAGATGATTCCAGTGGGAATTTATTATTTATAATAGTTTGTAGCAACAACAATATTGTCTTAACAACGTCATTATTTTTAAGATTGTTTATAACGCAGCAAATGTTAAGGTGCTAAGATTTTTAACTATACTATAAATAACTATACTATAAACGTTAGTCACAGAGGTGACAATGACGCAAATTAGGATCTGTTCTTGAATTCTCTAAGCGATAAGTATTCTGTATTTGTGTATAGTACGTATTTTTATATTTTTATTTGTGCAAACATCTTCAATTTTCAGTCAATCCGGCAGGAAATGTTGTAACTTGTACCTGTAATGAATAAATGTCAGTAATAGTGAGTTTCTATGTGTGATGAGTTGTGATTTTGTCTCTTTGCAAAGATTTTGAGTTTATCAATCTTTAGATTTTGAAATGTATTGCAATTGCTTATCAATTAAATCCACGTTATACATGCCAGGTATTTTGATTATATTTTCGTATTATATCCGAGCGATAGAAAAATTATACCTACACTAAATTTGAAAAATTGAAATGGCAAATATAATTTTATTTTTGTTTATTGCATTAAATTGTATTAAATATTTCATTGAATATACGCCGAAAACGACATAATTCTGAAATTGATTATTTATAACTTATTTTTATATCGTAATCATATCATGTTTGTTGGCTTGTTTTTGACGGAATGTGAATTAGACATCAAAATTAGAAACAGAAAAAGATATTAGCAATTAATGTCCATTAATTTTAGTGAACTTATTCAATTAGGCAGGTGATATATCCTGTTGTAGTGGGCTTGCCAGACCCCCTAAACGAGAAGGGTCACTAAATCTTTCAGCCGCATTCCGTACTTGGACAATCCTCCCCATCTTTATCGCCGAGTCTGAATTTTTACCCAGCCTTTCCAATGATATCGATTTTTCCACAAGTCTTTTTCTTACACTACTCGGTTTTGTATTAATCCTCTTTCTCTTGTTTTATATAAGTTTTCCACTTTGTTTAGTTAAAAATATGACACTATTATTCTTTACGAAATTTGCTTTACAGTGAATAAAAAATATTTGACTATCGACTATATTTCTTCTTGTCTTTTCGATCTATATTCTTCGTAGTCTTCCCTTTAGTCCTCTTCTGTCAAAATTAACTCTTCCATTGGCATGGACAGTCAATATTCCTTATTCTTTTCACGTAAACAAGCATCTCTAGTTTTATCTTTTCTACTCTCATAGGTTATCCCTTGATAGCTCTTATACATCCCACTCCACTTGCTTGCAACTTTTCTCTAGTTTTCTCTGTATTCTCCCTCTTCTTCCTTTTTCCATTCTAAGTAATTGATTTATAATGTTTGAATCTAGAGAGATTTGTGTTCATAGCTAAAGTGCAGACCCTTTAGCTAGTGTGCACAATGTCCTTTTATTGTAGGCCTACAGTCGACGGAAGGTGTGTTTGTGTGTGGCTGAGCTCTTATCAGGAGGGGAGGGGGAGTGCGATTGCAGCAGGTGACCTTGTCGTACGAACTGCGGGTTTATCTTCACCAGCTGGTGATAACGACTCGACAAGATACTTCCTGAGTGATTGCACATTCTGGTTTATCACCAACTGTTAGATAATAAGTGGTGACTTAAATTAACTTAATTAAGTAAATGTGGTGATTTATCGTTAATCTCAAGGTAAGTCCCTTAGATAACGGGTGTGGATTCAACAATAAATAGTTGGAATGCCAATAGTTTTATCACTTACGATTTTTAAAAGATCAATAAATTATATTTTTTAATTAGTTAATTAAACTATACTAGTAAATTTACGATTCAACAGACTTTTAACGAATCCAATTGTGGTTGAACTAAATAATAAAAGATTTATCTCAACTGATCTAAATTTGACTTTGTTTTTTTTTTTTTTAGTGTGCGATGTCTTTTTGTGCACGTATATTTTGTGGTATGATCATTAATTTTTTTATTTTATTTATCAGTCAAAGATATGGGCGAATATGGATTTCGAATAAGTGTAATGAGTGTTGATGACCAAATGTAGTCATTGCTACAAACTGAGCCCGACTATTCCTTAGAAAGTGTAAATTAATTAGTAGCCCAATGACAAATGAACAGCCGGTGGCTATCAGCTGATCCCTTTCAACATTTGTTACGACTCTGATTGGGACCGAACTGAGAAACATTAGCTTATGAGGCTGGTATTTAACCAACTACTCCACCGACCAATTAAAAGACATCATAAATCAAAATGTCAAAATTTAACCAGCCTAATGTTGATAGTAAGTATTTAAACTATGGAGTTATATTATTTCGGTGCACTTTATACTGTTACACAGTCGATAGAATATTATGTTTCTAATTACTGTTGGATTTTATTTTCTGTTACTTGTTCCGTTATTTCTTTGGATTATACATATGTTACATGCACATCGTTGATTTCAATTGTTTTAGTTATGTATATTATTTATTTATTTATTGTGTTAATATTTAATGCTTTGAGGCTCATGTGGCGTTAGGAGTACAAGTCGTGATCCAGAAGGAAGTTTTAAACAATCAAACAATTAATTGAGATAAACTCCAAAATAAAATAAAAATTAGGATTACTGATGTAAAAAAATTACAATTTTTAAAACAAAAAAATTGACTTTTATAATGAATAACAAATGTTGTTTGGTTTCCTTTAACAATGTTTCCTTGGTGTTTGTTGATTTGTTTATTTATTTAAGATTGTAAGTTACTTTAAGATTACTCATATATTAAACATATTTCATTATGATAAAATTAGTTGATCTCTCAAATAGCTATATGCTAGAGAGATTAAAAAAAAAAACACTGAAATGTATTATCAATTTAAGAAATAATTAATGATTTTGAATTGCAAAAATTGAATTGATGTTTTAGTTGCAATCTGAAATACGAACTCTAATAAAACATATTTCTTTATCAATCACGCTTGCAAAACTAGGAACATCCCGACGTGGTATATCTGCTAGTTTAACTACATCCAATCGTAATGCGGGCTGAGAGTGTTCTCTAGGGACGTATTTAGGGGTGTGGAGACATGTAGGATCCCGCAGGAACATTCGTCATCCCTCAGGACGCGTTGACAGATTGTGTCCTGATACCCAGATTACTGGACTGGCTTGGTTTGGTAAATAAAGCAATCGTAGATGATTGGATCCGGCCAAGCTACGGTTCTCTATCGGCTTGTATCTACAGTTTCACTAGAACTGTATTTCTCTAGAACATTCTGTTTGCAAAGCAGTTGAATATCCCTGATGTTTTTAGCGAAACCGAAGTAATGTTTTTGAAAATAAACTATAGCTAACTATATTTATGCATATACTTTATATTTACATTTTTAAAGTGACTTCTATACAACTTGTCTACTATAATAGTTTAATTGGATTTAATTGGTCTATTATATTAGTCTAAGATGTTAGTTTAATTGGAATGATTGTGAAGACCTTCTGAAAATTATAGTGTGGATGATTCTTAGTGTAAATAGAAATTTAGCCTATGTGAGAAATAATAAGTAGGTATGTATCGTTAATATATAGAAATATTGTACTATCACTATCCGCATTTTTAATGTGTTAATCCGCACTGTACTGTATGCTCATCCCTGTCTTATTTTGTACGTATCATTATTATTATTTCGGAAGGCAATCCAAAAACAGTTTTTTCTCTAGGATGCCCTATTTCATAAATTAATTTTGTGTACTTTTTATAACCATGATTTAATTTGTTTTGGAAAATTAATCAATTTACTATTTATTCAAATTAATACAGTATATTTATGAAATAAAGACTTTGTAAAAGGAAATATAGATATATAGGGAGTGTGTGAAGTCTTATAACTCACTGACACAATGTCTGGGACACTTATCGACAACTTAGGAGCTTGACATTTCACACGTAAATACACCTTGTGTTTAAGCTGCCAGAGAAACGTACACCTTGTTCAAGTTTTAGTTTAAAATCAAAAGTTAAATTTTGATTATTTATGCCTATTTATTTAACGTAGTAATCGAAATACACAGCCATAATTTGTATGAGTTAAGAATCATGTAGTGTCGCCTCGTTTGACACCTAGAAGCTCAAGGGTGAACAAAGCTCTCACCCTAGTTGTAAGTTTCTCATTAATTACTTTTACAGTACCTACTAAAACTTACAAATCAACCCCATTAAAACCCACAAAGCAAAACAGGTTTTTTTGACTACTCCCAAATTACAACATTTTACTTCACAACATTTAGTATTTGTGTGAATTGCATAAACATCACCTCGTTGTTCTACTTTGAAATTTAAAAAAATTGTTGATATGGAGCAACAAGTAAAAATATTTCGGAAATGTAAAGATTTTAATGGCTGCTTAAAACAATTAGTCAACAGGGACAACATTAATGACTTCTCTCTCCTTAATTCTGATTTAATTATATGTTATAATAAAATCAAATTATTGACATTGGCCTGTCTAAACCAAAAACATATCGAGTGAAACAACATATTAAAAATAAAAGGTAAATAGTCCAATAAAACGTCAAATTAGAGTTTTACATGTCCGTTTACGAAAAAAGTGAGGAAAAATTATTTTTAATTTGTGATAGTAGTTTTACATGTAGTATCGAAAGCAAATCTTTAAACCGGGGAGCCTAATTTAAATGTTAGTTTCAATTGTTGTTATTTGTATCGTTATTTATTTGGATTATACATATGTTACATGCACATAATTGATTTCATTTGTTTTTGTTTTTATTTATTTGTTTGTTGAATTTTTCAAAGTCTATATAGTATTTAATATTACTTATATACTGCCGATTTATAGTATATTTATATTATATAGTTATGTATATTATTTATTTATTTGTTTCCATTGTGTTAGTGTTTAGTGCTTTGAGGCTTATGTGTAGTTAGGAATGCCAGTCGTTATCCAGGAGGAATTTTTAAACAATCAAGCAATCAATTGATATGAACTCCAAAATAAAATAAACATCAGGACTACTGATAAAAAAATTACATCTTTGAAAAAAATTGGTATTTATAGTGAATAATAAATGTTATTCGATTTCCTTTAACTATGTTTCCTTGGTGCTTATTGATTTGTTTATTTATTTTTTTTTTTTTTTTAGTTATTTTAAGATTACCTACATATTAAAGATATTTCATTATGATAAAATTAATTGATCTCTCAAATAGCTATATGCTAGAGAGATTAAAAAAGACACAGCAATGTAATATCAATTTAAGAAATAATAAATGATTTTGAATTTGAATTAAGATATTGCAAACTAAAGACTTCAAATGTAATATTAACATTGTGTGCTAAATGACTTTTCATCGTGATTTTGATTTTGTTGAAGAATTAAATATTTCTGTGAGTATGAACATTAGTTCATAAATTTTAATATTTTTACAGACAATTGTGATATTTTAAAATTATTTCCAACAATGAAAAATATACGCAATATTTCAATTTGTTTTTCAAATGTTTCAGTATCAACAAAAGGAAAGTAAAAGATAGTAAATAAGCAATGATGAGACAGGAATAAAATTCATTATAAAGTATATGTATGAAGAAGGAAGAATGTATATTTGAACGGAAAAGACGACGTGTACGTTTGTCTTGGTCAAAGGAATGCTGTGCAGGTATATATCTAACGCAAAGGAAGACAGATACTCAAGGTGTTTTGACGTCACATTCCTGCCTTTGTTATTGAGACACGTGCTTTAAACAACTTCTCCTCACACTACTACTTTCTACGTCAGGGCTCAAGCCAGACTATAGGCTAAGTCAAGATAAGAAGAGGCAGCCTAATGATCTGACCGTCGTCTGTCCCCCTGTCGTAAACAAATTAATCCCGGCTGGAGTTTGAAGTCTAGAACTTGACATTGTGATTAAAAATCATTGTTATCAATGGATATTAATCGATTTTTTAATTCATGTAAGTTTTGGCCCAAATTATTTGGACAATAATAAGGGTGTCTGTAAACGAACATTAAACGCATAATGTTAGGTCTTAAACACTTAAAATTGTCCGATTAATTTGGGTAAAAACTAACATGTATTAAAAATCGATTGCAACCCATTAATAACAATAATTTTTAATCGCAATGTTATGTACTAAAATTTAACATGGCGTTAAAAAAAAGTATATGCATGCAGCCGGGACTATTTGTTTACGACAGGGGGACAAACGACGGCCAGGTCATTCCTCGGCTGCCTCTTCTTAGCTTGACTTAGCCTATAGAAGGTAATGCTGTTTCTGAATAAAATTAAATGATTTATTTTCTTACGTAATAGTCTTGATTCATCAAAAATTTTATTTTTTTAGGTAGAGGCCGGTCGGTTTTTACCTCACTTTACCTACGTATAGACTTTTGATTCATGTGGGAAACTGGCACAAACTTTCTCCCTTTTCCTTTGTTATGTCAGATTGTTTAAAAAATGTACAATCAAAACAGATGTTCAATTAATGACTTTTCTAAAGACTGTACAGACGAAACACTTATTTATTTAAATAAAAGTATGGAAATAATCTTCAAAAGCAGTTGTTCAATTAATCACATAGCCAGATTATATGTAATAAACAACCTTCAACACCTTGATTTGTGACTTCAGGCCTTCGGGAAGAACCTAGTGGGGTGGTAACTAAAATATTTTTAGTTGCAATTTGCATCCTTACTGAACATTGTTTGATTAATAATTGAAAAAAAAAAAACTGAAGCTTGAACAAATAATTTGATAATAATAACTTGCATTTTTAATGCTTTTGCCCGTAAAAAATATGTTGTAACTCAAAACCAATTAAAGTTAGGGGCATGCGGTTTTTACTAAAATATTTTAACTGGTAATTTACACATTTCCTAAAAATTTTATTAAAATCGTTGGAGCCGTATTGAGAAAATTTCATTTTTTATGTTTTTGGCCATAAAAATAGAAAACACTAAAATTTCAAAATGTGAAAAAACCGTTTGGAGATATTACCTAATTACATCTACTGTACTTAATAAATTTTGCAAAAATAGATCCATCCGTTTGGTCTCTGGCCAAGTGCACATACACACAGGCACACATACGGACAGACACTAAAACTACTTTTTTTAATTCAGAAGGCCATAAAATAGATTTTAGACCAACTTGTAAAATAATTTTTTTAACGATCACAATACTTTCTCTATGGTAACGCATACGGTAGAAAACCACGGTACAAATAAACAGAATTCTCCTTCTTATGGCCGCAGTGGTAGTTAAGAGAAATATTTTAACTAATGTGTAACTTTATAAATCGGAGTCTACGTTTTACCTTGAGGATTTGGGAGGAATAAGGGGGGGGGGACCGACAAGGTGCTGGCACTGATATCTACATGGTAACCTGGAGAAATAACAACTCGACAACCATTCAGTGTACTATTGGCTGCGATCTCTGGTTCTTTCTTCTCTGTGGTTTGGTCTATGACCTAGTACTGATAAAAACTTCCCGTCCAGGCCAGTATTCGAACCTGCGCTATCTCTAACTCAGTTGCAAGGTCCTGACGCCTCTACTCAATGCAAGGTACTGGCTCTTCAACTGTTCATAATGAACATAGCCATTACCTTAACTCGCGAACTTTGCAAAAGGTGAAATCCTTTAGGGCAATTATATGTATATTGAGATCCTTACGATTGTTCTTTGAAACCTTTTACCAAAAGTAAAATTCCTTTTCCCTGTATGTTTTGTAATGATAGTGTTTTTTTAAGAAGAAATCTATACAGAGTGGGAAAAAACATGAAAACGCTTTCACAACTTTTGTATGACTTCAATTGTAAAATTGAAATCTTGTACATGATCATGGTTACAAAGAACATACTTTTTGACGCCATAAGACTCATTTCATCTTTTCAGGGGGATATCCCACGAAGAGAAGACGAAAATCTTCAACGTAAGCCTAGGTCGAGTTTGGTATCAAATGAAAGGTGTATCCCAGAGAAATTAATTGCCGCAAACCGGATTTCGAAAGGTTTCCAGAATAGCGGTAATTTGAATTTCAAAATAACTAATTTGAGCAATATTATTTCTCCGCTATTTAATTGTTTTAAATAAATTATGTTCATCAAAAATTATACTTTATGGAACTTAATTATTTAAAAAAATTAAATTATCAAATTATCTTTGGAAAAAAATAACTTTGTTGTGAAAGCGTTTCCATATTTTTCCAGCTGTATATTCACACACTGTACATTGTTCTATTAAATATAAATTGAACTCGATTCAATTACAGTTTTGATATCTAGCTATCGTTTTGATTTTTATACGTTTAATCACACATAACTAACATACACTGATTGCTTTTGGTATAGGAAAAACTATACGTGTTCTCATCGGAATAGGCATTCAATCTGTAAGTTCGTATGTGTGGTGTTTCCATCCTGAAAGGGGAGTGACAGAAAGAGATCACCTACCAATCGCATACCAGTGTTTGCCCTCTGTGGGCTTTACTGTGGACTGGCACGATCTGACAACCGCGCTCAGTCCACAACGCTCAACGTGCTATACAGCGGACTTTCAACAAACTACAGAAACAAGTGGTAGCGAGCAACTTATGGCTGGTTGCAATACACTTGCTTACCTTGTTCTCATTATAGATAGATTATCGGTAGTATAATATCTGTGACGGACTCATTAGTTACAGAAATATAAATAATACAATTAATTAATCGGAATAAGCAAAGATAGTTTTAACAGCGCCATTTTCAGAAGTAGTTGTGCTGTTACTAAATTTACACTCATAAATGAAAACTTAAAATAGAATGTATGTGTTCATATATAAATCTGTTATCTAGGACGGCGTTAACAATGCGATACTAATATATTTACGTTTTGTTTCAGGTATTTAAACAGTGAAAGGACATTGATTTGTAAGTTTTAATATTTCTTAGATCATCATTATTACTTTGTAATATGTCATGTCTTCTCTAGAAACGTACTAGTTTTGTAATATTAATTAATGACACAGTTTCTTCTGATATTATTTGATACGATAAGCCTTTACACGCCGAACCCCCCCCCCCCCCACTCTTCCCTTACGAACCCAAGATCTCGCTGCACTCGTGCAGTCAAATATTTCAATTTTCGTTAATAAAATTGGCTTACATCGTTCTTTAACCTCGGTCTTACTTTCTGAACTATATCATTGGATGTTTAAAAATCTAACATTCCAAATTTGTCAAAAAAAAAAAAAAAAGTGTTAGCGCTACAATATAATTTTTAAATATAAAGCAGAACCCGTGATTTTATTTAAATTTTCTTTTCAGAAGTAGTATATTTGCTTTCATACATAAAATAAGCAAGATCGTAACCTAAACATCAAATAGTAAAATGTATAAATTAAAATAATTTTAAAAATCTTTATTTTTTTTAAAACTAGTTAATATTTGGAAGGTCTTTTGCATGCCTTCAGATATTAACATATATGTTTGACGTCTAAAGATCCTGTATTTGTTGGTTAAAGGCCTCACAGATATAAACAATGTTTTGGTAATAATAAGAATTTTTTAGATTATTTTAATTTGAATTATTTTTCGAACGAAGAACACGAAGAAAAAATAAATGACAAACCCGTTTTAATTCTTTTCCGAAAGTTCTTTTAATATTAGTGAAAGCTACTTCTCAAACACATTGTTGTCCTTTGTGTCTAGTAATCACAACAATGCCTCACAGGTGCTCAGCTACGTCATATCTAGAGTATGACATTTTCCCGTGCAATCAGCTGATGTGTCACGTGACTCGATAATTGGACGACTGGCGTATTACCATACATATGGCATCCTCGGCGACAATTGAATGACATAACCGCAGTAGAGACTGGAAGCCCAAATAAGTCGCTACTCGATCTGTCAACAAAGGGATTCATCAAGAACGTCTTTAAACTGGAGATAACAATTGCTCCTGTAATCGAGCCAAGATGACGCGTATCCATATTTTCTCCTCCTTTATTCTACTTACTGTGGGACGCGTGTTTTCTCACGAAAACATGCTGAGAGTTCTCGTAATCTCACTACATACGGTGTATGTGGATCCAATGCCGTGAGTATTTAAATAATTTGGTCAAAAATGTTCGATTTTTTTCGATTTCGACTTTTGATCAGCTATTAAACTCCTCTCAAGTATTTCTTTCATTAAAATTATGTTTATAGTTATAAATAAATCACCTCAAATTTGCGATTTTGGTCTTTATTGGTACATTCAGAATTAAGAAAATATTTTATCGAATAGCCCCTAATATTAAAAACAGGCCCTCACAGAACTGGTCTTGCTCATCAGTTATTTTAAATTAGGTAATTTTACTGCAAATTAGCAAATGTGGTTTTAATTAGTTAATGTTATTTGTTTGGTTTTATTTTATTACGACGAGAAATAAAATGTCGTGTTTGGAATCTTACGCTTTTTAATATCACACAATTTACAAAATTGAACTTTATATACTTAACGGGTGAATGTACTTTTACCCGCATGTTATATTACAATCCAATCGCTACGCACACGTACAGCGAGACACAGCACCCGCACCCGCAGGATCGCGCTTCAAAGACATCCTGCAATTATAGTAGAAGCCATTGGAAGTCTACGCTCAGTGTATTCCTTGACTTATCAAAGGCTTTTGACTGTGTTGAACATGTAAATTAGATTCAAAAACTTGAATATTACGGGATACGAGGAGTGCCACTCAAGGGGCTTGAATCTTATCTGACTGACAGATCACAATTTGTAGGAATTTGCGACGTTATATCGGGGGAGAGGGGCCTGAGCTATGGAGTCCCACAAGGCTCCATACTTAGCCCTCTGCTCTTTCTGATATACGTAAATGACGTTGGTTCATCGGTACAGAACGGACAGCTGGTCCAGTAAGCAGATGACACGACTCTCTGTTTCAAAGCACAGCTAAATCAAGAACTGGAAATTCTGTCATTCATTGAGCTCAACAGTTCAGTTCAACATTTCAATGAGGTCAACCTCAAAACAAATCCAAGTAAATCAACTTTCATTCAATTCATTTTGCGACAGACTATCTCAGATAGTAATCTAACAGTCATGTTGGACGATACTGAGATAGAAGAGGTCTACTCAACCAAATTCCTTGGGATACACCTTGATCGAGGGTTGACCTGGGAATCTCACGTAGACAGTGTCTGCTCCAAATTAGCCTTAGGCATTTTTGTTTTGAGGCAATCGTCTGAGTATTGTCCGATTCAGGTACTGATGACGGCGTACTATGGAGTCATCTATCCACACCTTTCCTACGTATTGGCTTTGTGGGGAGGATGCTCTAAAACACACTTTTCCAGAATGTTAATTCTGCAAAAAAAAAAAAAAAAAAAAAAGTTCGAACCATCGCAAAAATACAAAGAGAGAGTCGTGCAAACCAGCATTCACAAATTTGAAATTGTTGACACTACCTTGCGTATATTTTTTGGAAACTTGTCTTTTTTTAAATCAAAGTGCGGTCTCATAAGAGGAAGTGACATTCACTCTTATGAAACTAGAGGCAGGGAGAACTACCGAACTGTGAGACAGGACGATAGCTCACGAACTTCTGAGGTGGGAAGTTCAACTTGTCAACAGATTGCCAAATACGATCAAAAGTGCCCCAGTGCTCAAGGCATTTAAATCTCGTCTGAAAAAAGTTTTGACAGCCGAAGCATTTTACAGTACTGAAGAGTTAATAGCACATGACTGGGAAAACGTGGAATACATTAATTGACAATAACTTGGGCAGAGTGGAATAATTCGAATGACTGAAAGGTAGTGAATGTAAACAATGTAAGTCTGATTGGTTTTTCAATGTTAGCATGTATGGAAAAATTTAGCTTTTAAACACATTTTTTCTGTTTTGACGATTGCATAACGTGTATTATGTTATCGCAATAAACGATTTATTATTATTATATAGAGGGGGAGGGGTCGAGTGTCTGTGTGTATGTATCTCGCGGTCAGACGTACAATCAGCGCTGCGAGCGGAATTCAGTTGTCCCTAATGCCGGCCGAACCACTATAAGGAGGTTAGTAATAGTAATATAACATGTGTGAGTTTTATTTCTTTTAGATCAGTACTAAATTTTTTCTTTCATCATTAAATTAATTAAGTAAGCTGATATTAGTGTTCTTGTAAAAAAGTTATTTGTGACAGAAGTTTGTAACATTTCATAAAATTAGACCCAATAGGTAAAATATAGGCTATTTTTGTTCACGCTATCAAATAAAAGTAAATGTTTCCTTTGTGGACAATATTAGCTAAATTTAATTTTAAATCGATACTCTGCCACATCTCTTTTATTTTTATTTTCCACACCTTATGAATTTTAGGAGATAATAACATAAAATAAAACTTTTAAATCTTTTATGTTTGGTAGTTCGCTTACAGTTTTAGATTAAAGGTAATTTGTTAATATAACAATTAATGAATCGTAAACAATAACAGCTCAACCGAACTAATACTACTGACCTTTTATATCTTTCTAGGTATGATTCTCGTGCTAATACAACAGTACTATAGCAACAATGTTGTTCCTGTTATTAACAGCTGGTAGACCAACTGTGCAGTGTTTAGCCATGAGACCACCGCATCTCGTTAAACATTGAGCAAGGTCAGGGCTGTGACCGCGCTGATAACATTGACACAGATCAGTGCTGCCAACCCAGACACACCAACACTTCTCATGCCTTAGTAACGCCGCAACAATTTTGTTCCTGCAGTTAACAGCTGGTGGACAACTGTGCAGTGTTTAGCCATGAGACCGCCGCATCTCGCTAAACATTGAGTGAGGTCAGGGCTGTGACCGCGCTGATAACATTCACACAGATCAGTTCTGCCAACCCAGACACACCAACACTTCTCATGCCTTAGTAACGCCGCAACAATGTTGTTCCTGCTGTTAACAGCTGGTGGACAACTGTGCAGTGTTTAGACATGAGATCGCCGCATCTCGCTAAACATTGAGTGAGGTCAGGGCTGTGACCGCGCTGATAACATTGACACAGATCAGTTCTGCCAACCCAGACACACCAACACTTCTCATGCCTTAGTAACGCCGCAACAATGTTGTTCCTGCTGTTAACAGCTGGTGGACAACTGTGCAGTGTTTAGACATGAGATCGCCGCATTTCGCTAAACGTTGAGCAAGGTCAGGGCTGTGACCTCGCTGATAACATTGACACAGATCAGTTCTGCCAACCCAGACACACCGGTCTCATGCCTTAGTAACGCCGCAACAATGTTGTTCTTGCTGTTAACAGCTGGTGGACAACTGTACAGTGTTTAGTCATGAGACCGCCGCATCTCGCTAAACGTTGAGCAAGGTCAGGGCTGTGACCACGCTGATAACATCGACGCAAATCAATGCTATCAGCCTTCAAACACCAACACTTCTAATCACGTAAAGGTTATACAAGAAGAAGGTTCATGTTTCTTAATTTTATTTCTTCTAAAAACATACTGTATTTGTATTTTAGTCTTTAATGTGGGCTTATCGTTACTGTTGCTTTTCCGGTAGTGATAAGTTAAGTTATTAAATTAAACAGTAAGAAAAGTGATCCTCATGTTTTATTATTTTCCAACTCAAACGTTTTCACGCAGTATCAAGCAAGATATGTGTATTTTTTAACTAAGAAAGTAAAGTTTTATCTTCAAGGTCATGCCTTAACATTGTTCATAGTCATTGTTCATCAGACAAACTCTCATCATAGTATGTACGTTAATAAGTTATTGTTTAAGAAGTCAAAAGTATCTTAGTGAGCTTTCACGAAATATTATGAATCTGACGTTTAATTTCAATGAACAGTCTTGAGCAGGCATGTGAAAACATATAATATCAAATATTTAGGGCTGTATATATATATATATATATATATATATATATATATATATATATGTCTTTAAATTAAATGTAGATAACACTGATTTTAAAAAATATACATGAATGAAACTTAAATAAAAAATGTTGATACTTAATATAAACTTTATACTTTTTGCGTAAGTTTTCTTCAACATGCAATTACTTAAAAATGCCCAAATTGAGTCAGATACAAACTATTGTTTCAAAGAAATGAATATTTTTGAAGTTATGGGTGATTCAGGAACAGTTTCTGAATTCCCTTGTAAATAGGAGATGGAAAACAACTGGTCCGCTTACAAAGACTCTGATTCCGTATTCATTGAGTGACCGCGTTTGTCTTCTGTGACAAAGGACAGTTGTTTCTGCATCTTTTATTTGCAATTAAATGGTCTCCATATCAAAATGATGCTGCTTGCAGGGACAAACAAAGTTCATGCTTGAAGCAGTTGGCTACTCTGTCAGTTGGTAAATACTACATTCGGTTGAAACATTTAGATATCTTAAAGCAAAGGAATTTTTGTTTTAAGCAGCACATCCTAGTCTTTTTTTTCGTGATTTAATAACTGCGTCATACATTTACATGACGTCATACATTTTCGTCATACATGTTTAGGAGTAGGTAGAAACAGCCCCTCGACGTTTCTTTTTTTCCATAAGAGTAACGTTAGTTTAATTTAATAATTTATTTCAAACAACTGATACAAAATACATAAACATGACACGAAAGCTTAACTGATTTGGTTTTCATGGTGAAGTGTTTAAGGTAATTTATAATTATAATTGAGCCGCACAATAAGTTACCTACTTGTTATTTTTAGCGCATGTAGGGGTTTTGGCAGCAGATGGGAATCGTTCCACCGCTGAGCTGTCTAACTGCACGGGTATAATTTACTTCCGCCTTCCAGTGTTAATCTTCCTCAACAGTGTTTAATGAAAAAAAAGAAAAATACAACAACAACAAACTGTAAATTTCACAAGTTGCTTTATTGCTATTTATTATTTTACAAAATTAATAATTATCTTATTGTTATTTTTAATTTTATTTAAATTCTAAATAATGATTTAATTTAATCGTTTTAAGTTTGATTCGTTAGTGTTTATCGAATGGTCACGGCTGCTAATGATGTAGTGGGCGGGTTTTGGTACTGCGCTGGCAGCCCACACACAGCCTGACGAGTTTTTAGTTCCCACAACTTTAAATGGATCAACTCAGCGAGGGAAGAGTAGTTCTCTCTCACTTCCACCAATCTGTCCATCTTTCTTGCTCAGGTGGACTCAGTGGGTTTCTCAAACCGCCAAGCCACCCGCTGGACAGTCGACTGGTCCTATAGTAGCAATGCAATTTTACAGTCAGTGGACCAAAACATACTTTTCTATTTCAACTGTACGGTTCGTGTTAATTATTAGAATGAGAATAGTGAACACTATATGGGTATTAAAGGTCCATTGTAGGAGACCATAAGTTGATATTGTGAATTTTTGTTATATGAAATTATCAAGAATGACATGCAAAGTTTCACATATTTGACCGTGAAAAAGTAACAAAATACAGAATGTTTTTACAAAACCCAACTTAAGATCCCCTAGAATAGTTCTTCACCCCTCAAATGACACTTTAAATATTACCACAGGATTATCATTATGTACCAAATTGTCGAAATATAAATCCATATTTTCTGCTGTTTTGCAAAAGGAAACATACGTTGAAAAGCTGACGAATAAAATACCAGATCAAAGTGAGGAATGTTTAAATGACAAAACACTGGACCGAGATAAAACATGTTCCAAAAAGAGGACACCGACGACCATTCTTCTGCGAGTTACCGAGCGAAGGCAATCTGTAACGAGCCACCTTTCTTCGGCGAACGCCACAAAGCATGATTGGTTTTTACATCAATAGGTGCAAACACTAATAAAATGTGCGGGACAAAGGAATATTATTGTAGGACTAATGAGCGGGAGGTGAGTGAACGTATTCAATGGATGGCTGTGGCCTTGGAATCAACACAATCGAGTCCGCACACAATGTCTGCCGTGTACCTACTACCTATGCACATTCATTACCGCCCGAAGTACAAGTGGTACAACACCGATACTCGTTGTCGACACTGCAATCGATTAGTTATTGTCATCGCTACCTTACCGATTTATATACAAGTTGGAAAAAAATGGAAACACTTTTACAACTTTTGTATGACTTCACTTATAAAAGTGAAATTTTGTACATGATCATGATTACAAATAACATACTTTTTGACGCCATTAACGACATTTAATCTTTTCAGGGGAACGGCCTACGAGGAGTTGAACGAAAATCTTCAACGTAAGCCTAGGTCGAGTTTGGTATCAAATGAAAGGTCTATTCAAGAGAAATTAATTGCCGCAACCGAACTTCGAAAGATTTGTACTTTCCAGAGTAGCAGTCATTTGAATTTCAAAGTAACTAATCTGAACAATATTATTTTTCCGCTATTTAACGATGTTAATTAAATTATTCTGATCAAAAATTATACTTTATGGAACACAATTATAAAAAAAAAATTAAATATTGAATTGTCTATGGACATAAATAACAATATATATATAATTTTATATATATATATTGAGTCACTATAAGAAAGAATATATAATTTTCACTATAAGAAAGAAGTCACAAGTTTAATGCCGACAAATGACTTTTTTTAAACTAATTATTTTTATTACTCCTTTGTATTTTTGTTACTCCTATGTAACCAATATTAAATTCAACTAGCGGACACACCGGCACGCTTCGCGTGCTAAACCTATCAGTCGCTATGCTCACGTTACCTCAGCTTTCGTGACAGCTCGGCCACCGATTACGTTGAAACTAGCATGTAACTTGTACCATACGATTATAAACCCTTCAGTTATTTTTTTATCTTATTTTTAAAATTTTTTTAAAATTTATTTACGTGTATTTGCACGCCGTTGTACCTATCCGCAGGACAAAGCCTTAGACCACTCGTCCGATTCAACTTTGAAGGTGTCTCGGTATTTTTGTATTTATAAGCCATGACATTATATATACAGGGTGTCCAGCTTCGACTTTCACATATTAAAGAGGATTATTTGTCAGGTCAATACAAGCAATATATTACCTATTTCGATTCGTTTTCTGTCTGTGTGTTTTTTTACAAAAATTGTAATATCTCAAAAACCGGATGACATACAATACTGAATTTTCGTATGGAAGTTGATCTTACAAAGACACATTTTATGCAAAAATTCTGAATGGCCAAGATTATCGGTTTCAAAATGGCAGATGTTTAAAGGTTTCAAAGTCAAATATAAAAAAAACTACAAGTTTTACCCAAAAATGATAAGGCACAATATTTTTGGATGGCAAATTCAACGATATGCTAATGTAAAAGATCGGTTGATAAATAACAGAGACAAGTTATTTTTTATGACTAAAACCATTGTTATCTGGTTAAAGAGAACTCAGATAACAATGTTACCTCAGATAACAATGACAACTCAGATAACAATGTTACCTCAGATAACAATGACAACTCAGATAACAATGTTACCTCAGATAACAATGGTTTCAGTCACAAAAAATAAATGTTCCCTATTATTTATCAACAATTATTTTAAATTCGCATATCGTTGAATTTGGCATAACGTAGCCTAAACATTATGTGTCCTATCGTTTTTGGGTAAACTATGTAGTTTTATTTTATATTTGACTTTGAAACCTTTAAACATCTGCAATTTTGAAACCGATAATCTTAGATATTCAGCTTTTTTACATAAAATGTGTCTTTATAATATTAACTTTCATACGAAAATTCAGTATTGTATGTCAAACGGTTTTTAGATTTAATTTTATTTTATTTACATGCTTTGATACAGTTAAGAGACCATTTAAACCAAAGCAGTTCATTCCATTATAAAGTTCACTGTGGAGGTCTTTGAGCTCACTTCATTTTCTTGTGGATTAAAAGTATTAATTCTTTCTTATAAAGAAATACGACAGTAAATAAATAATAATAATAAATAACAATAGTAATTTATTATTATATATATTCAAATCGTTATCAAAAACACATAAAACCACAGACAGAAAACGGATCGAGATAGGACACATGTTCTTTAGCATTACTTGCTTGTATTGAACTGACAAACAATACTCTAAAATATGTTACAGTCGAAGCTGGACACTTTTTTTTTTTTCATCAAAATGGCCTGAAGGCCTGTAAATATAGTCACAGAATGTATCTAAATTTTACAAAACATACAGCATTTGAACACATCCTGAATCTACAGCCCATTATCCTATCTCGTCGCCTGAGTTTTTTTAGATATGAACATAATAATATCTTGGAATTCCAACAGTTTTGATCATTAGCAAAATACTTCGAATGGGACTTCCATACTAAGTTTATGAACTGTTTATTTTTTTTACATTATCAAGTTTAAAATCCTAAATTAAATTTGTGAGACGACCAAATAAAAGGATACAAACTCCAAAATAACTGCTAAATGTGTATTGGTGTTTGTAAACCCAAGACAGTTTCCAAGATAACTGCTAAATGTGTATTGGTGTTTGTAAACCCAAGACAGTTTCCAAGATAACTGCTAAATGTGTATTGGTGTTTGTAAACCCAAGACAGTTTCCAAGATAACTGCTAAATGTGTATTGGTGTTTGTAAACCCAAGACAGTTTCCAAGATAACTGCTAAACGTGTATTGGTGTTTGTAAACGCAAGACAGTTTCCAAGATAACTGCTAAATGTGTATTGGTGTTTGTA
The DNA here is from genome assembly GCA_035578905.1 of Stictocephala bisonia. Classification (NCBI taxonomy): domain Eukaryota; kingdom Metazoa; phylum Arthropoda; class Insecta; order Hemiptera; family Membracidae; genus Stictocephala; species Stictocephala bisonia. The sequence goes on along the minus strand of JAQJVL010000512.1, from coordinate 455,993 downwards.
AACCCAAGACAGTTTCCAAGATAACTGCTAAATGTGTATTGGTGTTTGTAAACCCAAGACAGTTTCCAAGATAACTTCTAAATGTGTATTGGTGTTTGTAAACCCAAGACAGTTTCCAAGATAACTTCTAAATGTGTATTGGTGTTTGTAAACCCAAGACAGTTTCCAAGATAACTGCTAAATGTGTATTGGTGTTTGTAAACCCAAGACAGTTTCCAAGATAACTGCTAAATGTGTATTGGTGTTTGTAAACCCAAGACAGTTTCCAAGATAACTGCTAAATGTGTATTGGTGTTTGTAAACCCAAGACAGTTTCCAAGATAACTTCTAAATGTGTATTGGTGTTTGTAAACCCAAGACAGTTTCCAAGATAACTGCTAAATGTGTATTGGTGTTTGTAAACCCAAGACAGTTTCCAAGATAACTGCTAAATGTGTATTGGTGTTTGTAAACCCAAGACAGTTTCCAAGATAACTGCTAAACGTGTATTGGTGTTTGTAAACGCAAGACAGTTTCCAAGATAACTGCTAAATGTGTATTGGTGTTTGTAAACCCAAGACAGTTTCCAAGATAACTTCTAAATGTGTATTGGTGTTTGTAAACCCAAGACAGTTTCCAAGATAACTGCTAAATGTGTATTGGTGTTTGTAAACCCAAGACAGTTTCCAAGATAACTGCTAAATGTGTATTGGTGTTTGTAAACCCAAGACAGTTTCCAAGATAACTGCTAAACGTGTATTGGTGTTTGTAAACGCAAGACAGTTTCCAAGATAACTGCTAAATGTGTATTGGTGTTTGTAAACCCAAGACAGTTTCCAAGATAACTGCTAAATGTTTATTGGTGTTTGTAAACCCAAGACAGTTTCCAAGATAACTGCTAAATGTGTATTGGTGTTTGTAAACCCAAGACAGTTTCCAAGATAACTGCTAAACGTGTATTGGTGTTTGTAAACCCAAGACAGTTTCCAAGATAACTGCTAAATGTTTATTGGTGTTTGTAAACCCAAGACAGTTTCCAAGATAACTGCTAAACGTGTATTGGTGTTTGTAAACCCAAGACAGTTTCCAAGATAACTGCTAAATGTTTATTGGTGTTTGTAAACCCAAGACAGTTTCCAAGATAACTGCTAAACGTGTATTGGTGTTTGTAAACCCAAGACAGTTTCCAAGATAACTGCTAAACGTGTATTGGTGTTTGTAAACCCAAGACAGTTTCCAAGATAACTGCTAAATGTGTATTGGTGTTTGTAAACCCAAGACAGTTTCCAAGATAACTGCTAAACGTGTATTGGTGTTTGTAAACCCAAGAAAGTTTCTAAGATAACTGCTAAATGTTTATTGGTGTTTGTAAACCCAAGACAGTTTCCAAGATAACTGCTAAACGTGTATTGGTGTTTGTAAACCCAAGACAGTTTCCAAGATAACTGCTAAACGTGTATTGGTGTTTGTAAACCCAAGACAGTTTCCAAGATAACTGCTAAATGTTTATTGGTGTTTGTAAACCCAAGACAGTTTCCAAGATAACTGCTAAACGTGTATTGGTGTTTGTAAACCCAAGACAGTTTCCAAGATAACTCTGATTTAAACTATACATAACATTACGTTTGAAAGTTTTTAAAGTAAAACTCATGAAAACTTGGTCCAATTTGCTATTTGAAGTTTTCCAGAATAAAACTCGTGTTCATTGAGTTTAGTTTCAGTTTAGCCATGAAAAGCCATTTTGATACAGTTCCTATATGACGCGTTATATACGGTCAATTTGTTGTTTTTTCTGTTTTATTTCTTGGAACCATTATCATTTGCTTACTTGTAGTAAATTTATTGTTTTATTGTTTATCTTTCTACAAACATATTAAACTTTATTTTATATGGCAAATGGGCTGCCTTCATTCCTACTAAAAGTTATAGTTAAGAATTGACTATTTTAACCTTGATTTGTTTCACACTTTGCAATTCTGTAATGGAAGTGATTAAAAACAGGAAAACGATAGAATTATGTGTAATGAGGCTAAGAAACCCAGTCCGTCAAGGTCGCGGGCGGAGTGTCAAGATATGCGCTTCGTTACTCGTTAAATTTACGTATCTCTCTGTTAAAACAGTAGTCTAAATCTACCATGTTTTCTTACAACCATAGACACATGACCATCTTTCTCGTGATAGGAATATCTGTATATAAACATTTAACCTCTGATAAGAAAGATGGGCTTCAGTCGATACACACTGGCCTGTTTTTTATAGTAAAGCTTGTGTTAATTTAGCCATTTATGGAAGCCGATAGTAGATATATTCTTACATATGAAACGCCGACACAACGTTGTTAGTATTTTAAGGCGAATATGAATGATTATATGAGTGTAGGATGAGTGTAGTCTGGTTACTAACTGAGTTAAACTATTCCTCGGAAAGGGCAATTTATTAATAGCCCAACAGCCAGGGCAACTAAGGGACCTACAGTTTTACGTGGAATCCGAACCACGTAGTGCTGGTCTGATTTTCAGCTAATTGACAAGCCTGATACTCAGTTGTCTTCCCCACACAACATCCGTACAATGATTAGCACCCAACATGGACACCCCAGACTTCTCTAGTAGTGTCCACGCCGATAGCAACCACTGAGCGGACGCCATGTCGGTATTAAGAGGACCGAGCATCCAACCTATCGCCTAAAATCTCCCAAACACTTTCTCCCCAAGTAACTGGGTTATATCCTTGTTAGTAGAGATTTATTTTATTTTTATTTATTTTATTTATTCATAAGACGCCGATCGTCAAGATATGGGCGAATATGGATTTCGAATGAGTGTGATGAGTGTAGATAAGCGAATGTATTCAATGTTACAAACTAAGGCCGACTATTCCTTAGAAAGTGTCATTAATTAATAGCCCAATGACAAATGAACAGCCGGTGGTTATCAGCTGATCCTTCTCAAAATGTATTATTAATTAATAATAATACGGAGTCATTAAGTATTAATAATGATTAATACGGAGTCATTGGCATACATGACTGTACGTTTCCATGTATTGTGGAAAGTCATATGTAAATAAAACAAAAAGAATTGGTTCCAGACTAAGCCCTGAGGAACTCGTCTGTTTACTGGCAATGGCTTGGATAGAATTGAAGTCTCTACTACATGAACATCAACCATTAGTGGATATGTTACCTTTATGTGGTATGGTGAGGACTGCCAAGGTTTTTTAAAACTGTAGTTTCTAGTTTAGCTGTAGATTAATTTATCAAGTCATTTATTTGAGTTTTATATATAAGAAAACTTATATAAGTTTATAATAGCTAAAAAATTAATTTTTATAAATGGGCGAATATGAGGTGTGAATGAGTGTGATGAGTGTAGATGAACGAGTTTAGTCATTGTTACTATCTGAGTTCGACTTGGTTCAGAAAGGACTATTTATTAATTGCCCATAGCCAGGGCAACTATCGGAAGGCTTTACGTGGAATCCGAATCACTTAGTGTTGGTCTGATATACAGCTAATTTACAAGCCTGACACTCAGTTGTCTTCCCAACACGACATCTGAACCTTAACTACCATCCAACATGAACACCCCAGAATTCTCTAGTAGTATTCAGGTCGATGGCAACCATTGAGCGGACGCCGTGTCAGTATTAAGGGGACCGATCATGGAAACTATCGCCCACAATCTACTCAACATTTTGTCCCCAAGTAGCTGGGTTACAGCACTGTGCCACCAGTGCCAACTTCAGTTTAAAAAAATATACATAAGTTATTTTATTTAAGACTAATGGTTTTTGAGATATTGAAGTATTAGGACTGTTTTCTTTATTTAAGGACTACGATAACTTTTCCGTTATTTAATTATATTTTGCTCAGTAGCTGTTATACAATCCTGTCAGATTTTAGTTTAAACCGTTAGTTAAGACGTTTACTTAAAAAACTATATTAAAAAAAAAAAAATGCAAAAGCAAAAAGTAAACATGCAGGTACTACTACTAGCGTCTACAATACCCTCTGGGAATTGTTTCTTATCCACGAAACGCCTTGTATTAAGATTTTTAGTTTATTAAAAATTGTACCTCGGCAAAGTGGAAAAGTAATATGGACAAGATAGTGGAAAATCTAGAGATGTATAGCATGGAACATGCAAATTTAACCAGTATTATTCTTCTTCGCCCAAAATCAATACTTTTATCTAACCATGGTTATAGTTTTAAAGTTTTTATTGTGAGCGACGGAATTTGATTTATTTTCGTGTTCTAGTGTAAGCTATTTAACGTAATCATTCAAAACCCACTTTCGCAAACAAGAGCTAATTTAGCGTAGTCAATTGAAAATCTAGCTCACAAACAGGAGCTATTTCAGCGTACTCATTCGAAACCTAGCTTCAGAAATAAGAGCTATTTTAGCGTAATCGATAGGAACCCAACATTACAAACAAGAGCAATTTAGAATAGTCATTCCAAACCTAGCTTTGCAAACAAGAACCATTTTAGCGAAGTCATTATGAACCCAACATCACAAATAAGAACTATTTTAGAGTAGTTATTAGAAACTCAACCTCACAAACAAGAGCTATTTTAGGGTAGTTATTAAAAACTCAAAATCACAAATCAGTGCTATTTTAGTGTAAGTATTAGAAACTCAACATCACAAACAAGAGCTATTTTAGAGTAGTTATTAAAAACCCAACATCACAAACAAGAGCTATTTTAGAGTAGTTATTAAAAACCCAACATCCCAAACAAGAGCTATTTTAGAGTAGTTATTAAAAACCCAACATCACAAACAAGAGCTATTTTAGAGTAGTTATTAAAAACTCAACATCGCAAACAAGAGCTATTTTAGAGTAGTTATTAAAAACTGAACATTAACAAGAGCTATTTTAGAGTAGTTATTAGAAACTCAACATCACAAACAAGAGCTATTTTAGAGTTGTTATTAAAAACCCAACATCACAAACAAGAGCTATTTTAGAGTAGTTATTAGAAACTCAACATCACAAACAAGAGCTATTTTAGCGCAAGTATTAGAAACCCAACATCTCAAACCAGAGTTATTTTAGCGTAAGTATTAGAAACCCAACATCACAAATAAGAGCTATTTTAGCGTAGTTATTAGAAACTCAACCTCACAAACAAGAGCTATTTTAGGGTAGTTATTAAAAACCCAAAATCACAAAACAGTGCTATTTTAGTGTAAGTATTAGAAACTCAACATCACAAACAAGAGCTATTTTAGAGTACAGTAGTTATTAGAAACTCAACATCACAAACAAGAGCTATTTTAGAGTAGTTATTAGAAACTCAACATCACAAACAAGAGCTATTTTAGAGTAGTTATTAAAAACCCAACATCACAAACAAGAGCTATTTTAGAGTAGTTATTAAAAACCCAACATCACAAACAAAAGCTATTTTAGAGTAGTTATTAAAAACTCAACGTCGCAAACAAGAGCTATTTTAGAGTAGTTATTAAAAACTGAACATTAACAAGAGCTATTTTAGAGTAGTTATTAGTAACTCAACATCACAAACAAGAGCTATTTTAGAGTTGTTATTAAAAACCCAACATCACAAACAAGAGCTATTTTAGATAGTTATTAGAAACTCAACATCACAAACAAGAGCTATTTTAGCGCAAGTATTAGAAACCCAACATCACAAACCAGAGCTATTTTAGCGTAAGTATTAGAAACCCAACATCACAAATAAGAGCTATTTTAGCGTAGTTACTAGAAACCCAACATCACAAACAAGAGCTATTTTTGTGTAGTACACTCTCTTACACTTAACCTATATTTTTCTCCTCACCTTTATTCTCTCAGCTGATTATGTTACTGAATGTTCCTCATTATTCTATAAATAAATAAGGTTTCTAAGAAGGATTGTGCGTTAGTTTAGAATACGTCAACTACATTCTCGTTTATTTTTTATAATGCCTCTAAAACAAAGGTGGTAAAAGTTGTTTTGTCTTGGTTTTTTGAATAAAGATGCCATTAACAGAATCCAAATCTTATTAAAAATAACGTGGTTACTTTAACTATATCAAGTATTTTCATAGGATGCTAAAAGCTAATTAGTGTTTTCTATGAAAACAAAGAGCACTTGTAACAAACCGCTAGCAAAGAAAAAATAGCGTTCTTTTCCTACCTGGATTCTATTTACAGAGTATGTTTGATGTGGCGAGAACTGAATTTGCATGTTATATTCCCTTTGTGTCTGCACGTGTTCTAAGGGCCCAACTAAACAGGAAAACGTAATTTACAACCTAAAGTATGTTTATCACAGAGGTGATACAATTTTCACTTAGTGCTAAAATATTGTCTCGGCTGGACAGTGCCGTAGGAATTGAGAAGCTACGTTCTAACTCATCAGTTGTGGATAGTTACAAAAGTAAAAAAGGTTAAAGGATGTCTTATTTTACCAGGCAAATATAGGGCTAAGAATCCCTCTCTAACACTTAACCTGGAGCCCAACGGCTTAAGGTTTCTGAACCACTACCAGTGACCGGACAGGCGGGCTGCGTGCAAGGACGGGATAGCTCAGAGGCTCACCCATCCAAGGGACAGCCACGCTCGATGGTTGCTTGACTCCGTTATCTTGCGATAACGTCGGAACCCTCCGGTCAAGGCCACTGGCAAAGATACCACAGAGAAATAATAAATAGAAGTCTTATCCAATAATGCGCTGAATGTTTGTCGAGTGGTTATTTCTTCAGTGTCAAGTAGGCAAAACTGCTGCGCATAATTCAATCTGGCACAAGGATTCTTACCTGCAGTTCCGTGCTTACAGCTTTTTTGTAATGAATGGGGAATTACATATAGAGAAGGCTATTAACAGCTTAGTTTTAGTCTAGTGTGAACTGGCACGATCTGACAACCGCGCTCGGTCCACAAACGCCCGACCCGTTGCAAAGCGGACATACATAGGTATTTCACAAATCATGGCAAATAATATTTTATTTTACAACAAATGAAAACTGCAAAACAAAAGAAAACAAATAAAAGCGGTCAAAAGATTAATAAAAAACATTAAATAAAGCCAGACGATAGTGTCAGTTTCGTGATTCATAACCCCGTCATTACCTATTTCGTCCTGACACTCACGCCACCCTTGCGTGCAGGAACACGTTGTTGATTGACCCTCCACTTCCCTGACCCTAGTTGCACAATATACCATTACCAGGAACAGATAAGACTCTCTTGATGTGAAATGTATGTACAGGGAGTGTGCTCAAAGAATCTATTTACACTCAGGCTATGTACAACATGTGAATGAGTGTAATGTAGGGTCGTTTAGTCTTCCCTTAACAGTCCAGTAAATAATTTTGTCGCACTGGAGCCTTCGGCTCTCTACCTAGTGTTGGAACTAATTGCAACTCTGTCGACTATCCGAAGACCGGTTGAGTCTGTCTGTCCGTTCCTAAACCATTGTGTGATTTAAGGGTCTGCAGAGTCTGTCGGCCATGTTGGTTTTAATCCCATAACAACAATGTTATTTGCAAATCCATATTTTTCCGTAAATTATTGACTAAAATTTGTGTTTGATGTGTAATTTTAAACGTTATTATATTTTGCATTGGGTTTGCTTTTGATATTTTGAATACATGCGCCTAGTTTTGAAAAGTAGGTGAAACAAACAATTTAAAACTGAATATTTATATATTTTTTCTATAAATCTAATTAGGAATTCATAAATCAATTCTAACGCGTAATTTCATTCTCGATAAAATGGAAAAATCCGTTAAAAAATAACTGTTTAGTTTGGATATACGTGATCGTATGTTCGGTTCGAAAATAACGTTGTTTTTATGGGATTAAAACCAACATGGCCGACAGACTGCAGACTCTTTTAAACAGTCGTTGTAGTTGACTCTCCTTCCCTGCTTGGCCACGACGCAGCGCCAGTTATCAGTACCTGACGCCCACCTTTTGCAGTTGACCATTAATTCTCTTGAAAAAGTTTTACGTTTCTCTTTTTTTAACATAAACTATGTATTGGAAATGTTACTAGGCTTGTAGGATCCCTGAGATCGATTTTTCTAAGTTTTGGTTTATTTTTAAAAATTATATCAAATTAAAACAATAGTTATTTTTATATAAAAAATAAATCTTGGGATAACATTAAAATCTGATCTCAGGGGCTCTAGGCAATTTCGTTCTCTTTCAAAAAAAGTCAAGTGACGTTTATAGATGAAACGGTTATCTTTGTTTGGATGTGACATAAGCCTTATGGAGAATCAAATACAACATGGCGACAGGTGTTGCAGACTCTGTAACAGTTCGTACAGGTAGTCTGCATATTGGATTTATTCCTATACGAACATGTTAGATGTGGAACATCACTGTGACGTAACGATCTGTTGGAAAATAATAATTTTCATATCGTTTGAAAGAGCGTAAAAGATACTAGAGAATCCACTTTTTAACTAAAAAAATGTTTTTGTGATTAAATTAAAAAGTTGAAGTTTAGTTTATTAGTGTATGATTTTTATGAAAGTACACATAAACAGTAAAAAATATTAAACTGAATTCTCTAGTAAATTTAACGCCCTTCAAATCATCATCAATCAATCTTCTAGTATCAAATGACACTTCATTTATTACGATACGATCTTTATTACGGACCGATCTGTTGAAATATAAAACCATTTATTTAGCGTTTTTCATAAAGTGAAACGGTCCCCCTTAAATTAATTTTTTTAATTGCTCTTCCTTGGGTTAAAAGAACGTTTAAATACTTTATTCTCAGTAAGTTTGTTAAGCGGAACTAATAAACTCGGAAATAAATTGCTAGTAATGAAATTTATTTAAAACTATGACTTGATAAGTTAAAATATCTCAAATAATATAATAAAAATTGTGTCACAATTGTTGAGTCGGTATTGTTGTGCCCCTTGCTGTTATTTTGTCAACAAACAATTAATTTGTTACACTTTCTAAGGAGATTGCCTTCTACTTTCACTGGTCAACACAGTTCACAATCAGGATTTGTTGTATTAATGAGGTTATGTTAGTTTTAAACAGATAAATAGTTAGTCACTTATAAGATATAAAACTAAATATAATCCATAATAATATAAATCACCTCATGTCTAATGGAATGAGGTCGGAAATGTACCACGGCGCGTGTATGTTGCCCGCTTCACAGTGCTGTGCCTACATTGACTACTTCGCGCCGTCACACTTTCATTTTCCTATCTCTTTATCGCCAAGTTAGTTTCCGTTACGTACATATTTCATCTACGAATTGTTATAACTTTATTTCTATCTGTCAAAACGTGACACTTAAGGTGGCTAGAAGTGCTCTTAATGTATCAAATGACACTGAAAGTGTCATCATTTAATTATTATTACGGACTGAATCGTTGAAATAGAAAACCATGTTTTTTGGCGTTTTTCGAGAAGCAAATGGCCTCCTCAGTCATCAATTAAAAAAATGAATCAATTTAATTAAGGTTTTATTTCTATAAATTAAGGGAGTTCTTTGTACGGTAAATTAAAATTATCATGGAAAATAGAAAGAATTAACATTTCTTTTATAATCTTTCACACGTAATGTTGAGCGCCTATATTGTCCAAAAATTAACAACAGTAAATTTAATAAACTATTACTAAAATCTGGGTAGTAAAAACATATTTTATTGGTTAACTATATCTTTTTGTCATTATTTATAAGGGGGACTTTGACTGATGAGAAATTAAAATAGAGTTATGAATTTTACATCATCATTTTGATGTCACACGTGTGTCATTGTGTTGTGACATGAGTACATTTGACAATGGCCACAGCAACGGTTCATCCCAGCTAGACGAAGTAAGTACCCTCCATCAATAGGCTCTGGATAATGAGCGCCTCACAGCAAGCAGTGCTGTACATCCTTTATGCTCTACAGAATACAGAAAGAACGCCTCACTGAAGACAGTTTGGTGTCACACGTGTGTCATTGTGTTGACACAAGAGTACATTTGACAATGGCCACAGCAACGGTTCATCCCAGCTAGACGAAGTAAGTACCCTCCATCAATAGGCTCTGGATAATGAGCGCCTCACAGCAAGCAGTGCTGTACATCCTTTATGCTCTACAGAATACAGAAAGGACGCCTCACTGAAGACAGTTTGGTGTCACACGTGTGTCATTGTGTTGTCACATGTACTCACGTAACAATGGTCACAACAATGGTTCATCCCAGCTAGACGAAGTAAGTACCCCTCCGTCAATAAGCTCTGGATAATGAGCGCCTTGCAGCAAGCAGTGCTGCACATCTTTTATGCTATGCAGAATACAGAAAGGACGCCTCACTGAAGACAGTTTGGTGTCACACGTATGTCATTGTGTTGTCACATGTACTCACGTAACAATGGTCACAACAATGGTTCATCTCAGCCAGACGAAGTAAGTACCTCTACATCAATAGGCTCTGGATAATGAGCGCCTCACAGCAAGCAGTGCTGCACATCCTTTATCTCTACAGAATACAGAAAGGACGCCTCACTGAAGACAGTTTGGCGTCTCTACGTTTATATTTGTTCACAAACAGAGCTCTGGGTAGTTTTATTTTCCACTCTTCACTGGCATGTCAGATATGTATTTAGAACCTACCCAACATCGGCATGATAACATCAATATGCTTCGGGTATCATATTCAGCTGGCGAAAGAAAAGTATTATTATTATATTTTACTTTTAATATATCGGTTTGGTCGGGTTTGCGTTATCAATAACTTTATTGCTTTTTCATGAAAATTGTAAGGTTTACTATCACGGTGAAAAAACATCGGAAAAAAGTAGAATTTAAAATGTGTATTCTTGCGTCAGATATAATTTTTATTGAAATATTAATTTATGAAACCACAGTTTAAGTCGGAAAGGTTTTAGACGATGTGTTTTATTTATTGTTGCGTTTGTGTATCATTTTTTCCCATTTTTTATTTATCGTTATACATCTCAAGAATTGAGGTATTTTATTTCTGAATTTACTTCTCTTTCACAGATTTACTTATTTGGTGTAGTGAAATAAATATGACATTTAATTTCAAGTCAACTTTAATTTGGCCTATTTGTTATTATTATATAAGTATTTAATTATTATTTGTTGTAATATTATAGAAATAATATAAATTCATTTATAATTACATTTAAATGATTTTTTTAATTAAATGTATTTTTTGTATTATTTCAACCGAGTTCATTCAGACGATTTTACTGTTTTGCCAATACAGTATTCCCCACATATTAAAATTACTTTTTTTATTTGTTGGGTGATTGTAATATTATTTCTTGTCTTTTTAGTTTAAATAAAAAAATTAAAAAAACACGCATTAAGGGGGCCATTTAGCCCTACGAAAAACTGTTGTATAATGATTACTTGAAGTTTAATTTCATATGTGAAGGCCTGTTTGGAGCTGACTGAAGTGGGCTATAATATGATTTTCTACAGAATTAAGTACTTCTTAATTTTTTTTAGTTGAATTAGTCATTCGTGACGATTTTAAATTAAAAACAAAACTCATAATATAAACTTTTGGCCCACTAGATTGGACCTTTAATAATCCTATAGCCTACTGTTTAAACACAAAATTTACAGTTGGTGTGTGTGTACAGATGACCAATTGACCAAGATTCCATTGCTGTTGACTTCCGAGCGGTGGCATTCGACCAGATTTATACGAAAGCTCTATACAATTTATTTTAGAGACTGAATGGAAGGAAAATCTGAAATAACAGTAAAAACAACGTGTTTGAAATATGCCTAAACATGATTCTTTAAAAGACCCCATCACGGTGCAACAGTGTCGGATGCCCGTACTCGCACTTTCATTGTTTTGTGCGGGAATCTAACCGGTAAGTTATTGTGCACCGGCCGGTAGAGTGCAGGTGTGTCGGCCGGGCTCAAAGACCCCGTAAACACTGATTTATGTAACTACTGAGAGTCGTTGGCGGCCGGCCCTTGAACCTCAGAGATACTTTCGCACATTCAGCTGGCTGAAGTAGGAACGCGAGAGGGTTGGTCGGTAGTTACGATAGATTCCAGATTAGCATGTATTGAGCAGTTTCTGAAAACTAAATTTCGAGACATGATTGAAGTGTTGGCTTCAAATCAGCCGAGTGCTAGATCGTGTTTGATGCCAAGCAATCCTGCAAAAGAATTTTATAAAAACAAAAAAAATACCATCACTATTCATAAATCGTGTTGTAAATTACATCACATGTAGACCTACATGAATTTAAAATTGTAAACAAACATCATAAAGAAGTCAAGAACATTTATTTTTAACAAGTTGCAGACTATGTAAATGTCTTAAATCAAATTGTGTTCAAATATTGGTAATGGAACTATATTTAATACAAGATTTCACTGAAATTGTTTATTAAAATTGAATCGATATTCTCCCATTGTGTGTAGAAGACCTGAAACCTTTAAGAAACAAATTACTTACAGAAAATGGTAAAATCTTTTAGCAATGAAAAACATTATACTATCTAAATATTTTTAAATGTCTCTGCAATTTATATGTATACAAGTTTTTATATGTGTAAAGACAGTAAAAATTTTATTTATTTATGTTGAATGTTTTTTATAACAAAAGATTGTTAATTTTCTATGTTTGACGTTGGGTGTAGTTTCTACTAGTAGTCCAGGTAAGAGGTTCGTCAGATAGTAGAGCGTATTTGCTATTGTATAAAAGCATAAAGCAACCTTCGATGCTTACTCATATTATTGTCGCTAAATTAAATTTTTATTAGTGGTGTGTGTTTAGAATTGAGTAGATTGGCCAGTATTTATAAAATAAATGGTTCCAAAAAATTAGCACAAACATTCCCCCATATTAAACACTAACTTTTAAAACTACCAGTTTGATTCCCAAATGTTTTTTTTTTTTTCAATAACTCAAAACTAGTCAAGTTATAGACATGCGGTTTTTACTAAAATATTTGAAATTGTAATTCACACATTTTCTGAAAATATAGTAAAAATCGTTCTATCCGTCTTTGAGAAAATTCCATTTGTGTATGTTATTTGCCCATAAAATTAAAAAAAACTAAAATTTAAAAAAAGTGAAAAAGTCGTCTGGACATATTGGCTAAACACACCTACATACTAAATTTCATAAAAATGTATCCATCGAACATTTTTGGTCTCCAGCGAACTTCACATACACATAGACACATACGGACAGACACCAACATTTTGTTTGAAAAAAAAAAACAGTTTTCTTGGGACCCTAAAATGTAATTTTAGACCAACTTGTAATAGGGACAATACTTTCCCTATGCTCACGCATATGGGAGAAAGTAAAAATTACCACCCCATTTGCGGAATATTCATAAATCATGTTTTAATTCACATCACATGTAGGCCTACATGAATTTAAAATTGTAAACAAACATACACGATCATAAAGAAGTCTAGAACATTTTTATTTTTAACAAATTGCAGACTATGTAAATATCTTATATCAAATTGTGTCCAAATTTGATTTTGACTTTTTAACACTTTACCGAATAACACAAAAAATATGACTATAAAATGGTTTAAGAAAAATATTGATTAAATTTTATTGGTAATGTAACTATATTCATAATAAGATATTACTAACATTTTTATTAAAATTGAATCGATATTTTCCCATTGACTGTACCAGATTTGAAACCTTTAAGAAACAAACTACTTACAAAAAATGGTAATTAATCTATTTATCAAGAAAGAGAAAGTAGGATTTTAATTTTATAAATTACAAAATACTTTATACATTATATTAGCTAATATTTTTAAGTGTCTGAAATTTATCTTATATATTTTAAAAAAAAACGGGTAACTTTAGTCACTTTCTGAACTTATTATTTGACCGATTTTGATGACTTTTTTATTCAAAAGATAATTTTGATTCCTAAGTCGTAATTCGCATAGGTTTTCATCCTACACGGCGTCAAAGTTGCGATGTTTTTCTTATGGAGATTGATTTTAATTGACCAGCTGGGACATAAACAAATGCTAAATGGTCCAAAGAATTTGTTAGATTAAACATAGATAGCAGCACAATAAAATATCAAGTTAATTATAAAAGAGCGAATACATGTTTGGTTGCGTGTATGTTATCGTCAGCCGCTAAATAAGCTTAGTAATAACATTGGTTGTTTATAATTATTATACTATAAATAGAGTGCAAATAAAGTGCAGTAGTGAGTTACTGTAAATTAATTTAAATACTATGATTTTACTTAGTACAGTTTAATAACTAATATCTGAAGTCAACAGTTACGTGCCGAAGCCCAAGGCCGAGGCGTCACGAGCGCAGCGAGCGACGGGGTTGGCATGTGAAGCGTGTAGGGGTGTCCGCTAGTAGGTCTATGTATAAAGACAGTATGAATGTTATTTATTTATTTATGTTGTATGTTTTTTGTATCACAAAAGATCGTTAATTTTCTATTTTTTTCGTTGGTTTTAGTTTCTACAAGTAGTCAAGGTATCAAAGGTAAGAAGTTCGTCAGATAGTAGCGTGTGTTTGCTACTGTATAAAAGCATACAACTACATTCGATGTTCACTCATTTTGTTGTTGCTAAATTAAATTTTAATAAGTGGTATGTGTTTACCATTTAGTAGATTTACCAATATTTATAAAAAACTATTACTAACTAAAAAATTTACAAATTATTACCACTGAAGATGTAAGAAATCAAAGTTACTGGTTGTCAAGTCAAGATTATTCGGAGGTAGACAAGAAATAGGTTTTTGAATCCAGTGTATTTTTAGTAAGTAATCCAAATTTATGGTAGCTACATAAGGCGGGCGTTTTCCAACCTGACAAGACCACCGCTGGGAAGTCAACAGGTCTAGACAGCCCTATAGTAGGGGGCCCATGCAATCCTAGTCAGCGGGCAAAGACGTGCTTTTCAGTTGCGTGTGGATGGTTCGTTTTTATTATTATAATGGGTTATAATGTTTATTAAAGGTCCAATCTAGTGTACCACAAGTTGGTACTATGATTCAAAACGTCACATATTTAACTGTCACAGTAATTATAAAACGCTACATCTTATGATCCACTAGAACAGTTCTTCACATATTGTAACATATGAGACGCCAACACAACGTTGTGCATATTTTAAGGAGAATATAAATGATGATATGAATGTAGGATAGTGTAGTCTCGTTACTTACTGAGTTCAACTGTTTATTAGTAGCCCAACAGCCAGGGCAACTAAGCGACCTACAGCTTTACGTGGAATCTGAACCACGTTTCGAATATATCGTATCGAATGACACGTCAAGTGTTGTGTTACTATAGACCGAGTCCTTGATATAGAAACCCGTTTTGGACTTTTTTTAACAAAATAGTCCCCTATAAAAGAGAGCATGAATATATTAAAGTTAAAGATCAAGTTATTTTTTTAATAATAATAATAATGTTTACTGCATCAAACCTCAAATGAGGTATTACAATATATAAATATAGTAAAAATTGAGTTAAATCTACATATAAATTACAGATGATTTTTAAAAAAATCTTCAATGTTGTACAAACATTCTTCTAATAAATAGTTTTTTTAAATTGTTTCATTTCCATATTTCTTAATTTATAAGGCAATTTATTATACAATTTAATAGCCATAAACTTGTGATTTTTTTGTGTTGTTGAGTATTTACATTGTTGAATTTTCAGTTGATTCAAATTTCTTGTGTCGTACTTATGTATATTTTTGTTTTGAGGAAATTTATGTAAGTTGTTTTTGGTGTATAATAAGCTTTTGTAAATGGATAGTGAAGGAAGAGTCATTATTTTTAGTTTTTGAATAGAGGTCTGCATGAAGTTTTAAAAGGTGCTCCACAAATTATTCGGATTGCTCTTTTTTGAATTTTAAATAATTTAACTGAATTTGAAGACTGTCCCCATAATATTATTCCATAACTCAATATGCTATGAATATGCGCATAATAAATTTGTATTAGTATATCTTCACTCACATTGTACTTTAGTCTTCTTAAATAGTAGATACCTTTGTTCAATTTTTTATGGTATAATCCACATGATTATTCCAAGATATCTTATGATCAAGGATAATTCCTAAAAATTTTATTGGATTTATTTACCAGGCTACGAAGGTCTCTCTATCACTTAAACTGGGGACTTCCGAACCACCACCAGTGATCGGGTAGGCGGGCTGCGTGCAAGGACGGGATCGCTCAGACGGTCGCCCATCCAAGGGACAGCCACGCTCGACGATCTTGCGATAACGTCGGAACCCTCCGGTCAAGGCCACTGGCAAAATATGTCATTTGATCTGTGTAGCTTTATGTGAAAGTGTTAATACACAAGATATTTTCGAGCGTCAATTCTATTATTGGTTCAATAAAAAAATACTGGCTGGTAGCTGACCAAGAAGGGAGGGTTAAATGTTAGTAACACGCGTTTAAAAATTAGGATATGGTAAATGCTCTTTAACAGGTAGATGGTGTTTGGAGACGTGTAAGTCAATTAGTTGTGTTTCGCATTTACAGTGCACTCCATGAAGCACCATCCCAGCTGTCTACCGCCCCTCTCCCCTTACCCCTCACCCACGCCCACTGCGGGGGTGCGTGCACTCGCGTATTGATTCCATTACTCCCTTCCTTCTAAAGGCCACGCTATATATACCCACATTGTACGTTAGTCAGAATTTGATTGTTTTTTCCTGAAGCTGGTGTATTTTTATCTTTTTATGACGTTTTAATCTTATTCTTACTAAAATATAAAAATTTAATGGTGTCTGTGTGCGCGTGCGTGCGTGCGTGTTTTACTCAATCACGCAAACACTACTGAACCCATTCATCTGAAAATTTTCCATAGACATTCTTATGGTCTCTGGTTAATTCATTGGCCTATATTTATTTTGAAATTACATCAGGAAACCACCTCAGGCGTTCTAAGAATTATCAATATAACAATTAATTGTTATAATAGTTTCATTAAATCAGCTGTTGGAATAACTAAACAACTTACATAGTTCTGAAGTAAATACCGCACCTAACCTAAACACAACCACACTAGAAAAGACGGCAAGTATCACGACGAGGCAGAGAAGTAGACTGTGACGTCACATGAGCGAAATCACCTGATTTGATCGTTCGATAAAATACTGGTAACTAAATTTACCAATCGCATCGAAGCACTCAGCTAAACAGTAGGCAGGTTACTTAGCATTCATCAGCTAGAATTCTAAACTACGAGTATTAGAACAGTATTTTTATGTTTATTGTTTTCATTTCACCCATGTGACGTCATAAGAGATGCGCGTGACAACTACCGTCTTCTTTCCTAGGGGCACCGAGATCACAACGCACTTTTGCACTATACATATGCCAGTAGGTACGTGTTTTGAGCCGCACGGAGGGTGGGTCCTCCACTAGTATACTTAATATATCTCTTTTATACGATTGACGTAATCAGCAAACAAAATCATTAATGTTATTTCTTATTTTTGAATACGTGTGATATTATTTGAAATAGTAAAAAAATTAATTCGAAATAAGCATAAGATAGTTTGTATGTCATGATGATCGAATACAATAAATTCATGGCCTAAATTCCAAACAATATTGCAAATCATATTTCATCAAAACAAAAACATTAACTCTACCATCACTATTCATACACTACGTTTTAATGCATATCAAATCACACGCACGCACACAAATTTCAAAGTGTGGAAACGTACACAACCATTAACACTAGAAACAAGAACATTTATTTTTAACATGATGCAGACTATCTATAAATCTCTAAAATCAAATTGTGATCAAATTGGAGAACGTAAAACCATTAACATGAAATATATGACTTTGAAATGTTTCAAGAAAAATATGTACAATATTTTATTGGAGATGGAACTTTATTCAATAGAAGAATTTACTGAAAAATATAAAAACATTAATTTCCCCCTTAATCTATTTAAAGAAAATAACTCAAATCTATTTGTATAGAAAAAGAAAATTGGATTTGTACATTTACCTTGTACAATATAAATGATACATTGCATTGTTATACATAAGTATTTTTTAATGTCTCTGCAATTCATTTGTACAAGGACAATAAAATGTCATTTATTTTTATATCTGTCAAACAGACATTAATATTTTCAACGTTCCTCCTTTTTGGGAAAAGGAAATAATTATAAAATTACTGTCAATACAAAAGTTATTTTTTCCATTTTTTGCAATAAGTCATGTATCGTCTCGTTTGTTTCTGTTCCAATGCATGAAAATTAACCAACTTTTTATTGTTATTTATCGTAGATTTATGGTAATTGCGTGTGACCATAATCGACCTATTTAAATTAACTTAATGTATTAATTTATATTGAATTTATGCCCAAACCTTAAATTTAGGTGATGATTTTAAAAACATATCAAGGTACACCCCACATAACACATGTTAGTGGAAAGATGAATAATTACTTAAGTACAGTTTAGTGTAAATTTGCATCTTTAACAAGAGGTAATTAATTGATCTCTAGGTAATTGACACCGGTACCAACAAAACATATTATTGTTAGATTTAATGACCTGCCTGTTGATGCAGTTGTGAGCAGTGTTGCCCATATATACATGAGGAAATGCCTCCACAATCGGCGAGGAGTGATCGTCGGCCGGAACGTGCCGCGGCGTCAAGGCCAGGACGGCCTGTAGTGGTAGTAAAAGTTGCAAGATATGGCAACACCGCCGCGCCGGTTACGCAACGGCTCCCCTCCCCTCCCGACACGCTGGCCTCAAAGCCGTGCTCGCTGTCCGACAGACAGCCAGTGTCGGCCAAGTTCAACGGCGCGATCAGTCGGTTGCCTCTATGTATGTGGTCATGTATGTTGGACTGAATAAAAGTACCACCCATTACGAAAACAGATCTATTTTCAACAAGAAAAAAACCTGTTAAATCAATCTTTCAACCTCTCTTACATTACGAAAACGTATAAAAATTAACTTCTAATTACTGTACTAAAGGACTCAAATGTATTGCTATTATTATTACTGGCATTATTTCTAAGCATTTTGAGTAAATTTTTGTTTATGTTCATACCACTTTTCCATCGCATTCTTTTGGCGAACGCTCTTTTTCGTTCTGACATTTCTTGTGTGTGTTTTTTACGGTTTACTCTTATAGTGAATCCCAACTATCGATTTTTCTTTCTGTACATGTTTCAGTCAAATATATCTCGATTTTTGACTTGTAATGTTATCTCTGTTATCCATGTTGGCTGTGTGAGTTCAACGAAGAAGTATTCGACTAATTGAAGTTTTTTTTTTTTTTTTTTTTATGGGGGGGGAATCTTGTGATGTGGTCAACAATTTTTTTAACGTCTCTCTGATATCCAATTGATCGTTTTAGTTGATCGACTACTTGATGAAGTTGTAGTCTGTAGCCGTCTTATGTTCTTCGTGGACCTAAAACTTTTGGATCATTTTTCGTTCTTCTTTTTACGCTCCCTAAAAAAGATAATAATAATAATGCGTTGTTCTTATTTTTATTAATCGAGTATGTACCCAGTTCTGTTATGAAGAGTTAGTTTCCTTTCTTTCAAAAGTCTATGTTGTTCCAGATCTTTTTCTAATCACCTTGTTACCAACTTTTCAATCAAAAGTCTGTTGCTTTGAGTGATCAGAAAATTCCATCGGATTCTGGCCAGAACTAATAGGCTTTCAATAAAACCGATGTTAATTTTTCTCAAATTAGCAAAAATACAACTCAACTGTTAGTATTTTAAAGGATTGTTCACTAGACAATAATTTTAAAGATTTTAATTAGAACAAATTCTTGAATTATTGGTTTTTCCTATTTGTTGCTGACCTTATACATCTAGACACCCCAAACATAATTTTATTGAAAAAAAAAACACACGTATTAATTTGCTTCAATGTTGTAAATGTGAGTTTGTTTATACATGCTGCCTGTATGTCTTCTTTTATTATACGATGTCATTAGGAAAGTTTCAAGATAGGTGAAATGTGATAGAATTTCAGTTGAAGTCTTGACACGTGGAGGACCCCTCCTTCCTCCTCCCCCCTCGGACGGTGTCTAGACATCGCGAGTGCTGTCAACGGAGAGAGGATAGACAGTAATAAGAATCTTGAGTTTTTGTAAGACGAATAACCCAAGATATCCGGGTGACGTAGACAAGCATGTATTGTAGAATATTCAGCGTAATATTTAATCAAGGCGGCGCTGTGTTTAATTCGTCGGACATTGCTGTAATGAAGGTAGCATTAACCGCATATGTCAACTATAGAATTATAAATAACTACAAATAGGTACGTAAGTTTGCACCTCACGGCATTTCCTTAAACTTAACATACAAACAATTGCAGTAAGTATTGCAGATGAAACTCTTGTGAAAAGAGCCTCTAGTCAAGACATGATACAACAAACATTGAACGTAGTTAAAATAAACATGCATAATAAATATAATCTATATCTATAAAAGGCAAAGCCCTGTTTGACTCTCTCATCAATTTTTCAACTTTCCATGTAGCAAACAGCTGTTGATAATAACAAACCACAATGTGACACAAAAGGTCCGTTTTTAACTTTATCAAAGTTAACAAAAGAGAATCCTTATATTTAATACGTGAAGCAGTTTTTTGTCAACGCAACT
This sequence comes from Stictocephala bisonia, assembly GCA_035578905.1. Lineage (NCBI taxonomy): Eukaryota > Metazoa > Arthropoda > Insecta > Hemiptera > Membracidae > Stictocephala > Stictocephala bisonia. The sequence continues at coordinate 435,388 of JAQJVL010000512.1, read as the reverse complement.
CCTCCCTTATTTCTTGACCAATTTAAACGGCTGAGGTGTCAAAACATTTTCCTCTGTTCGTAGTTGTGCAATAAGACCTCAATTCTTCAGAATTTACTCGCTGAAGAGATGCATTCCGCTGGCCCGGCAATGTTGGAATTTTGTTAAACAATTAATACAATGATTCAGTAATAAAATGGTACTACATGGTACAATATAAGAAAATGTTCTGATTAAAGCTATCTATACTTTGGCATACGTTTTTTGAGTGAGTAACCCTAACATGCCGGGTGAGTTACAATTGACCACGAGATAAAAAGCGTAACTATTAACAATTAATGTACGGTACGTACTTTTTAATCATTAGTACTATTTAGTACCAATTCAGTACTACATTTTGGTATATTTTTCATAGTTAAATTCGAAAGTGGCCGGGCAGGCACGTCCCTATCTCGGTAAATGTTTGTTCTCAATGTCAGTTTCCCGGCCAACATTTAAATCACCTTATTTATTTATTTTTTTATTTATTCATAAGACGCCGATCGTCAAGATATGGGCGAATATGGATTTCGAATGAGTGTTGATGAGTGTAGATGAGCGATTGTAGTCATTGTTACAAACTAAGGCCGACTATTCCTTAGAAAGTGTCATTATTTCCTTTTAAGTGAATATATGTTAAAGTACCTATTCTTTGTAGTATCATTTAGTACCAATTCATACCTACTTTTTGGCACACACATTTTGTAGAAATTTCAATTTGGTCGGGCTGACCGGTCATTGACTGCGTAATAAAAAACGCCATAAATCGGGAATGCTTGAGGTAACGTTTTTAAATCGTTGATACCATTTAATACCAATTCAGTACTAAAATTTGGTATATTGTTCATCGTAAAATTGTAAAGTGGCCGGGCTGGCATGTCGCTGGCCCGGTAAACTTTAGTCTTCAATTTCTCTTTAAATACTGAGGAACCTATTTTTTCTTGTGTGGTATTATTTAGTACCATTTTAGTACTAAATCATGGTATTAATTGTTTATCAAAAATCCAACATGGCCGGGCCAGTGACATGCATCTACCCTGAAGGGTGTGGGAAGTCCTCAAAGTACGTTTTTCGACCATGAGAATAACACGGGGAGATATTTAAATGAATCAAACTGAACAGCTGTTCAAATGTAAATAATAAGTTCCAAAAATGTTGTAACAACTGTTGGAATATAAACAATGGTGGTTGTAATACTGAGGAGGTTAGATCTTTCTTAAACCAGGGAAGGTTGTAGCCTAAGTATGGTTTCATTCACATCCGATTGTCGGAACTCTCTTCTACTAGCCTTGAAGGTTTCAATGGTAATCTAAGCAGTTATTTTATTAATATTCAGCTATCAAACAATTACAAATTAAGAAACACATACCAAATAGGCCAAGTAATATCATTATATTTTTGCACTAATAAACAGGTACCGTACCGTAGGTACAAGTCGCAGGCCGAGGTTAACGGGTGTAGCGAGTGACGGGGTTGGCACGCAAAGCGTGCAGGGGTGTCCCCTTGTATTTATCTTACTATTATATAAAAATCTAAGGGTGTCTGTCTGTGTGTGTGTGTGTTACTCAATCACGCAAAAACTACTGGATCCGTTCAGCTGAAATTTTCATTGGACATTCTTATGGTCTCTTGTTAACACAAAGGCCTATCTTTATTTTGAAATTCCATCAGGGCGCCGCCCCAGGGGCTCTAAGAATTATCGATGCAAACCCTATGGCAATACCAATTTGACAATTTGTTATAATTGTTACCACGGTAACTAGAAAAGATGACGGGGCTGCGCAGTAGACATGTGATGTTACATGGGCGAAATAAGATAATTTGTTTATTATGTTAAATACTGGTAACTAAATCCACCAACTACATAGAAGCATTCAGCTAAATAGTAATCAGGTAATTTACCACTTATCAGCTGGAATTGTGTTTACGGGAATTAGAACGGTGTTTTTGTGTTTATTTTTACCATTTTGCCCATGTGACGTCATAGAAGATGCGCGTGATACCAATGAATACAAATAGATTTTGTATTCATTGGTGATACCCACCGTCTTTTTTAGGTACCGTGTTCTGAAGTAAATACTGTACCAAACATAACCACAACTCTCTCTCTCTCTCTCTCTCTCTCTCTCTCTCTCTCTCTCTCTCTCTCTCTCTCTCTCTCTCTCTCTCTCTCTCTCTCTCTCTCTCTCTCTCTCTCTCTCTCTCTCTCTCTCTCTCTCTCTCTCTCTCTCTCTCTCTCTCTCTCTCTCTCTCTCTCTCTCTCTCTCTCTCTCTCTCTCTCTCTCTCTCTCTCTCTCTCTCTCTCTCTCTCTCTCTCTCTCTCTCTCTCTCTCTCTCTCTCTCTCTCTCTCTCTCTCTCTCTCTCTCTCTCTCTCTCTCTCTCTCTCTCTCTCTCTCTCTCTCTCTCTCTCTCTCTCTCTCTCTCTCTCTCTCTCTCTCTCTCTCTCTCTCTCTCTCTCTCTCTCTCTCTCTCTCTCTCTCTCTCTCTCTCTCTCTCTCTCTCTCTCTCTCTCTCTCTCTCTCTCTCTCTCTCTCTCTCTCTCTCTCTCTCTCTCTCTCTCTCTCTCTCTCTCTCTCTCTCTCTCTCTCTCTCTCTCTCTCTCTCTCTCTCTCTCTCTCTCTCTCTCTCTCTCTCTCTCTCTCTCTCTCTCTCTCTCTCTCTCTCTCTCTCTCTCTCTCTCTCTCTCTCTCTCTCTCTCTCTCTCTCTCTCTCTCTCTCTCTCTCTCTCTCTCTCTCTCTCTCTCTCTCTCTCTCTCTCTCTCTCTCTCTCTCTCTCTCTCTCTCTCTCTCTCTCTCTCTCTCTCTCTCTCTCTCTCTCTCTCTCTCTCTCTCTCTCTCTCTCTCTCTCTCTCTCTCTCTCTCTCTCTCTCTCTCTCTCTCTCTCTCTCTCTCTCTCTCTCTCTCTCTCTCTCTCTCTCTCTCTCTCTCTCTCTCTCTCTCTCTCTCTCTCTCTCTCTCTCTCTCTCTCTCTCTCTCTCTCTCTCTCTCTCTCTCTCCTCTCTCTCTCCCTCTCTCTCTCCCTCTCTCTCTCCTCTCTCTCTCCTCTCTCTCTCTCTCTCTCTCCCTCCTCTCCCCCCTCTCCTCCCTTTCTCTCTCCGTCTCTCTGTACATGTTTTCCTTATATTGCTTTTCTCAGCTTGAGACCTTACTTTGTTTTCCAGTTACTGTTTTTGTTCTTATCTTTAATTCCCGACGCCACTTTATATGTTTTAATTATATTGTTAGTTTAGTCATTTAAAATTTGTTCATTACTGTCTTGGGTCTCACTCAGACTCGCGGCAATAAAGTAAAAAATACAATTAAAGCTCTATACGTTGCTTTTTTTTAACAGAAATGTGGTTCGAAAGCGTCACAAATCATAGCGGTCGTTATTGCCGAGGTTCAGAAATAAACAACGTACTGAGACTCGCGACAAAAAAGCGTCTGAGTGCGAGAATAGCGCGAGCACCGAGTTTCGCAACGTTTTTGTCCAGCCGATGGAGAGCGGAAATAGAGCGGTTCGCCGGCGGTACTGACCCGCGCAACATGGTGGGGTGTGGGGTGGGAGGCTACCCCTGACCTGGGTTATACTGTAGCCCACTGCTCCGGAACTGAACTGATCAGCCGCAACAAGGCCTCCAGTGACTCTCCCCTTCCATCCCGACTGAGCATGCAATTAGCATTTGGCGCGTTTTGGACTTAAGTTTCTGTTTCTTGGTAACAAAATAGATGTATAGTGGGCCTATATTGAATTTTCAAACTACATAGTTATGTCTGTATGTAAATTTTAACCATCTTATTAAACTTTATTTATTATTTTTGAACAAAGTCGTTGAGCGTAGAGATAGGGGTGAATATGAGGGGGGAATGAGTGTGTATGAACGAGTGTAGTCATTGTTACTATTAAGATCGACTGTTTCTCAAGGAGAGGTATTTATTAATAAATAAATAAATATCATTTTTCCCATTAACGGATACAAAGAATCGAATTATTAATGTAGTAATAGTTAGAACAACTAAGGGGTCAACAGTTTTGAGTGGAATCCAAACCACGTAGTATTAGTCTGATTATCGGCTAACTGACAAGCCTGGCATTCAGGTCTCTTCCCTATACAATTAGTTCTCGTCTAAACCTTAACTACCACCCTACATGGACACTCCATACTTCTCTAGTAGTGTCCACGTCGATGGCAACCATTTAGCGGACGCCGTGTCGGTATTAAGAGGGCCGAACATAGAATTTATTGCCTACATTAAAAAAAAAAAAAACGTTGTCCCCAAGTAGCTGGGTTACAACACTGCGTCACTATTGCGAAAATTTATATTAGGCCTAATCATTAATCAGACTATACTTGTATAATTCTGTGATTTCCTCAAGCTTGTTGCCGTTAATTTTGCAATAAGTTCACGGTGGGGGGGGGGCAAGGTTTGCACCAGTTGGAGTCCCTTACCGTCACATGGCGAACTGGCAGCTGGGCGGTACAACACATAATAAATACAACAAACTAGTTTTAATTCCCGTTGCTACAATGAAATGAAAAATGAGAAACTTCTTTATTTTATAAGGCGAGGTTAGGACTACGCAATCCTCTCTACCACCTACGCTTATTAAAAATTAACAAAATTTATTAATCAAATAATATGAAAACATTACTGTTGACACAATGTAAAACCAATAAAGAAAGTTTAGCCACAAATCAATAGACTCAAAATGTAATAACACTATAATGAATCATAACTAAATAATCAATATTAGACTAAGAAAAAAGAAAAAATACAATTATCAAAAAAATACAACTGCTGTTGAGCGGTAAATAGCTTGCTATAAACAATGCAACTGGAAGCTTCCATATTATTGTTGGATTTAGTTACGAACAATCGAACCAGGTGGATCGTTCATGTGACGTCACAGTGTTGACGTAATACGTAACGTCTGGTCTACCGTGGGTGTGTCATAGGCACTGGTCCTGCTGTTGAACTACCTGTTTCTACATAAGCGTCCCCTACACCATGAGCAATCTAGTTAGTTATCTGTGGGAGGCAATATTTCAAGATAGTGTCAACACATCAAACTAAATAAATGTTTATTTTTCTACGTCGAACCTCTTGTGATTATGGGAATTCAAGCCTAGACGTGTTGGTAAGGAACGTGGCGAGGTGGATGGCACTGTTTGTGTAAAGACACTTCACTGCGGGAGACATGCGGGGTGACTTGCACACGCCACTAGAGGGAGCATTGTCGGAAACATATATAGAGTTAAAATTAGGGCTACTTACGTATTTTTTTTAGGATGTAATAAAATTCAAACTGAGTACCCTTTAACATTTTATTAAAATTATTTCACACAACATGTTTCAACTTGATGGTCATTTTCATGACACTTAAATTTTATTACATCCTAATATATATATATATATATATATATATATATATATATATATATATATAATTTTAAAAATGTTTGCGTTATCTTAAGATAGTAAAAAATGGATTAGTTACATGCATAGTTTTTTTAGGGACGTAACTAGGCATTGGCGGCACAGGCCCTCGCCAAGGGCGCAGGAAGCATAGGGGTGCGAAATTGGCTTTTGAACTATAGTAAAAATGAAATATTACATTTTTTATGCATTTTTTTGTATTGGATTGTTAAAAAAGTGTTGAAAATGTATAGTAATATACAGCACAGTAGTATTGTAAAAATTACAACATGCTTTGAGCTTTCAACATGCTGAAGTTAGTAGGAAAATGCGTTATAAATGAGGAACGCATCTTCATGTAAAAAGGCTGAATGTCTAAGATTATCAGTTTCAAAATGGTAGCTTTCTAAAAATTTCAAAGTCAAATATAAAAATAAACTACACATTGTAACCAAAAATGTTAAGACACAGTATCTATAGCCAATTTTTCCTAATTTAAAAGGTCAGCTGGTGAATAACAGAGAAAACTTTTTTTGTGACGGAGAACATTGTTATCTGGGTAAAGAGTACTCAGATTACAATGCTAAAAATAATAATAAGTTTTTTTCTGTTATTTACCAACTGACGTTTTAAATTGTCACACCGTTGAATACGGCATAAAGTTGCCTACAGATACTGTGTTTTAAAATTTTTGGGTAAAATGTGTAGTTTTTTAATTTTTAATTTTACTTTGAAATCTATAGAAAGCTACAAATTCTGTCTAAAGGTCTTAGACATTCAACCTTTTTACATGACATGTGTCCATTTAAGATCAACTTTCATTCGAAAATTCAGTATTGAATGTCAAACGGTGTTTTTTTAGATATTCAAATTTATATAAAAAACACATACAACCACATAGACAGAAAACTAATCGAGATAGGACGCATGTTATACGGCATTATTGGCCTGTATTGACCTGACAAACAATACTCTAAAATATGTGACAGTCGAGGCTGGACACCCTGTATATTACGTTGCACTGGAATAGCCTCGCATATTTCAAAATACTATTTTTCTACGAATTAGAAATAAATAGTACAGAAACCTCTTCATTATTAAAGATGAATGAAGACTTTAGATTACTAATCTACCACTTAAACCATAAAAATCACAATATAAATAGTTTTTAAATATAGAACATAAAAAAGTAAAAAAAATGTATACTACGAGTAGACTACACAAACATTAAAGTAAATACTGAAGTATTACATTACAAAATGAAAAATTTGAATTAATACTTTTTAATATAAAAAAGAAGAAAGTAACAGTAATTTCATAATGCAATCACTCCTAAACTTCTAAAAAAGATCCTTTGTAAAGGTCTTTATTCATACACGAAATACAAATACGAAAGAATGTGTAGAAATATACTGTTAATAACAATTTTCTGATTTTGTTCATGTGATAAAAAAAATTAAACTGTGGCTAAATGTTATACAGTTGAAATTATTTAAAATAATCAGCTGTCACAGCAGAACAAAGTGTAAATAAAAATATTTACGGTAAATAAATTACAGCGGTATCAGACGACGAGGAAAGACGACGGAGCCAATTCGCCGTAATGGCGGTAAAGTTTTTGCAACAGAGAAATGGGTCCCAGCAGAAATGTAATTTAGATAATGGAAGTTTGATATGACGCCCCACTCCCGATGCGATCACCTGCTATTTACCGGGTTTGTCACTTCACTTTCACGAGACGGGGGGAGGAGGTGGGGGTAAATCGTATGACGTCTTCTTGTGTTGTACACAAACCAAACCGGTACAAGTCTCTGAATGGGAACGGTTTGCAACATGTCGTACGACATGTGCCGGTACAATTCTCTGAATGGGAACGGTTTGCAACATGTCGCACGACATGTGTCGGTACAAGTCTCTGAGTGGGAACGGTTTGCAACATGTCGCACGACATGTGTCGGTACAAGTCTCTGAGTGGGAACGGTTTGCAACATGTCGCACGACATGTGTCGGTGCAAGTCTCTGAGTGGGAACGGTCTGCAACATGTCGCACGACATGTGCGGGTACAAGTCGCTGATTGGAAACATTCTGCAACAAATCGCACGACATGTGCCGGTACAGTTCTCTGAATGGGAACGGTCTTCAACATATCGCACGACATGTGTCGGTACAAGTCTCTGAATGGGAACGGTTTGCAACATATCGCACGACATGTGCCGGTACAGTTCTCTGAATGGGAACGGTTTGCAACATGTCGCACGACATGTGCGGGTACAAGTCGCTGATTGGAAACATTCTGCAACAAATCTCATGACATGTTCCGGTACAAGTCACTGAATGGGAACGGTCTTCAACATGTCGCACCGTTGACGTGGTGGGTTGATATGAACCAGACGGTGTTAGATCAGCTGTAAGTGGAGTTCCGGCGTGGCAGAGTGTATATTGCAGTACACTTCCTGTATACAAAGACCACGTCTGTAAGTGCAGTGCACACTCTCTGTGAGTAAAGTCAGTACTAGGAGACGTGGTGGGTTGACATGGACCAGACGTCGGTGTTAGATCAGCTGTAAGTGGAGTTCCGGCGTGGCAGAGTGTATATTGCAGTACACTTCCTGTACTCAAAGGCCTCTGCTGTAAGTGCAGCGCACGCTATCTGTGAGTACAGTCAGTTCTAGGAGACGTGGTGGGTTGACATGGACCAGACGTCGGTGTTAGATCAGCTGTAAGTGGAGTTCCGGCGTGGCAGAGTGTACATTGCAATACACTTCCTGTACTCAAAGGCCTCAGCTGTAAGTGCAGTGCACACTCTCTGTGAGTAAAGTCAGTACTAGGAGACGTGGTGGGTTGACATGGACCAGACGTCGGTGTTAGATCAGCTGTAAGTGGAGTTCCGGCGTGGCAGAGTGTATATTGCAGTACACTTCCTGTACTCAAAGGCCTCTGCTGTAAGTGCAGCGCACGCTATCTGCGAGTTGTCAGTTCGAGTTGTTCAGCCCTGGGTGTCAGACCTTTTAGATTAGCCTGTGTTGTAAGTGGAATTCCGGCACAGCAAAATGCACCGAGTAATTCACTTCCCATGCACCAAGGTGCTGTCTCCGTCGACCATGGTTCCCCGTTAAACACCATTCATATAGTCTGCCGTTGGAAATACAGTACCACCTAGTTACCTGATGTCTGCGAGTTCAGTTTGTTAAAAGAAACGGCAATGTGTACAAAACTGCTGTAGGTTTTATTTGTAAAAATGTCGATCCGTGTCAGAAGGTTGTGTTCATTTCCTCACCGATTGTAGCTGTTATTATATATTACAAAACTTCACTTCATCATAAAAATAAATAGTATAACATTTTTAAACATAGGAACAAAAACTCCTGACTAGGAAAAAATATATTTGCCAGTTTGTTTATGAGAATTTTACCTTAAGCAGCCACGAATTGAGCCCTGAACGATGATGGCTTACTCTTTCGCATGAAGGCGTTAACTGTTCAAGCGGGCGCCTGCTGGAAAACAATTAAAAATTGTTTTTCATTACTTTATAAATATTTTTGAAAAACTTCTTATTCTTAGTTATCTTCATTTATTTATTAATGTATGTAATCAAATACAACTTTTATTGACATTAAATTTTCCTCGGCTGAAATTACTAACCTACCTTACCAAGTTAATAGAGTTGTAAACGTTTTAAATTTGGACTTTATGTAGAACTAACCATGTGGACGTTAAGAAAATTAAAACAATTGCCTATTTTTAATATTTTAGGGAGGTTGAAAATAGAAAATTTCCCATAAGAATAACAAGGACGCCGAACGAAACTAAACATGCTTTATTTTACACAGACATATTAGACATTAATATTTACAGAAAAAAATTTGGATTTAAAAAGTACAAAAAATATGTACCGATTATGGAATGGTGAATTTACAACAGCGTTTACATAAAAGCGTCGTTTTAATTCATTCACAATTCATAACAACATTTTGGACATGCTAGAATTTTTTTAAATTTTTTGTCAAGTAAGTTTGACCAGTATAAAAAAGTTTCCTAATTAATTAAATCAATTAATAAAACAATCAGGAAATTTCAAGTAGACATAATTTTTCACGTAGGGCTTAAAATTGTAAACTGCATCTTAGTGTGCGAAATTATTCCATTTTTAAAGTTATTAGTTTTTCAAATTGACAACAAATAGTTATATAAATTCCCCAATAAGTCCATTTTATTTTCTTTAACGCATTATGGTGTACTTATTTTGAACAGTATCAGTTATTATCTTATTTGTTACGTATTGTTATTATACAGCAGTATAATAGTAGTAGTCTGTTAATGGTATCGTCAATTAATTATTACGTATAGGTAATGGAAATACTTACACGTATGATCATAAAATATAGCTATAAAAAAAAGAAAAATTGATATAAATTAAAAAACACCACGTAAATTAAACAAATTTACAAAGAAACAATGATACGATCAGAATAAAGAATACGATCTAAAGAAATTGAATGCAATTCCATGCGTTAAAATGCAGTTTACAGTTTTTAGCCGTATTGTAAAAAATTAATTGTAGTACAAATTTAGTGATAGTTTCCTAAAATTACTTTAGTTAGTAACGAAACTTTTTAACGCCGGTACAACTTAAATGACCAACAAATAAAAAAATTCTAACAGTTCAAACCTTTAATATCAGGGTTTTTAGTTAAATAAAATTACGTTTCCACATAAACGCTAATATAAATAATTAATTGTTGGCTGCAACCACGTTTTAATAACTTGGTACCGTTATAATCTTTGTTTCTTCCAGTAAAAAATATATGCCATATGTGTACCTTAAAATTAGTTTTATTGGTTAACCCACCATTGGTTACCTACACTATTTACTAGATGTGCTATGTGCAGCCGCTTCTGTTACTATTTTCGTAAAGTAGTGATTACAATTTTATTGCTATATGGTACGTTTATAAATTTGATCTTCTTTGGGTCTTGATTTGTTGAGATGTTATTTCTTTTCTTCTTTTTGTTTCTTATTAGTGTGTCAATCAATCTTTGTACCATATAATACAAGCCTAAACAAACCTATTCGAAAAACATTTCAAAATACAAATTACAAAGTAAGTTTCTCAACACGCAGCAACACATTCAACATTTTTGATAAAAAATCTCAAAAAGAACATAATAATGACAACGTTTACAACAAATCAGGTATTTACAAAATTAATTGTACAGACTGTGATAAATTCTACATTGGACAAACTGGAAGACAATTCAAAACACGCTTTCAAGAACATATACAAGCTCTCAGAAGCTATAACACAACTACAATGAAATCCACATTCGCAGAACACTTGCTCTCTACAGACCACACGTACACAAAAATGGAAGAAAACATGAAAATGTTAAATTTTATGAAAAAGGGCAAGAAAATGAATGCAACAGAAGAATTACATATATATTTAGCACAACAAGAAAATCCAGTGAACATATTGAACACACAAATCAATTATACAAACCCAATTTTGTATAAGATTCGAAACATTAAAAATTATAATTAAAAATATCACCAACTTATCCATATTCATCAATATTTATAAAAACCACATGTTTTACAATTTTATTTAAAGAATTATTATATACTTAACTTAATTATTTAACTTGCACTTTAAAATGACCATAAAGTTGAAACATGTTGTGTTAATCAATTTTAATAAAACATGTTAAGGGTACTCGTTACATCCTAAAAATGTATAATAATATATTTAGCACCTACCATGCTATATTGAGCGATTTTAAGCAGTAAACGTGTAAAAAAAAGGCAATTTATGTTTGATGAGTTGGGCGGACTGCGTGGAGTTCCTTCATAATGTTACGATACTTCAACAATACAGTCTTGTACAGCTGACCGTTCGAGGGCGCATTGCGTGGAGAGCCTTCATAATGTTACGATACTTCATCAATACAGTCTTGTACAGCTGACCGTTCGAGGGCGCACTGCGTGGAGAGCCTTCATAATGTTACGATACTTCATCAATACAGTCTTGTACAGCTGACCGTTCGAGGGCGCACTGCGTGGAGAGCCTTCATAATGTTACGATACTTCATCAATACAGTCTTGTACAGCTGACCGTTCGAGGGCTCAACTCGTGGCTCCCTGATACTACTTGCATATTAACTTAGATAATACATCGTAAGGGATTAGACAAAAAACATGCTTCATGTTCATGCTTACTTTTAACGTGAAATCAAATAGAATTGTAGCGGCATACCTCTATGCTTCACCATGTGTAGAAAACAGCGATATATATTCCCCTTTTGGATTATTTGAATTTTTATTCGTGCGTTTTGGTCTTCGTAAAGCTGTTGCTATTTTTCAAAGGTTCGCACATTAAGTGCTTAATGGCCATGATTTTGTATTTGCTTTCCTAGACGATTTTCTTCTTGCTTCTAAGAACAAAGAAGAACGTGTGCGTCATCTCGACGAACTCTTCAAACGATTGGAGTGGTATGGTCTAAAGATTAACCTAAATTAATGAATTTTAGGAGTGAAAGCAATTGAATTCTTTGGTCATTACATTTCAGGAGACGGAATTAAACCTATCCCAGGTCGTTTTCAACCCATTCTTGAGTTCCCACAACCCAAAACTCTTGGTGAACTTCGTAACTTTCTTGGCATGGATAACTTTTATTATTTATTCGTTCCACACATAGCTGAACTTGAAATTCGTCTTAATCAAGTAACCTCTAACTGCAAAAAAAGGGATCCTCGACTTGCTCATTGGACTGATCAATTGACCTAAGTATTTTCTTCAGTTAAAAATGCTTTGGCCAAGGCTACTCTACATCCATCGATATTAGCATGTCTAGCCATCATTACTGATGCATCAGACCGGTACGTTAGAGGGGCTGTTCACCAAATTATTAATGGGGAGATGCAACCTCTAGAATACTTTTCTCGTAAATTGAATGTTCCTTAGACAAAGTACAGTACGTATGATAAAGAGCTTTTAGCGATATTTCTAACTATTCGTCATTTCCAGTATTTACTTGAAGGAAGGGAGTTTACAGTGTTCACTGCTTATCGTCCATTGATGTACTATGCTTTTGTTCAAAAGAAAGATGCTACGATCCCAAGGAGAGCTCGCCATCTCGAATACATCAGCCAGTTCACTACGGACATCAAGTACTTGCCTGGTAGTCAAAACCCAGTCGCTGATACACTTTCTCGGATACAGGAGATTGTATTACCCTCAATAATAGATTTTTATGAAATTACAACGGCTCAATAATCATATCCTGAGCTTAAAATGATTCTTCATGAAAACTTGATTTATTCAAATCATTCGTACCTTTTGGTTGCAATTCTTCTCTGTATTGTGAGGTGTCAACTTCAGCTCTGCGGCCTTTCGTACCTCAAAAATTTCGTCAACGAGTTTTCACAGCTCTTCATAACCAAACTCATCCCAGAGTCAAAGCTTCTTTGAAACTTGTGAGCAGTGAGTATTTCTGGCAAAACATTCGTATTTCTGACACAACCAAATGGGTTCGCTCATGCATCACCTGTCAGAGATCACAAATTTCTCGCCACACACATAGTCCCATCATGTTTTTTACTTGGCCAGAACACAGGTTTTCGCATGTTCATCTTGATCTCATAGGACCACTTCCACCATCCGAGGGCAAGACATACTGTCTTACCTGTACAGACAGGTATACTAGATGGCCTGAAGCTTTTCCTATTCATGATGTCACTGCCGAATCCATCGCTTGTGTTGGTGGTTGGGTGGCTCGTTTTGGTGTACCAACTCGTGTAACAACTGATCAGGGCCGTTAGTTTGAATCTCGGCTTCTGCAAGAAGTTTTAAAGCTACTTGGTATTGAACATCATCACACAATGGCCTACCATCCACAGAGCAATGGTATTCTTTAACGTTGGCATCGTACTCTCAAGGTAGCAATAAGTAGTAATGGTCCAAGAAAAAGAACAGAAAGAGTTCCTCTTATTCTTCTTCGGCTCCGGTCGTCTGTCAAAGACGACTTGAATATCTCTCCGGTTGAAATGGTGTATGGACAGACATTGCGTTTACCAGCTGATTTTTTTGCCAACCAGAAGACTCTACTAAATTAGAACATTTGCTAGGACACTTTAGGAACTTCAAGAACTCTTTAAGATCTTCGTCCCAGTACTACTTCCCATCACAACCACCGGCTCAATGTGTTTATCCCTAAAGGACTTGAGACAACTACTCACGTTTTTGTCAGAATTGGTGGTGTAAAAAGCTCATTGCAAGCACCCTACGAAGGTCCTTTTCTGGTTGAACAGAGGGGTGACAAAGTTATTGAGCTTCGTATTAAAAATGCATCGAAGTATATAAGCATAGACCGCCTTAAACCTGCTTTGTTTGAAGATCCCACTCCATTAATTTTTTTGATTTCTCATCAACGAGCACCTAAATCTCTAGAACAAGTCTCTTCTATTCCCCCCACAATGTGAAATCTCTCAACAGATCCGTTACCTCATGCTATGGGAGAAATGTAACATTACCAGCCCACCCACCTACAGCGAGACTATGACTTACGGAGAGCTCCGTGAAGAGGGGAAATTTGAAGCGGCATACCTCTATACTTCACCATGTGTAGAAAATTAGAAATTTATTTATTTTAAAAACAGCTGATATTTTTCATGTTTTGATAATGAAGTTGATATTACGAGTTTTTTAATGTAAATTAATCAAAAATAGCTTTTAAAGTTTCACATAATTAAGCAGGAAGAATGTGAAGAAATACCAAACATTTGTACAAAAACTAATTTACTGTCCACAAGAACACATCTTCGCCTTCACTTCAAGTGTTATGGTACGAATCGTTGAAATAGAAACCCCTGTGTTTGGCGTTGTTCGTGGAGGGAAACGGCCACATTAAACTACGACATAATCAGAGTGAAGAATCACATTTATTGACAGAGTAAGATATTGTTTTTGTGTGCTCTGTAAAAATGTATATCTGATTTTGATTACTGTACTTAAATTATTTGAATTAAATTTTGTAGTAAGTTATATTGTTTGAAACGAAATTAATATAGTCGATTGTACGTGGCAGTGAATCTCAAATTGAAATTTCCTCCTTTCATTCAATTGTTTCCTCTCTTATGAAACAGCCAAATTTTGTTTATAAGCAGGCCTACTAACACCCTCCCATTCAATGGTAGTTCACGATATTTTCTCTATCTATCTATTCTTAAGACGCCGATCGTCAAGATATGGATGAATATGGATTTCGAACGAGTGTGATGAGTGTAGGTGAGCGAATGTATTCATTGTTACAAACTAAGGCCGACTATTCCTTAGAAAGTGTCATTAATTAATAGCCCAATGACAAATGAACAGACGGTGGTTATCAGCTGATCCCTTTCAATATTTGTTATGACTGTGAATTGAATCAAACTGAGAACCTTTTAGCTTATGAAGCTAGGATTTAACCAACTAAGCTACCGCCCAATATTCTCAGCTGGAAATATATTATGTAAAGTACAAGTGCAGAAGAAATTGTTTAGGGCGTTTCGCTTAGGTCTGGCGAGTCCAATGACTACAGCTATCTGTAGTCATTGGGCGAGTCATTCTATTCTTAATGTTTCTTTACAAGCCCGCGTACAGTTGGCGGTTTACTAAACATATGTTGCGCTGTAGCATGGTTTTAATGTTACATACAAAACCAGTTTTTTATACGATACGTAATATAATTAAAGTATTTCAATGTAGTGCGCATTGGAAATAACTAATATTTGTTTTTTTCTGTTTCAGATTATTAGAAACACTGATAATCAAGGTATGTCTGAATTGATGTTTTCGTTACAGATTTCCTTATTTTGTTTTAGTTAGCATATATTTTATTTGTAATTTTAGTTTGGGATTACTTTATAATGTTATCATAAATCCTATAGTTATAATTTCATAGTCACTAAAGTGTTGTCGGATTAAGGGGATATACCACTGAAAATACCAATTTCTTTAATAATACAAAAAAAGACCTGATTTTTTTACGTTGATTAAAAAGAAACTGCTACTTTATCTTGGTCTAAAACACTTTTTAATATATATCATTTTTTTAAATTTTGATGTAAAAATGCTGATTTACATAACAATTTATATATTTCAAGTTCTAAGAAACAGAAATCGTCAAAATAGTGTAATTCTAAAGAAATTATAGTTCTATAAAAATTTAGGTCGATTTATGATTGTATCTTGAAGAAAAAGATAGTAACACTAAAAAGATTCAAAAAAGCTTTGTTCCAGTTAAAACAAAATAAATATTATTTGTTTATTTAAAAAATATAGTACAAACACAGTTCTACCTAAATATTAGTCAGAAATGCAAGGTAAATATTTGAAGTATGCACTATTAGTAGTTTTTGAGATGTATTAATTGTTGTCTAGAAAACACTGAAAAATTGAACTTTCGGCAATGTTGTATAACATATTGAAATCCATGACATGGAACATGGAGTATAGAAATATGGAATGAAATTTAAAAAGATTTTTTGCGATTTTTAGTGCTACATCCCCTTAACAAGAGCCCTCAACATGCACGGCCTCACAACTGCCACAAGGAGGTGAACTTGTGTGACGACACTGAGAAGTAAAGAGTTTGCTCTATGTCCTGTGCAGAGACACCGTTGCTACTTTGTAGGCAGAACGGGTATTGCAGCTCGTGCAGTTTGCCCCCTGATGAGTTCCATAAAGTCGAGGAACAGTGTTTAGGTGCTGCAGCTCAATGCACAACAACTCGTAGACAACGTATCGATTTTCTCATCAAGGCTGCCTCCCAAAGTTAGCTATAAATTCTCTTGGAGTTGATCAGTTCTTCCAAAGGAAAACTTATATATGTGTCCAAATGTTCGTTCCGTTCCATACATTGTAACGGATTGGTTATCCAAGAAAATGTTAGTTTTAAAATAAACTTCCTCTAGGCCCTTCTTACATTATGACATATAACGATTAACATTTTTTAAATCTATTTTTTTTGCAAGTACGTAATTACAAACAACTAATTATGAAACGTCACGCTAGTTTTGTAAAATAAAAATAGAAGAAGGTACGAGAGTTCAACCTTATGAAATTAAGCGGATGTACAAAATGGCATAATTTAAACAGGTTTTAAATAATTGAAGTTTTTCATTTGTTTGATTTAATGAGTTTAAAGTACATTACACTTCCTATTTAGTTGTGGATAATAGTCCGTCCAATTATTTAGTTGTGGATAATAGTCCGTCCAATTATTTAGTTGTGGATAATAGTCCGTCCAATTATTTAGTTGTGGATAATAGTCCGTCCAATTATTTAGTTGTGGATAATAGTCCGTCCAATTATTTAGCTGTGGATAATAGTCCGTCCAATTATTTAGTTGTGGATAATAGTCCGTCCAATTATTTAGTTGTGGATAATAGTCCGTCCAATTATTTAGTTGTGGATAATAGTCCGTCCAATTATTTAGTTGTGGATAATAGTCCGTCCAATTATTTAGTTGTGGATAATAGTCCGTCCAATTATTTAGTTGTGGATAATAGTCCGTCCAATTATTTAGTTGTGGATAATAGTCCGTCCAATTATTTAGTTGTGGATAATAGTCCGTCCAATTATTTAGTTGTGGATAATAGTCCGTCCAATTATTTAGTTGTGGATAATAGTCCGTCCAATTATTTAGCTTTTTAAACTGTATTTGCATAAAGCCAGTACATTAAATTATGACAATTCTGCGACCAAACTTCAAAATATTGAACAGCTTCTAACTTTCAGTCCATACTAGATCTTATTTGAATTATGTTACTATGGATTTACTGTACGCTATTTCTATTCCTAAACGATATTCTCAAACGATTCGATGAAATGCTGATAATCTCAAGGAATATCCTGAACACAAGGGAACAATGGTTTGTTTTCAAAGAAAATTGTAAGTCATAAACTTGAGGATGGATTCATGAATCAATCTTAAATTTGATTCAGAGATATAATATGTAACTACCAATTGTATTAAGTACATAATTATTTTAATAACCGCCTTCATCACGAAATAATCAATCTTTACGAGTGACTACCGTAAGTGTTATGTATAAAACTAGCGTAGTAGAGAACCAGTCACATTACGTTGTGAATAAACCCGGTCATAAGATGATGAACGTAGATATAGAAATAAATCATGGCATAATGTACCCTCTTATACTTATATTGTGTTGCACTTTAGTGACGATTTATCTATTCGTAAAATGTTGTTACAGTAATGTAAATTTTACATTATTACATTACTGTAATAAAAAAAATGTTACATTAATGTAAATTACGAGAATTAATCTCAATACCTTATAAACCGTTCACAGTTAACCTTTTTCTGTTATAAATGATTTATGAATTAGACACATTATTTATCTAAAACTGGAACAGGTAGAGACTACGTAAAACATCTTCAACAAGGTAAGCAGAAACCCAGTCCACTCTTCTATTTAACGTCTCTATCACAGATAACTTACTACACAGACTGCTTGTCACCATGCTAAGCAATGTCACGCTGTTTTTTTTAGTTTGTGGACTTGTACTAAAAAGATTGTACAAATTTTGTAAAATCTCGATAGCTATTGGGCGTCTACTTTTTAGAACACCGTTTAGTCATATCATACTAACGGGGGACGTCTGTTGAGGGTATCGTCAATATTCTTTATGGAAGCATATACCGTGTGATACATCACTTTTAAGGTTGTAGTGAACTGAATTGAATGCCACAAACTGCACCTCTAAGGAATCACTCTATCAAATAATAGAGTACTTTGTATATTGAAAATTTGCTGACGTTCAACAATTTCATATTAACTTCATTGCCAAACTGACAGTTCAAACATTTACTTTGACACCAAATAATGCTTAAATGTTAACGTTTAGACTTTTATAACATCATAATTAACATTTATAAGAAATTAATATAGTAAATCAATATTTATTCACTTTTATTGTAATAAAACTGTATAAAAATTGTACTCGTAAAACCAGCTCAAAATGAAAATGTTGTTTTATATCAATACTTTGACAAAATTACTCTGGCAAGAAAACAAAATGAAATTGTTGAACATCACAAATGTTCAATACTCAAAGTCCTCTATTTTCTGATAGAGGGATTTCTTAGAGAAGCGGTTTGTGTTATTGTATTCAGTTCACTGTAACCTTTAAAATGATGTATCACAAGGTATAGGCTTCATTTAAGAATATTGACGATACTCTCAACAGAACGTCCCCCGTTGGTGTGAATGACATAACATTGTTCCAAAATGTAGGTGTTCAATCTCTATCACGATTGTAAAAATAATAAAGAATATATTTGGTTGTTTCCAGACATAACATACACCCTATATGTATACTGTAGTAGATAACCTGTTCTACGTCGTTGCTCTGGTAAACAGTTGTTAGTATGTACTATAGTAATTTGGGTCTCTGTCTTATATGTGGTTTTTTTAAACATATTACCGCCATTTTATAAATTAAGTTGGGTGAAATATATGAAAAACTACTGGAACCCAAGAACGCCAGCTTGTTTCAGCTGATGAGTGGGGGTTGTGGGGGTAAGGATGACGTATCGGTCCCTGGCTGGCGGTTATACCCGTCAAGGTACCGCACAACTGTGTTGTTCAATTTAGCTACTCGCTCTGTTACGTTGTGAAGAACATTACCAACATACTTCGTCGACTTCCCCGAATGCATTTGTTCTCGTCGGGGGGGGGGGAGGGGAGGGGAGGTGAAATAATGTTCCCCCGTGCAGGTTTGTAGATAATTTCTCAGTTCGGATAGTACTTATATTTACATTCTAAACGAATAAAATTATATTATTAGTTTTTATAACTAAGCTTATATATACACATAGAAGAAAGAAACCGTGTGTGTTATGTTAGAAACAAGTTCGCCGTGCGGATGGCAGAGCTAGCACAGTTGTCATTTCAAACTTTATTTCCCTCCTAATCTTCAAGTATATACGTATGAATCGTTAGTACATGTTTATTAAGACACATAAACATCTTCCTACATCTGTTAACAGCTGTGTTTCAACATTGAAGTTCGTCGAGTGAAATCCACATACAGGCCACATATGGCTCATGTGATTCGGTGGGTTAAGTTTTATTATGAGAAAAAAATTGCGTACATATGTTTGGAAAGCTGGGTTTCATACGGTCTACTGCCGCTGAGCCCCGTAGTCTAGTATTCTGTTTGTCACAGAAAAGAAAGACACAGAGGTCGCATCACATAATGCGCTGAATGTGTGTCAAGTTAGTGTGTCGAGTTTGTCATGTAATGAGAGGACCAGCACCTTGTCAGTACCTTTATTCCTCCAAAATCCTCTAGGATAAAAGTAGTAATTATTACTACAAATGTATAAAGATGTACGTGAATTGTAATCTATTTATAATTGCTACTGAGTCGTTCGCTGTTGCCATAAAAAGCGAAATCTGTTTCAATATTCTCTGTGTGCTTATTAAATCAGTATGTGACCCGCCAAACGGTGAAAACAGCCAAATAACGTTACCACTGTTATTTAGATAGCCACGTTATTACGATAAAATATAATAAATGGTTCTAAAAGATTGGCACAAACTTTCCCTCATGTTAAACACAAAAAATCAAAACTTTGAAAATTACCAGTTTGATTCTCAAATATGTTATTTGTCATCCCTTAAAAACTAGTCAAGTTAGAGATATGTGGTTTTTAGTCAAATATTGTAAATTGTAATTTACATATTTCCTGAAAATGTAATCAAAATCTTTAGAGCTGTTTTTGAGATAATTCCATTTTTGTATGGTTTTTTGCTCATAAAAATAAAAAAAACTAAAATATCAAAAAAGTGAAAAAATGTTCGGAGATTTTGGGCTAAATACACCTACATAAGAAATTTCATAAAAATTTATCCATCCGTTTGGTCTCCAGCGAACTGCAATTTCGCACAGACAGAAACACATACGGACAGACACCAAACTTTTTTTCGAAAAAAAAAACACTTTTTTGGGTTCTGGGGACCCTAAAATGGTTTTATAGACCAACTTGTAAAAAATCTGTTTGGGCGATCACAATACTTTCTCTATGCTAACGCATATAGGAGAAAGTAAAAAGCTGTGTGACTAGTATTGTTGTCATAAAGGCGCTGCTCAAAACGTCCATAGCCGACATCAGGTGTTGTCCAGATGGAAAAGGCTATTTGCCAATTGTCAGAAACATCAAATAAAACCGTAAAGCCCAGATGTATGCACGAACTAGAGATGCAGTGCTTATACTGCAGAGCTTTATACTGCAGTAAGAGTGATCGATGTATTAACTTTGTCGTCTTGTGGTGAATTAATTATGAATTTTACAGCTGTAAGACTAAGTAAACTCGTGAGGTCTGTCGTTAAGTAAACTCGTGAGGTCTGTCGTTAAGTAAACTCGTGAGGTCTGTCGTTAAGTAAACTCGTGAGGTCTGTCGTTAAGTAAACTCGTGAGGTCTGTCGTTAAGTAAACTCGTGAGGTCTGTCGTTAAGTAAACTCGTGAGGTCTGTCGTTAAGTAAACTCGTGAGGTCTGTCGTTAAGTAAACTCGTGAGGTCTGTCGTTAAGTAAACTCGTGAGGTCTGTCGTTAAGTAAACTCGTGAGGTCTGTCGTTAAGTAAACTCGTGAGGTCTGTCGTTAAGTAAACTCGTGAGGTCTGTCGTTAAGTAAACTCGTGAGGTCTGTCGTTAAGTAAACTCGTGAGGTCTGTCGTTAAGTAAACTCGTGAGGTCTGTCGTTACTGAGTTACTGTCAAGAATTTACGTAAAATATTTAATGTGTGTTTTCGCTATCTGCTTCATAATGCAAATGCATTTTAAGAAACTCACAGTTTTCTCGTGTATGAATATTAACGTGTATACTGAGACGATCGGGTATGTTTAACTAAATTCTTTGGTAGAAATTTTATTTTGTTTACGTATTTTCTGCCATGTATTGGATATACCATTTTTGTCTTGTAATATTAAAATTACAACAAAAAAAAAAAAAAAAAAAAACAACAGTATAAATTACAAAAAAGAACAAATCGTTGTAGTGAACCGTTTTCCTAATGAACGTCGTGAGACGTAATGTCTGTATCCATGGAATTTAGGTGAATGAAGTAGTGGAAGTCGTCAGATGACCAAGAAGTTCGGTTGTTACCCACTTTGGTCGCTCGATTCCCTATATTGTATATCTATTGTAGTAGATTAGTGGGAATATAAATCACTATTGGTGATACAAATGGAGATTGGCAGTAGATCAGTCATGTGATTGTGGAGAGTCTATCCAAACAATGGATCACATAGTTTCAGAGTGCCCCTTGCGCTGATTTACAAAGGGATTAGCTACCATAAATAAAATCAGTGAGGCAGGTCTTAAATGGCTTAATAGACTGGATTTCGTTTTGTGATGACGTTTGGATTTTTTGTGATCATTTGTTATTTATTTATTTATTTTTAATTTTTATTATAGTGTAATGACGTTTGGACTTGTTGTCCAACTATATTACTCAGCGTTTACATAATTTTAAATTAAAAAAAAAAAATAGCCAGTTGTAAACTTCTACACCTTTTAAAGGTGTTACAAGTTTTGTAAACGGCGTCGTGTACACTCGTCCAAGTACTAACTCGTCCTACGGTCCCGGGAAATTGCGGTTACGGTTAGGCCCTTATACCTGTGTGATCCGCTTTCGGGAGAAGGCCAGTGGATTATATTGTAGGAGGCTTCTCGGAACTGAACTCTCCAACCCACTCACCAAGCTGGCCGGATACAATTAATGACTTGCCTACTAGCTACTGTTCTGCACTTATCAACGCTTTTATTTAAAGTCGATAATAAATTTAACAATTTCTTTAAATTCTACTTCAAATTATAAGAAAAAAAGACCAAACTCGACCGACATGCTGTGTATTAGAGCATTAGGGTGTTAAAATAACCAACAGATTTTAAATATGTAATTCTATATTCAGACAAATTCTATATTCTATAATGGTCTTTAAACAAAAATTAAAATATCCTTTATACTCTATACCTATATATTATATTACAAAAATAAATATTTATTAAAGTCATGATCAAAATAGCCAATAAAATGTTTATAACAAAGTATGTTTCATCCTATGTTGTGTAGATTTATATTTTTCTTAAGTTAGTTAGAAGAACTATTTTAAGAAGAAGGAGACGTGGACAACTCTTCATGCCTCAGGAAACTATCAAACGTGTGTATTTCAAATAAAGATTCTTTTTCAATAGGAATTATCGGAAGTTAGCGTTGTTTTCTACTTATGTACCTTTTTCTCACGAACTATTGCAGTTGCAGATCTGAAATGTTTTGCAGACATGCGTAGCTATATACATTTGCGTTGTTATGAATTCCATTACTTGAATAAGTTGTATTTACTTTGAGGTCACTAGTGTGAATGTTGACTCACACTTAAACAGGTGGTGGAAAACTTGATGACCGCTATGACACTTACGTCACAAGGACAGTAGCCAGGACATAGAACCCCCTCAAATACCTGGGCAGGTAGCGGCGGACCCGTAGGGGTGGACTCAATTATCCTGTTCATTGATGCGTAAAACCCGCCTGGACGAGCTGACACTTTTTCCCAGGAATTTGGGCCCTGGACGAGATTGCACCTGGACGATTTAGCACACAATCTTGTAAACTCCTGTAAAAAAAATCAGAGCAGGTAAGAAATGGTCACAGCCAAAATGTAAACTCCAACCCCTTTGCCGGTCTGGGGGTGAGTAACGATGTGTTTGGAATCAGTTTCCTATAACTCAGGAATCAACAGCCTTGCGTGGTCAATTTACGACCGCGCAATCTCTAAAAACGCAATCTAAGAGAAAAAAGCCAACTTTGTGATTTTTTTAGGATAGGTTTGCCACCGCGATCTATAATATGAATATGTATAAAGGTAGGGTTTGAGTGGCAGGGATTGCCTCAAACTGTTGGCAAGTCAGTGGTTACTTGTAGCTTTATAATATGCGATCTTAGATATAAAGATAGTCAGCTAGGATATATAATAAGATATTTATGGTATAACAATATAATCACATATTTCCATCATGTTTCATGTTTGTTACTGGGTTACTTAGTTAGAATTTTGTGTTTGTATATTTTATTAAATGTTGTAATCAATAAGTTTTTATCGTGTATTTTATATTTTTATGCCATGTTTAATACTTTCCATTTTTACCTTATTAATATCATGTTGTGTTTTCCCATGAGATTTTTTTATGCTTATTTTAAATTCTGTTAGTTAAGTTTTGCCCTGGACTTTTATTTTAATTTCAATAATTGTTGTTATAATAAGGTTGAATAAATACGTATGAAACGAATATATGACCGATTCTTCATTTAACCCATCGAAGGCTACAGTACATTACTTTACACTCACTATAAATGTATATTAATAATGTTCTGAATTGATATTTTAGTGCCTTTTTCAAACCTTTTATGTCTATAATATTGTCAGTATATAACAGTAGTGAAAGTATAATTGAATGACAAAGTATTTCATTATAATTCAAAAGTAAGTTTGAAGGATATATAATACAGGAGAGATGACAACGCACCCGCCCCAATTCCAAACAACCCGTTACTCACCCCCGGACCGGCCAAGGGGTTGGAGTTTACATTTTGGCCGTGACCATAGGACCTGCTCCGATGGTGTAGGAGTTTACAAAACGTGTAAGACCCACAAAAAGTGTAGTAATTTACATACAGCCAAAAAAATAATAATAGTAGCTGACAAAAAAACCATCTCGTACATCTATAAACTATGTTGCAAGCACTTGCACGGTCACACCTTAACAAATATAGTTTTGAAACAAAAAAATAACTGAAACAAGATTATTTTCTAACTAGATTCGCTTTTTAGAATGCTAAATTAGATTCTATTTTTGTTTTGCCACTGTTTAATAATTAGCTACCTTTAATAAGTTGTAAAAACAAAACAAAGAAGTATTTGATTAAATGTTGACTTAGCAATTTTAGTCAGGAAAGTATAGATTCAGTTTTTATTTTAAAATAGACGATAAAGGTCAATTCAGTGAGGGGGGAGGGTTAGAGCCCTCCAGACGTCGGTATTAGATCAGACTGAAGTTCCGGCCCTTTGTGGAGTGCACATTGCAATGCATTTCCTGTACACCAAGGCTACACGGTTGTAAGTGCAGGCCACGCCGTCTTAAAGTGCAGTTGATAAATGAGCCCATGTACCAGACATGTTTTAGCAAAACAGAGTTGTAAGAGCAAGAGGGTAATTGCATTCACGTTTTATGCCCCGAAGATTTAGCTTTTTTTCTCGAAATGTCGTCAGTTGTTTTATTGTAAAGCCTAGTCCCCACTTGGAAACAATGTCTGCAAATTGTTGACAAACAGTTTGCAAACTGTTTCTTGCTTCTTCTTAATATATGTAAACAGTTTGCGAACTGTTTGTCAACTGTTTACAAACTGTTTTGAAAAAACAGAGAAACATAAATTTGATGTTTGTCATTCATTTGTGTCCACACTAGCAGAGCGGTGTTTCCCTAGATGTGGACTAAAGACGTTCACGTCGAAATTGTATTTTAAAAATTTTAATTTATTTACTTTATTGTATATAATAAATATAAATTAAACAAGAAGTCCAGCCAGAGGCTGAAGTCCTACAGGCTTAGCTATTCAATAAACAGAGAGACATAGAAGAAGGAGACTGAACTCAACTTTAACTTCTAGAATTGTGTTGTGTTGTGTTGTCCTTGTAGCCTGAAAGTAGAGCCACTAGGAAAAGGTTTGGCCATCAGCTTAGTTATCAGATATTGTTTAGTAAATCTTTGATTATAAATGTAATCAGTGCCACACGCGTGTTCAGCCAGAATTTTTCTTCTTCAGATTATTAAAATTGCCTTCAATTGGCGATTTTAGTTGTCAAGGTTTCGGTTGTACGTATAGGTTTGAAGACTTTAAGTTCAGCCAGTTCAGTGAGGATTAAGAGCTGACTCTTGAAAATACCGTAGGTCATCTGCAAGTAACGAATATAATTTACAAGGCATCGATTGGAAATGAGATTTGGGCTACCTGGAAATTCAAATAGTTACAAATTATTTGTTTTCAGTTAAAACAACGGCACTCGTTCCATTTCCAGGAAGCCCAAATCTCACGGCTGTACTAGTTCCACTCCACACCGTTCTTGTATTACGTCCTGCGTTGAGATACTGGCAGTATCATCCACTACTAATGGTCTTTATACATAATTTAATCTCTGTTCTACATCTAATAATCTGTATGGGTTTCGTTAAATTATTCCTGAACAGTTGACAGTTTTAGGCCCGGCCTCGTGACAGATCCAATCAGAATCACATCCACTTCAGCACAAAAACAATACAACAAAATAATCGTTCAGAGAAGCTATAATTTATTTATTTATTATTAAGTCGCCGATGATCAAAATATGGGGAATGTGGACTTACAATTATGTATATGAGCGAATCTAGTTTTTGAGTGGTTATCAGCTGATCTCTTTCAAAATTTGTTTTTACATTGATTGGGGTGTTTTATGTCTTTATTGGTGTCATTTATATGTCGTATACGTATGTGGATAAAATACATAAAATTCAAATATTACTGTGTATGGATACAGATGGTAGCTAGAATACGCTTCACCGAGTTATACATTTTTATACGTTTTCTTTTGTGTTACATGTTTATTTGATCTTGAATCACATATTTGCTCTATTCATGTGCCCACTGCCCAGTGTACTTTGTGGTGGCGGTATGTCCCGGCATGTAACAGCCACCGATCATCGCGGTTGATGCAAACATTCCCCGTAACTATATGGTGCTCCATATGTAAATCGAACTCATTGTTCCCTTTCCGTCCAACAATGCAATCTGATAACCCGCGCGGTTTACATAATTAAACGTTTTACCAAACAAAGTCCGCCGCTGATTTGATATCCGCAGTGGCTGTACAAATGAGGCTGTCATCTCGTTGTTTGTACGATATCCGAGTGTGATGGCATGACGGAACTTCAATAAACGCTGATTTAGTTTGTACTCCTTTACTTGTAAACTCAAAACTGTTTTGTGAAAAACACCTCAAAAACTTTAATATAAATGCCCTTATTAGTTTTGCTGCGCCGTGGTTTGTATAATCCGTAACCTAATAATAATAGTATTTATATTATAATATAAGTGAAACATGTAAAAATTATTAGGTAATTATATAACTGGGGCTTTTTCGATTATTTGGCTGAAGGTTTTTTTCACAGTAAATAACAAAGAAACAAGAATATGATTACAACAAAAATTACGATGATGAGATAAAATATAAAAAGTAGTTTTTTCATAAATATAGTGTTGTGGGGACGCAAATTGTGCGGAATTTTGTCCTGATCACGAATATGGCAAGGGGATTTAAATCGGACCATTATTAAGCACGTTAATGTCGGATATTTGCCGGTCCCTGAAAGGTTATGTTCCAGTTTTAATAATGGTCACTTAATAAAGGTCCGATTTGAACGATTCCGTGGTATTTTCCATCTAGTCTTTTGACGAGGGTTGATAGGTACCCCATTTCTTAGAAATTAGAAGCGCAAAGAGGGGATACTCAACCGAGAATCTTGCTTATAAAATGGCAGGGTATGTTATAATACAAAAATCGACTTTGAATCGGCTGTTCTGGAAGGTTTGGCTGGAAAATGACGTTACATCTATTTCCTCCCCGTTAATGGACGTTAATTTTAATGTTGCTTTTTACATTAATACAATTGCTATCTGTAATTTAGTTATAATTTGGATTTTAAAATATTTTATATAGATTTATAAGAAAGCTTATTATGTTTACTTTCTAAATGTAATTGCAATGCAACGTAGGTTGTTTAAAAAATAAAGATTATGGGGGCGATTATCATTATTATTATTAAATAATGTAATTGTTAGATTACAAATTCAAATTAATTCAAAGCATTTCATAGTCGTTAATCAACAAAGTTGTATTATAGTACATAGCCAATAATTAAATCACTCTGGAAGTAATCACGGCCTGTTTCAGACATCTAGCAACTGGAATAAGAGTCAATACGATCACAGAAACAGTATACCGAAAGCAAATATATCTGTCTTTGTTAGGTAACATGTTTCTGCCGAATGACCGGCATGTAACCACCCGGTTGTTCACCCCCAAATTTCCCATCTGTTGCCTTCCCTCCCTGTTCGGCAGTCTCACTTTCTCCGTCTCGCGGATCAAAAC
This sequence comes from Stictocephala bisonia, assembly GCA_035578905.1. Taxonomy (NCBI): domain Eukaryota; kingdom Metazoa; phylum Arthropoda; class Insecta; order Hemiptera; family Membracidae; genus Stictocephala; species Stictocephala bisonia. The sequence continues at coordinate 407,718 of JAQJVL010000512.1, read as the reverse complement.
GCCGCCTAGAGGAGAAACCACTTAGGTTGACACTTTTATGACGGTCAGAGCCTGACCTCACGGATCAAAACTCCTCCACCCATAAATAACTAGCGCCTCTGTCATGATGGTTTTGTCCGCGCAATTTCACAACTGTTGTCACAATATCTGTGGAATTGCCATATCATTAGGCCTATATATTTGTAAATGTGATTTTGTAAATGTATGCTTCGCCCGTGGACATTTAAATGCAAAATAAAATGTTTATGCAATTAACCAACCGGATCTCCAATGATTTTCCTTCAAGATGGTAAATATAAGAAAGTGATCGAAAAAGGCAGGCACCATCTCTTTTTGACATCAGTTGATGTGGAATAATAATTCCGTCAGCAATAAAAACTTTCTTCTGCTGTGACTGATGAGACCACAGAGCAAATAATAAACTATTTTTTATTCTTTGCTCTTTGGATTAGACATGTTTAATTTGTCATAGTTATTATTTGCTGTATTTTAATGTGTTACATGGATCAGCTGATTTTATCTAACACGCACACGTTATTAATTTCTTCCACATGCGTTAGCATAAAGAAATTATTGTGATCGTCCAAAAAAAATTTGTACAAGTTGGTCTAGAAGTCCATTTTAGGACCCCTGAACCCAAAAAGTGTTTTTTCGAAGAACATTTGTGGTTTCTGTACGTATGCGTGTCTGTCTGTGTGTATATACAGTTCGCTTGAGACCAAACGGATGGATCAATTTTTATGAAATTTGATATGTGTCTTTAGCAGTCGATATAAACTATGTACCAATTTTCATTTCTTTATCCTTTATACTGTCGTTTTGCTTGGGCGTGTTTTTTTAGCCTTGCACGTGTTAAAATATAATGTCAGATAGCTTTAGATCATATGATTCATGAAAACAGTAGTAGGCGTGTCGAGTAGTTAGTTCTCCAGTTCCCCATGCGGATGGTAGAGGGCCAGCACCGCTGTCAGTCCCTTCCTTTATTCCTCTCCAAATCCTAAAGGATATACGTAGTAATTACACATTAGTAGTAATTTACATTAGTTGTAACTGCCACCGAGGTGTTCGCTGCGGCCATTCAAAAGCAAGCTCTGTTTCTTCTTTCTCTCTGGTTTTGGGAAGATGGCTAGTTTTAGTTTTGTTATGTCGTTTTCATTTATATGGTTTGTTTTCATTCTATTATTTTTATCATGTTTGAAATAAGATAATACTGAATCACTTTCGTTCCTTTATCATTTAAACTGATTTTTAGCGCATTTAACACAATTAGTTTGTAAAGAACTTGAAATAATACAGCTGAGAGTAACAGTTATGGCCGCAAAGTGTGATATTTGCTCCGCCGTGTTCTGGCTTGAATCAGTTCCTTTCTCGACCTGCTAGTTGACAACGGGCCAAGTAACCGATGCGAGACTTGTTGGCTTGAGACTCAATCACTGAGGGAGAGCGATCCACGGAATTGCGGGCATGTTTATTTTCTGCAGTCGAGTGCGTTCCGTTTGTCGAAGCGGTATAAATAGAAGCGCCAAGTGCCGATGAGGCCTGAATCAAACTTCCATCTGATCCTGGAATAGAAGACATGTTCCTATCATCTCTCTACTCAGTTTCATTCAATATATTGTATTTAATATAATGAATGTCACTACAGCCGCCGTAATCACGAATAACAAACTATATACAGATTGCTCATGGTATAGGGGAACGTTACGCTGTTCATATAAAACAAGTACTCCATCTGCAGGTCCACGCGGGCAGCGTTGCTTTCACGACGAAATTCACTGAGAGAGAACACAATTCTCACTCTAGTCTAGGGTTTTTGTGGACTGATATGGTCTGACAACAGTGATCAGTCCACAAACGCCCGACTCGCTCTTAAGCGAACAGTCCACAAACTACAGAAAACAGCGTGATTCTGTTCAAAGTTGGTGCGATTGTATTTGTACATTGTTGGTTTATCTGTGATGTTACAATAATAATATAAGTGTCCTTTTGTTAAAATAAGGATTTTTAATTTGTACTAGACTATCTGACTCGCATGACGTTTTCCTCTCCAAATTTGAATGCATTTGTAACAGTAACGTAAATTTGTGAAACTACGTGTAATGCCTCTATTGAGCAATGAGTGGAATCAGCCTTGAGATATGGACACGAGTTTGTCAAAATTTTCAACTAAGTTAGTAACCAGACCACACACTCTTATCCCTTCTTTTTCCTATTCAACCTTAAATAAACGACAAATTTTAATATCATCTTTTATTGTACTCTGAATCATAGATTGGGATTAAACGTGACCCCTTTTCTTGATAAAACGTATCGAGTACAATCTGGATAGATTTTTAAATGAACTAAAATTATTGTAGACCTACGATTATATTATATTGTTTACGTGCACTGTTTCAAGTTCTAGATAAAAAGAGTCACATATTAACACATTAAAATCAGTCTTTATTTTTAGATTGTTGTAATGGTAGGGCAAATGGTTTTTCGAAAAAGGTAGGCTCTGTTTTTAGCTGTGTATATGTATACTCTACTTTAGAAAGTGGTTTCCACAATATTTTTTATAATACAAGTGAACGTTACATAACACAAATATTTTGGTGATCGTTTTCGGTAAACCACTTTTACCTTCCTCAGACCAGAGGGATTCACAAAGTAAGTTCACTTCTATTTTCTACTAACAAGGTATATGCCAGTCGTGTTGGCATTATTATTTTTTCTTCAACGACTCTTGTCATCAGTTAGTAATGTAGACAACAGCTGAGTAGTTTTCCTCAATCGCACGTCTGTGTCGAGAAGTCGCCCAATGTGAATATTCAACGACTCTCGTCATCAGTTAGTAATGTAGACAACAGCTGTGTAGTTCTAATCAATAGCACGTCTGTGTCGAAAAGTCGCCCAATGTGAATATTCAACGACTCTCCTCATCAGTTAGTAATGTAGTCAACAGCTGAGTAGTTTTCCTCAATCGCACGTCTGTGTCGAGAAGTCGCCCAATGTGAATATTCAACGACTCTCCTCATCAGTTAGTAATGTAGACAACAGCTGTGTAGTTCTAATCAATAGCACGTCTGTGTCGAAAAGTCGCCCAATGTGAATATTCAACGACTCTCGTCATCAGTTAGTAATGTAGACAACAGCTGAGTAGTTTTCCTCAATCGCACGTCTGTGTTGAGAAGTCGCCCAATGTGAATATTCAACGACTCTCGTCATCAGTTAGTAATGTAGACAACAGCTGAGTAGTTTTCCTCAATCGCACGTCTGTGTCGAGAAGTCGCCCAATGTGAATATTCAACGACTCTCGTCATCAGTTAGTAATGTAGACAACAGCTGTGTAGTTCTAATCAATAGCACGTCTGTGTCGAAAAGTCGCCCAATGTGAATATTCAACGACTCTCGTCATCAGTTAGTAATGTAGACAACAGCTGAGTAGTTTTCCTCAATAGCACGTCTGTGTTGAGAAGTCGCCCAATGTGAATATTCAACGACTCTCGTCATCAGTTAGTAATGTAGACAACAGCTGTGTAGTTCTCCTCAATCGCACGTCTGTGTCGAGAAGTCGCCCAATGTGAATATTCAACGACTCTCGTCATCAGTTAGTAATGTAGACAACAGCTGTGTAGTTTTCCTCAATCGCACGTCTGTGTCGAGAAGTCGCCCAATGTGAACCAACAGTAACCACTTACCAGCTACCAGTAATGTGCAGGGATGATGGTACACGAGGGTGCAGAGTGGTCTCTAATGGACTCGTCGGACGTAAACTGGCTCAAGTAGACTCGATAAAGATAAAAGCTGAAACAAGAGGGAGGTCGTACTTCCCCAGAGGTTGTATACACTCGGGTGTTCACTGTTCCAGTCTTTATGGGTCGTCTAACTACGGAGAAAAGCGTGTGTACCACACTTCTCCGACATGGAGGATATAATATATAACATTGAGGCTGCATGAACAAAACGAATAGGACCACCTGTTACTTTGACTGTTTCCTTTACAGTCAGCTTCCTACTTTTAACGAGAACGCAACTGTCTAGGGCTTTCTGAAATCATATTTTAAATGCGTCCCTTAATTTGTATTTTTTTTAAAATTACACATATATATATATATAAATATATATATTTATTTATTTATTTAAAAACCAAAACAAATGAGGAAAATGAAATCTAATAGTGCTCTAGTCACTCTTATCATCTCAAAGAATGACCAAATTTTAAATACATAATTTAAAAAATATGTAAGTGTGACAGGTCTGTAAGTCAGCTAATGGATAAACGCGCTCCCTGGTGAGCAAGTAAGAAAAAATCCAAAACCTAAGGAGGAGAGAGTAAACTTCAATATTCTTAAACTCAGACAACGGACAACTCGTACTGATAGTCGACGGAATTGCAAGTTTAGTTCCAAAAGTGAACACCAGGTAGAGGGGTTGGACACTCAACTGAACAAAAATGTACCAGAGAAGACTGTTAATTAATACTCCAATGATAAATAAATAACCGGATATTATCAGTTGATTGATTTTTTTCAGAATTTACTTGGTTTTTATTTGTTTGAATATTAATCTGGGCCCCTAAAAAACTACGCTACATTAATGTTTTTTTAAATTTATCTTTAAAAACATACAAAACATAAAAATACACAGAATAGTAGTTAATAATGATGTATAAATTTGACTTAACTCGAAATACACTTATTTTAGACTTATGAGGTCAAGAGAGTGTTATGCCAGTACATTTTGTATTGGCTAGTGATGTAAGATAATGTAAAGACGTGAGTTTCGGTGAGAAGCTTTTAACTGGGCTACCACTTAATGGTTATCATCATAAACATTTTATGAACAATGCCATATAAGTCTTAGAGCATTCATTGGGCAGTGATTGGAATGTACTTAATTAGAACTTGATATGCGGCTGGAGTCGGATATGGCCGATATTATCGAAAGAAATCATCGATACTAATATATCGATGTATCCTTGCCACCCCTAGCTCGGATGGCTTGGTTGCAGACGAACGTACTTCTATGATAAGGACTCTAAAATAAAGCTGACAAAATGTAGACACGAGTATAATGTGATACACCAATGTCATATTGATACTGTATCAGCAAGCTTCAATATCGTGCGCATAAAGAGGTAATTCGCCCATAAATATGAGTTTAGTATCGAAAATTAAACTAACCATTTCCTTTACAAAAACAGCAAACTTTGTTATGATCTGACAAACTGACGCACAGAAAAACTCATTAATAATACAAATACAATTTTAGTTTTTTTTTTTTTTAATGACATGAATGATGTTTTAAGTAATTTCTTTACGTTTATTTATTACAATATTTATTGTGAAAGCTTGACAAAAGTTCACTATTTGGGCTTCCCACAAGTTCACTGAGTTCCTAACAGAAAGCGCTTGTGCTATCCAATGAACTGTGGACAGATACAAAGCCAATTGGATTGGCAGTCCGAATCCAGCCAACAGACTTATTACTATTGCAGACTATGTTTGGATTGCACGATAATCTGTAAGGCGCTCTCTCATTACTAGACTATTGATGAATGGCCTTTATAATGTATCTTGTATCATTTTACCTACCAGAGTTCATAAGTTCTACTTTACTCATATCATTCATATTCATCTAAAAAAAAAAAAAAATACAAATGAAATGTTTAGTAGTCCAACACACTTTTTTCTTACATTTACGAGCAGTTAATGTTATATTGCACAAAGATAGCACTAAAGGAATAAATATTAAATAAAATGGACAAATGAAAGTTTAGGAAAAACAAGGCTTAGTCAGTTCAAACTTAAAATGTATAACTAGTAACCAACCAAAGGAACAATCAACCTTGCCTTTTTTCTCTAAAAATAAATTTCACAGTTTATATCCTTTTTTCAACCCTTTTAACATACTAGTCATTCTTTTTACTTACTGCCATATGTTAGCATAGAGAAAGTATTGTGATCGTCCAAAAAAAGTTTTGTACAAGTTGGTATAAAAATCCATTTTAGGGCCCCCTGAACCCAATTAAAATTTCGAAAAAAAAAGTGTTTGAGGTCTGTCCGTATGTGTGTATGTCTGTGTGTATGTGCACTTTGCTGGAGACCAAATGGTCTGCATTTAGCCAATATCTCCAGACTGGGTTTTTTCACTTTTTTTAAATTTTAGTTTTTTAAAAATTTTTATGGGCAAAAAACATAAAAAAATTGAATTTTCTCAAACACGGCTCCAACGATTTTGATTAAATTTTCAAGAAAGATGTGAATTACAATTTAAGATATTTTAGTAAACACCTTTACTACCTTTACAAAGATGTCTACTTTGACTACTTTTTTTTAATACTTGACTAGTTTTTAAGTTATGGCAAAAAAGGAAATCAAACTGGTAATTTTCAAAGTTTTTATTTTTTAGTGTTTAATATTGGGGAGTTTGTGCCAGTTCATTGGAACCATTTATTTAGCTACCAACTGACTAAATCTTGTATCCTCCGTTCACTGGTAATATCTCTTCATATTCAAACCTTGTCACCTTTTGGTGTCTTCAAATATTTCTACGTTTCTGGGCTTGTTTCTGTTTTGCCAGAAGGACTCTGTTAATAAACCTCACCTGTATCCTCAATTGTAAAAATATAATTTTGTTAAAGAATGTGCTAATGTTTTTTTTTTATAAGACGCCGATCATAGAGATAAGGGTGAAATGAAGGGCGATGAGTGTAGATAAACTAGTGTCGTCATTATTACTAATTAATAAGGTCGTGTGTTCCTCAGAAAGAGCTATTTATTGATAGGCCCTACAGATTTACGTGGAATCTGAACACCGTTATATTGGCCTAATATTCAGCTAATTGACAAGCCTGATACTCATTTCTCTCCCATACATAACATCCGGAGCCTGGCTACCACACAACATGTCACTCCACATGTCTCTACTGTAGTAGTGTACACGCCGATAGTAACCATTGAGCGGACGCCATGTTCGTATTAAGAGAACCGATCTAATAACCTATCGCCTACAGTCTCATCGAAACTTTGTCCTTAAGTAGCTGGGTTTATTCTGTACACTTCCTTGTTTATAAAATGTATATTTTTTCGTTCAAAAGCAAAGAATTACTGAACCGTATTATTGTTACACATGTAATTATAAGCGAATTAGAGTGAAATCAGCGAACTGTGCCACGAGCTCTTTGACTTACATGTGCCGTTAATGTCACAGCTCTACCATCAAATTAAATTAAATCCACTGTCGCTAAGAAATCGTTCTCTCTAAATTGTGTTCTGTAAATCCTTCGTCACTGCTGTCTGTCTACCTTTTTAAAAGTACGTTAATGGTAAAACAATGTAAACAAATTTGTAAGGAACTCTGTTTTACTGATTTTTTTGGAATTACAAATATCCATAAAAATGCATTCAATAATTTATTGTAATGAGCGTACTTTCAAACGACGTATTAGTACCACTTAATTAATGCATGCACTATAAAACTAGATAGTTACATTCTCTACATAACTAACATGAGTTGCATGTATATTTCTAAAGTAGGAGAAGAAAATTGCATCAGTGTTTAAATACGAGTGGAGAGCGCAGACAATAGTCTCTTCTCCGTGAGAAAAGAGATAGACTAAACACTGTGCAGTCGTAACTTTGACTCGATGGTTCGAACCAGCAGGATTCATTCGAGTGTTGCTCTTAAACTGCCATGAACTGCCTACTGCTGTGTCTGGCGCACTCCCAACACTGCACTCGGATCACTGTTGGGTCATGAGGGCCCGAACACGGCGACTACGATAGGGTTCTGTGGGGTTCTGGTTAATTTACATAAGCACGTATATGTGGGGCAGTGTGTCGCCACTATCCGAGCACATGTATATTTGCACTAGGCCTTCTATTTATCAGCACTGTGTACGGTTTTTGGGATGAATGCAATAGTGTACACAAAAATCTCCAGACTTTACACAAAAACATTCTTTCAATGCCTTTAAACTATATTTCGCATAGAAACATTAATTATCCTTGACCTTCTTATAGTTGTCTCTTGTACAGTTAATCCCTGCTCTCTTTTCATATTTTCACAAATGAAAAATCCATTCTAACCTTTCTATCCATCTTTCGCATACGTAAAGTTCATGCACTTCAAAATGTGGAGCTTTCAAGAAGTATGTTCAGGCCGAGACGCCCCTTATATTTATCATCCACAAAGGTATTCGTTTTTGTCCACCCAATTCACCATACTTACGTCGCGGACGTGTGTCTTAGTAGCAGAGGCTTCGAACTGCGTAGTGCATCGTCCAAGGTTCGAATCCCCAACAGAGGTAACGGTCGGAATCTCATTTGTTCTATAGTGTTTACTCAGAGGCCTCTTCTAAGCCACGACAGTGAAGTTTATGTTTTAAAAAAATCATGCGTATACACTTTATGTACAATTTATCCTTGCGGTTTTTACCCAGTGTACGAACTCGTATTCATAGCATGGTCTAACAATCAGACATGTTGCGCTTTAGGTCCTACAGTACTTACTTACCTACGTACGCCTACTCTCCACAAGTAGCACCACTGTTCTGTTTACCTTCACCGTCTTTAGGTCCTACAGTACTTACTTACCTACGTACGCCTACTCTCCACAAGTAGCACCACTGTTCTGTTTACCTTCACCGTCTTTAGGTCCTACAGTACTTACTTACCTACGTACGCCTACTCTCCACAAGTAGCACCACTGTTCTGTTTACCTTCACCGTCTTTAGGTCCTACAGTACTTACTTACCTACGTACGCCTACTCTCCACAAGTAGCACCACTGTTCTGTTTACCTTCACCGTCTTTATGTCCTACAGTACTTACTTACCTACGTACGCCTACTCTCCACAAGTAGCACCACTGTTCTGTTTACCATCACCGTCTTTATGTCCTACAGTACTTACTTACCTACGTACGCCTACTCTCCACAAGTAGCACCACTGTTCTGTTTACCATCAACGTCTTTCTCGCCTGCTTTAATTATCTTGACTTTGTGTAAAGGCAAACATTCATTACGCAATCATACATGGTCTTTAACGTCGTTAATATATTTAATAGTGATCTTAGAACTAAAAAGGTGACTCTGCAATGAAGTGAGGGCCGACCACTAGGCAGCCCGTAAAACGATCGTAACCTGACTGCCAGACCGTGTTTACGACCGTTCTCACTATTGATCGACGACCGACAGTCGCCATTCTTGCCTCTTCCTGTGGCTGAGTGACAGGAAGTGTATCTCACGTGTTTGTACTCTGGCCAAGCACGGATAGCGGCTGAATATTATACTCTGCCAAAGCACGGAAGCGGCTGAAATATTTTATACTATGTCCAAGCACGGAAGGTGGCTGAAAGATTATACTCAGTTCAAACACGGAAAGTGGCTGAAATATTATACTTTGTCAAAGCACGGAAGCGGCTGAAATATTATACTCTGTCAAGGCATGAAAGGCGGCTGAAATATTAGACTCTGTCCAAGCACGGAAGGCGACTGAAAAATTATACTATGTCCAAGCATGTAAGGCAGCTCAAAGATTATAGTCTGTCAAAGCACGGAAGCGGCTGAAATATTATATTCTGTCCAGGCACGATAGGTTAAAAGCTTATACTCCGTTCAAACACAGAAGACGGCTCAAATATTATACTCTGTCAAAGCTTGGAAGCTGCTAAAATATTATACGCTTTCAAAGCACGGCAGGCAGCGTAAATATTATACTCTGTTCAGGCACGGAAGTGGATGAAATGTTATACTCTGTCCAGGCACGTAAGCGGCTGAAATGTTATACTCTGTCTAGGTACGGAAGTGGCTGAAATAGTATACTCTTTCAAAGCACGATAAGCGGTTGAAATATTATACTCTGTCAAAGCACGGTAGACGTGTTCTAAAGCTGCAAGCTGACTGCGTCAGTAGGTACTGTATGTTGAGTCGTGTTCTAAAGCTGCAAGCTGACTGCGTCAGTAGGTACTGTATGTTGAGTCGTGTTCTAAAGCTGCAAGCTGACTGCGTCAGTAGGTACTGTATGTTGAGTCGTGTTCTAAAGCTGCAAGCTGACTGCGTCAGTAGGTACTGTATGTTGAGTCGTGTTCTAAAGCTGCAAGCTGACTGCGTCAGTAGGTACTGTATGTTGAGTCGTGTTCTAAAGCTGCAAGCTGACTGCGTCAGTAGTACTGTATGTTGAGTCGTGTTCTAAAGCTACAAGCTGACTGTGTCAGTAGGTACTGTATGTTGAGTCGTGTTCTAAAGCTGCAAGCTGACTGCGTCAGTAGTACTGTATGTTGAGTCGTGTTCTAAAGCTGCAAGCTGACTGCGTCAGTAGGTACTGTATGTTGAGTCGTGTTCTAAAGCTGCAAGCTGACTGTGTCAGTAGGTACTGTATGTTGAGTCGTGTTCTAAAGCTACAAGCTGACTGTGTCAGTAGGTACTGTATATTGAGTCGTGTTCTAAAACTACTAGCTGACTGTGTCAGTAGGTACTGTATATTGAGTCGTGTTCTAAAGCTACAAGCTGACTGTGTCAGTAGGTACTGTATATTGAGTCGTGTTCTAAAGCTACAAGTTGACTGTGTCAGTAGTTACTGTATATTGAGTCGTGTTCTAAAGCTACAAGCTGACTGTGTCAGTAGGTACTGTATATTGAGTCGAGTTCTAAAGCTACAAGCTGACTGTGTCAGTAGGTACTGTATATTGAGTCGTGTTCTAAAGCTACAAGCTGACTTTGTCAGTAGGTACTGTAAATCGAAACGTGTTGTAAAGCTTCAAGCTGACTGTGTCAGTAGGTACTGTATGTTGAGTCGTGTTCTAAAGCTACAAGCTGACTGTCAGTAGGTACTGTATGTTGAATCGTGTTCTAAAGCTACAAGCTGACTGTCAGTAGGTACTGTATGCTGAGTCGTGTTCTAAAGCTACAAGCTGACTGTCAGTAGGTACTGTATGTTGAGTCGTGTTCTAAAGCTACAAGCTGACTGTGTCAGTAGGTACTGTATGTTGAGTCGTGTTCTAAAGCTACAAGCTGACTGTCAGTAGGTACTGTATGTTGAGTCGTGTTCTAAAGCTACAAGCTGACTGTCAGTAGGTACTGTATGTTGAGTCGTGTTCTAAAGCTACAAGCTGACTGTCAGTAGGTACTGTATGTCGAGTCGTGTTCTAAAGCTACAAGCTGACTGTCAGTAGGTACTGTATGTTGAGTCGTGTTCTAAAGCTACAAGCTGACTGTCAGTAGGTACTGTATGTTGAGTCGTGTTCTAAAGCTACAAGCTGACTGTGTCAGTAGGTACTGTATATTGAGTCGTGTTCTAAAGCTACAAGCTAACTTTGTCAGTAGGTACTGTAAATCGAAACGTGTTCTAAAGCTACCACCTGGTAAGGTGTTACACACCCCATTTTACCAGTGGGCTCGTATCTGGTTTTAAAGTTTCGTATCTTAAACAGAATACAATTTGATATTTTTTAATACAATAATAATCCACAACAATAATAATAATTTAAAACTCAGTTTTTATTTGTCTTTTAACAGCATTTATTGCTAAAATGTTTTTGTCCTATTTTTTGTGTATTTATGTATGCTTTTTGTCACTTATCATGCGGATATATTATAACTGGATAGTGAAATTACGTATCTTTCTAGTCATTATTTATTTTGTGTCCTCTTGTTGTTATAATTTGTTGTCCCCTTGTTGTTGTTATAGACTACTATCGTGATAAAGTATACTTGGTAGAAATCAATATTAAATCAATAGTATACTATTGTAATTCAATATTTCCTATTTTTATCAATTAATTTATTATGAAATGAATTATGACATTTTAAAAATGTAAAAGTATTATAACTGAAAATTTGTCAGTTATGAAAATATAATAAAAACATTGATTCTTGGAAAAATCAATTGCATGGCCTTTATAAAAATACATCAAAACCGGCGATAGCTGTTCAAAAAAATCCGAAAAAGTTAATAATCGATTTCGCACAAATCGGCACGAACCTAGTACACAGGAAATCATGTTGCTACATGCCGAAATGACTATCGTATACACCCAAGTGATACAATTAATTACAATTACTCGTTTGTTTCACTTTTGACCGCACATTTTGAGTCAGTGTATTCCTGTTGGCTGTATTGCAGTATTATTGTGTAGAGAAGACCAATGATGCACTGTCTACGATCTTACCGCTCGGAATATTAATATCTCAATTCGAACTTATATAGAAAGTGTATTGTGTCCTGTTGCATGTTAAATAAATGATGTAAAAACTGATATAAAAAATAATAATAAAGTAAAAAAGTTTATTTAAAAAAAAAATTAAAGTATTTTTGTCATATTTAAAATGGAATGTTGTATAGATTGACAGGGAATGTACAATATTTCAAGACTGTAAAGCTTAAATATATTTTTCATGAGAACAAGTTAACCGAAAAAATATTTCTCATTGCAAGAAATGAGTTTCTCCACTTTATTATTGTTAAGAAAATATTCTCTTAGATTAAAGGAGAAAATTGCATGTCTCTGAAATAAAATAAACTAAAAAAATTCATAAATTTTAACTGTCAAACATTGGAGGCAGATTTCGTTGGATATTCCATCTCTAATACTGTAATCGCGTTAAACAGAAAATCACAAAAAAAGAAGATATTTTGTACAAAATTTGTTCCTTTACTGTGACAATCTCAAATTATTCTACCTTTATTTAGACATACAACAGGGTACACAATTTTATAGTATCACTAGGATTTAGCCTCACTTTCACTGACACTCTTTGCTATAGGAAAGTTTCAATAAAAATGTCTTGTATTGTATTTTTTATTTATCGGTTTTGAATTAAGTTATTAACAGTGGTTATTTTTTAGCTTAAAAAATTCGTCATTTTAGCTCTGCAAGTTTTAAACATAGTACTATGAAGTTCCAAATATTATAATTTCTGATATAATGAAGCTTGGCGTCAAAATTTACCTAACAAAAAGCTTGGAGAGGAGATGAGAAGGGAAATAATGAAGTAGCTTATAATCCCACCGGCTCAGCAATAGATGGGGCACGTACATTAGTCCCACGACCTCCTACAAAAGAGAGGAGCAAATTTTGGAGGAGTGAAAACATGGGCCTATATGTGAATATATTTTTTGTTTGCATCCTTTACTTTCTATAGGCCAGGAGCCTAGAGTGGTCGGCCATCTTGGATCTATTCTTCATGAGACCATTGTTGAACAGATAAGCCGAACTAAATTTACATCTATTTGATAAGCCATAATGTAAATTTCGTAGTGGATAGTGTTAATTAATAAGCTTATTTTAATTTGTATCTAGTAGTTTCGTTCTAGTAAACGAAACTACTAGATACAGCCCTCTTTATCTAGTAGTTTCGTTCATCCCTCTAAATCTAATAGAAAGTCCATCCCTCCTTATCTAATAGTTTCGTTCTCCCTCCTTATCTAACAGTTTCGTTCTCCCTCCTTATCTAACAGTTTCGTTCATCCCTCCAAATCTAATAGTTTCGTTCATCCCTCCAAATCTAATAGTTCGTTCATCCCTCCAAATCTAATAGCTCGTTCATCCCTCCAAATCTAATAGTTTCGTTCATCCCTCTAAATCTAATAGTTCGTTCATCCCTCCAAATATAATAGTTTCGTTCATCTCTCTAAATCTAATAGTTTCGTTCATCCCTCCTTATCTAACAGTTTCGTTCATCGCTCCAAATCTAATAGTTTCGTTCATCCCTCCAAATCTAATAGTTTCGTTCATCCCTCCAAATCTAATAGTTTCGTTCATCCCTCCAAATCTAATAGTTTCGTTCATCCCTCCAAATCTAATAGTTTCGTTCATCCCTCCAAATCTAATAGTTCGTTCATCCCTCCAAATCTAATAGTTTCGTTCATCCCTTCAAATCTAATAGTTTCGTTCATCCCTCCAAATCTAATAGTTTCGTTCATCCCTCGAAATGTAATAGTTTCGTTCATCCCTCCAAATCTAATAGTTTAGTCCATCCCTCCTTATCTAATAGTTTAGTCCATCCCTCCTTATCTAATAGTTTCGTCCATCCCTCCTTATCCAATAGTTTCGTTCTTCCCTCCTTACGTAATAGATTCGTTCCTCCCTCCAAATCTAATAGTTTTGTTCATCCCTTCTTATCTAATAATGTTTTCGTCCATAATTATCTAATAGTTTCATTCATCCCTTCCTATCCAATAGTTTCGTTCGTCCCTCCTTATGTAATAGATTCGTTCATCCCTCCAAATATAATAGTTTTGTTCATCCCTTCTTATCTAATAGTGTTGTTCGTCCATACTTATCTAATAGTTTCATTCATCCCTCTTTATCTTATGGTTTTTGTTCATTCCTCCTCATCTAATAGTTTTGACCCTCAAGTCTAATATTTTACACTTATCGCTCTTGTTCAACTTTTTTTTATGTGTATACAACCTTTTACTATGTTTATTAAAATTATTTTACAATGTTTATATACCATCTTTAAGAGTAGATTTTATTCAGAACATTTCTAAAAAAAAGAAGGAATACTTTCATTTTATTTCAAAAATTAATAGTATTTTATTACAGTACTTTAATATGAAGTATTATCGAATTATTTATTATTTCATAATTTCAGCAGTCTATTGTTTTTAAAGATTAGTAGGCTTACCTATGTGTAGGACGAGCTGTCATAGGGCGTGTGAGTGACCTATCAATAGAATTTTGTAGAATTGTATACAAATATATAATAATCATCTATATTTTTCCGTTATTTTATTAATAATATCACATCAATTATTTTCCCGTTATTTTATTAATAATGTCACATCAATTTAAGTATAACAATTCGTAAGATTAAAAGCCAAATAGTAAGCAGATACTATATTGTACTCAACTTTTGTTTTTTTCAATTTTTAATTTAATAAAGTACGATCATAAATAAAGTTCCATAATAGCTCTAATTTTATACAACTAAGCAAAAGCATACTTTTTGCTTTGGTGTAATATGTTTTATCAGAAAATTGGGATTATCTTCTGCTCCGACACATTTCATAATATAATTTACCTTTACTCACTTAATGAGTCCTTTCGTAAAAATATCTTGTTTAAAAATGATACAATATTAACTTTGGTGTAAAGGATTTTGTAACAACCTTCGGTGTGCTGATAAAGGATCAATTTGCTAAACTTGGGCGAGGAGTCGAGAAACTTACAGCTCAATTCGCAACACTGATTAAGAGTAATTTGAAAGTTGATGTGGGGTAATTTGTCTTGTCTGAAAGCGTCCTTATTCGCTTCGGTGCTTTCTTTTGTTTTGTTTTTAAACATATATGAAACATCATGTTGATTTTAATGTTATAATTTAATACATCGTTGAATATTATATTTTTGAAATTCGAATTCCCAATTTCCTATTGAAAGAAACTAAATAAATGAATACTGATTTTGCAAGAGGGTTTCATATATTTAAGGAGTGTATCCATCTTGTATAGCATGAAAATAGCGTTGAGAGAAAATAAGTTTAGTTCAGAAAAATAGTTGAAAACCCTTTTGTTTATTTAATTACTACCCGACAGCCTTTATGTCTATTAATTACTATTCTTCCTCAACTAGTAACTAATTATTGTCTGTCGTATGTAAGAGATTTACCCTAATGCCACTAAGTTCTACAGTTACAGTGGTTGATAAACCCTTCTACCAACCGCCATATGTTAGCCTATGTGTAGTAGGGGTTTACATGTGTTTATGTCCATCTTTCATTCATATGGGTGTTTGTGAGAGGAAGTTACAAAAATTCGGTTTTGAAAATTTATTTCAATGTTTTAGAATTTCGTAATAAACCCTTATATTAAACCATTAAAGTTCTTTGTATTAATATTCATATATTCATAGTCACAAACTATGGGTATATAAAACAAGGGCCTAGTCGATATTTCAGCTGAAATTTTGTTTTCATAGTAAATAAATAGCTAAGGAAAAGGAATATGATTTTTTTAAGCGGAAAAGCCGGAAAAATTACGAACTGAGGAAAAACGGAAAAATATATTGTTTCTTAAATGTATTGATGTGGGTACTTGAATTGTGCGGAATTTTCCCCTGATCGCGAATATCACAATCGAACCATTATACGTCGGTAATCCGCCGATGTCAGTAAGTTTACGTTAAGTTAGGGCTAGGTTGAGTATTAATATGTTAGGTTAGGTTTTGATAGGTTATGTTAGAATTAGTTATTATTAATTGGTTTGTGGCATAGTTGGTTAAAACCCTTCAAAGGTCATTATGTTTATCTAACCTAACCAAACCTAGCATAACCCACCTGCCTACCCATACACGTACGGTGGTATTGACCCACCTGCCCACCCATACACGTACGGTGGTATTGACCCACCTGCCCACCCATACACGTACGGTGGTATTGACCCACAAACCCACCCATACACGTACAGTGGTATTGACCCACCTGCCCACCCATACACGTACAGTGGTATTGACCCACCTGCCCACCCATACACGTACAGTGGCATTGACCCACCTGCCCACCCATACACGTACAGTGGTATTGGCCCACCTGCCCACCCATACACGTACAGTGGTATTGACCCACCTGCCCACCCATACACGTACAGTGGTATTGACCCACCTGCCCACCCATACACCTGTAGTGGTATTGGCCCACCTGCCCACCCATACACGTACAGTGGTATTGACCCACCTGCCCACCCATACACGTACAGTGGCATTGACCCACCTGCCCACCCATACACGTACAGTGGTATTGACCCACCTGCCCACCCATACACGTACAGTGGTATTGACCCACCTGCCCACCCATACACGTACAGTGGCATTGACCCACCTGCCCACCCATACACGTACAGTGGTATTGACCCACCTGCCCACCCATACACGTACAGTGGTATTGGCCCACCCACCCATACACGTACAGTGGTATTGACCCACAAACCCACCCATACACGTACAGTGGTATTGACCCACAAACCCACCCATACACGTACAGTGGTATTGACCCACCTGCCCACCCATACACGTACAGTGGTATTGACCCACCTGCCCACCCATATACGTAC
This sequence comes from Stictocephala bisonia, assembly GCA_035578905.1. NCBI lineage: Eukaryota > Metazoa > Arthropoda > Insecta > Hemiptera > Membracidae > Stictocephala > Stictocephala bisonia. The sequence goes on along the minus strand of JAQJVL010000512.1, from coordinate 390,687 downwards.
AGTGGTATTGACCCACCCACCCATACACGTACAGTGGTAATGAAATTCACCTACAGAGGTATTCTGTAGGTGAATTTCCTAACATAACCAACTCTAATATAATTTAACCAAACCTAATATAACATAACCTAATCTATCAATACCCAAACTAACCCTATCCCAACAGAACGCAACCTTACTGAAATCGGCACATTTTCGGCGATAACGTGCTTAGTAATAATTTCAAAGACCTTGTCATATTCGTAATCATGACAACAGTCCGCATATTTTGAGTACCCACATTTCTATATTTAAGGGAAAAAATAATTTTCCATTTTTCCTCATTTCCGTAATTTATCCGGCTTTTTTGGTGAAAAAAGAGCATATTCCTGTTTCTTAGCTATGTATCTATTGTGATAAACATAGATAGCTAAAAAAGTTTTCTGTCAAAAAATCAACAAGGCACCTGTCCTATATAATTACCAAACTATGCACTGATATCATGACCTATTGTTTTATTTGTTATTTCTATCTATTTTCTATCTAAAGTGTGTTCAAACTAGGTGCAGTTTTTCTCTAATTAATCACATCTCAAACACGGTTCGACAGAAAAAAATTAAAATTTTCAAAATATTATTAAGGTTTATTTAAATGGAAAAAAATCACCTTCTTTACAATTATAATTTTCAATTTAGTGGACTTTTTATTAAAATGTTCAAATTGAAACAGCACAAAATGAGCGATCGTAAAAACCTTTATGATGAACTACTTTTGATGGCACGTTTGATCACAAATCAAACGATATTCTTGTTAAAATATACCTGAATGACATGAGCATGTTGCTGGTATTCCCTGCTTGTTGGCAGTCCGCAGTAGGAATTGATAAAAACATAGTCATCATTTTTTATGATTTAGTCCTTTTATAAATCACATAGTTGGATTTGGAATTAAAAATGCAAAAATCAGTTATTCTCTCATAATTTTTGTACAATAGACATTTTTGCGCTATTTCATTTTGAGGAACGTCCGCCATTTGTATAGTTAGGATTGTCTCAAACTTAATTTAATTGTTCTTAATAAGTAATTTTGCAAAAAGTTATTTTGCAAAAAGTCAAACAGATTAATTTTATAAAAAAAGCCAGCAACTTGATTCACGAATAGTTTTTAGACCCGCATTTATAGACACTTTTTTCTTTCTTTGTTCCAAAGTATGATATTCTGGCGTTATGGAATGTAGTTCGGAAACCTTGTGTAGTAAAAATACGCAAGTTCATTACGCTAAACACTAATACGTATGTAGAACAGAAAAGGATAAAGGAAACGATCGAAGAACTGTGACAAGAATGACTTTTTCTTCTATTAACCTCAAAAGTAAATTTTCTTTTCAGTTCCCAATAAGAATGGTCAAAAACATTGCTTTAGTAAATATTGCTAAAACTTTCCACTGGCTCTTAAGATGTAAACAATGGAAAGAAATAGTTTTTTTTTTAGTTGATCCACATCTATAAACAATCCTACTGTCGAATTCAAAAAGCAATGTACTCGAGTTCGAACCTCTGCTACAAAATAAATACTCATCCGATTTCGTTATGTCGTACACACAAATTTAGCTTATTTAATTCTATGTAATATCATATAACTAACGTATTTTGTTTGAAGACTTTAAGAATCTTTTATAGTGGGTAAAATAAAAAAAGAAAAACACGAAATTTTTATATTTTTGGAGTTAAACTAAACTTCAAAACTTTCTAAAACAAAAACTACTGAAGATAAGTCTGTGAAATTTTAACCACACGTGAAGAAGGTTGTTTTTCGTAAGCTGTCTAAATTCTAGAATATTTACTCTTTTAGAAAATTTGTTGTTGTAATTTTTGTAAAACCTTGCAATCTTAAAAATGGCTGAGTAAGTACGATGTTTAGATGCCTTGTATGACGCCATAGTCTTACAGACGAACTGTGGACATTCACTTTGGAAATGAAACGGCTTTACAGCCGTCATCTTCAGCTCATAAACTCTATTCTGGTACACCGGACTGGACCACTTGGGTGGTTCTATCTCGCGCGTTCCTTCCTCTACTCTGTTGTAGACGTGTAAAAAGGTCGTTGAGAGTGTTTCAGGCGCTTTAATGATCAGAAATCCTGTGACTTCCCGTCTGGTCTTCGGCCAACACAAATTTATTCTCAATAAATAAGACCGAAAACTTAGCTCCACTGTCAGTTTTTGAAAGCGTTTCTTCATTGGATGATTTAATTATATAAACGTTGGTGCATTCTTAATTTTCTAGCATTTATATTTCAACTAATTCCGAAATTAAAACAATTTTAATTACGTGTAACAAAAACACTACAATTAAAAGTTAAAATACTCCAAGCCAATAAAGAACATCGGTTTCCTTTATCAAAGTATACTTAAAAATAATATATGAAACAAAATGCTATCGGAAAAATACGTAAATATGGCGATAATCGTTTAGTATTGATACTATGAAGAATAGATTTTAAGACGGAGATAAATCGAAAATAATGTTTTCAAACATTTCGAAATGTCCATTTTTTTTATAAAAGCCGTTATTTCCGTGGAATGAAAAGCGTTTTCTTAGAAAATATATACCAGATTCTAGCTACTGGTGATGGAAAATACAAGGTTAGCGAAGCCTCTAGGTACTACATAAATATCTTAAATTGTTTGTGTGTGTGTTTTTTTTAAATTACATCAACCCTTTGAAAGATAAATAACCTATAAATACTAAATTCTGTTTAGAAGAGTTTTTCTTTCTATTTTTTGTTTGTTTGTCTTCTGTAAAAAATAAGAGATTAAAAATGTAAATGTGCATGAAAGAGGACTGCCACGACAAAGTTACGCTGTGACATTTACTGGACCAAGGTCTCCAGAGAACGGAAAAAATGACTGGCAAACTGAGAACCGTTAGTTCCACAGTAAACTATATTTTTATCCGTCCTTTTTTCGAGTAACCTAGAAACTAGTACGAACTGATTGTTATGTAAAGGTAAATCAACCATCTTTTAGAGTGTTTCATTTCTTTAGTGAGCTAGGATAGCTGGAGTGATAAGGAATCGTGGTGACTGACGGGTTTTTGATCAGCACGATCTATTTTCCAAGTTAAATTTTCACAAACTTAACTAAGAACTCCACTGTAAGTAATTGAAAGCTTGTTCATCAACTAATTTTAAAAAATTTAATTTTTACGAATTCTCGATTAAATACATAAATTTGATCCCTTTTTTCGTTTTGCCAAATTGCTGGTTTTCCGTTTAAACTATTTACTTATTTATTTTCTTACTAGAACAATTTTAACTATGACAAATTTGTGAAAAACATAAAAATTAAAATATGGTAAGCAACACAAACCTCCATTACAATTCGTAAATTATCGAACTTCACAGTTTAACATTGGTGTTATGGAGAGTAGATCCTTCCAAGATTGCCAACTCCAGCTCCGCCTAAGACACAGTTTACTAAACAGACAGGAGGTCTAGTTGGAAGTAGCGTAGGCACAACGACTACAGAGGCTTGCTAGTTAATTAATGAACGCAAAGTCCCGTGGGTTTAGTGAGACGGCTGGGCCACCCGGCTTGCACTACCGACTACTATTTTAATTAAACACTATTTTCGACTGTATTCAACAGATAGAAGATTCTCTTACTGAGTGCCAGCATTATTACAATACACATATTCACTTAAAATATTGCGTTGTAGATAATAACACAATGAAATGTTCATCAACTATGTTTCATGCGAATAAGGCCTTAGCACCCCCCCCCCCGGATATTATGGCTAAGATGAGGCCGTTTTAAATTTTCATATCGAATGGGGGACTTTCATTAACTGTTGGTCTTCACAAGAAGCCTATTGTCGACAAGTGACAAGATGTCCCCTGGACGTAGTCGTTATACACGCATGCATTGAGTGAAGTATCACATCTCATTGAAGGTGCTTCAATATTTTAACTGAGCCATTGGAGCTAATTTAATTTACAAATGATATTTTAAGTTAAGTCAATAAAATTGATGCATAATCTCTTTTGTTAATAGTCAGGTAAACGTCTGAGTAGACCAGAAAACAATTTTACTACTCAATTTAGTTGCAGAAGTTCCGTACGGCTGGAGTACGCCTTCATTGTCGCATAGGAAATTGGAAGTTTTAAATAGATTAGAACTAATGTACATCGTTATAAAGTTTTAAAAAGGATTATTACATTTTTCCTTGAGAATTGGGGGGGGGGGGACTGCCAATATGCTGGCCCTGCCATCCGCATATCAAACTGAAGAAATGACAATGTGCCTCAAAATTGGCTACCTCCCGCGATGATACATTTATTTATTGCAAAGAGCTTCACGAAACATTTTATTTGCTAAATAAATAGTTTTCAGTCTTTGTTGGGGTGGGTTGGAGGGTCTAGTTGAACATTTTGACTCTACGTATAGGTACGCCCCTCTCAGATTGTACTCACTATGATCAAAAGCTGATAAAAATTTAATACGCTTTTTATTAAGTAGGTGAAATAAAAAAAGTGTGTTTGCGTGTCACAAAGGGTGATTTCCAAAGATAAATGTGTAACTTTAAAAACCCTCTTTGGTTATTTTTTATTTTAACGTTTTGACTCACGACTACTGTTGACATAGTGTAGTATTCAAATAATCACTAGGCCTTTTAGCATAAAGTTATCAGAGACACTTAGACGTACAAGGAAAGCCACTCGGAATGTTTTATCGTGTTACAAAATGCGCCGTCTGGCCTATTGTAAGTTTACGGATTGATGCTTTGTTTGGGCCGTAGAACAGCTCAACGATGTGACTGCTTATTTACTTTAAAGCTTATTTTAGTGAATAGTTAATTCATTATTCATTATTCATCTCTAAGACGCCGATCGTAGAGATATGGGCGAATATGAGGCATGAATGAGTGTGATAAGTTTAGATGAACGAGTGTAGTCATTGTTACTATATGAGTTCGACTTAGCTCAGAAAGGACTATTTATTAATAGCCCAATAGTCAGGGCAACTATGGGACCTACAGCCTTACTTGGAATCCGAACCACGTAGTGTTGGTCTGACTTATTAATCAGTATTTACGTCAAAGAGACAGCTCCAGTTTAGATATTCCTAATAACTCTACGATTAGTAGAAATAGTAGAAAATTGTTAGTAATTAGTAGTTAGTAATAATAAATAATTATTAGTAGAAATAAAATAAAAATTATCGATGAATAAATTTTTTATGTCTGATAAATATCGTGATTTCGTTTTTTCTTTCAACTTGTATATGTTTTTATTTCTTTACAAATGTAGGCCTATATCTTAATATATCAAAGTAAGTACCTGAAATTCGTTGTCATTCCATTACTTGACAATTTATAGTTAAAATTGACGACTTAGCAAATGTCTGTCATCTTTTATTTAAAAGTTTCTTAATTTTTCGTAGATTGTTCTTCAAGAAAGAAATATGATAAAAATTATGATCTCGTTTTTGGAGACTATGATCAAAATCAATAGATGAGAAGTTTCAATATAAGCAGGAAGTTTGAGCTAGTATCCTTCTCTGATCAAAAAAGAAGATAAACAGACAATTTGAGGTACTGTTTGGGTTTTCCTCCATAAACATCTCCGTCCAAATGGATGGTTTTGGCATGAAGAAAGATCTGGAATTGGATGTAAATATATAATAAATGCAGTAAAGAATAATTTATTTCCTTGAACAGATACTATACAACAGCAATTCTCAATGGTTGTTACTTCAACATGGTATTTTGTTAAAATAATATTTTTTTATTGCAAGAGGACTCGCTAGGAGACTAAAGTTGAGTGACAAAGAAGCTAAGGTATATCTCATGAGGCGTCATTGGAAATAAAGCATTATTTAAGACAGCTGAATACTTTAATCCTCGGAAAATTAGTAAAGACGCTATATAAAAATACAGTTTAAGAATTTTCTCCCGTTCAGTCATAGTTTTACATTTTATTTCCTGTTTTTTTACGACTAAGCTTCTAAAATGGAGAAATGGATTTATTTATGATCGTATTAGGACTTATCTCATTTTTGTGCTCCTTCTAGAATTAAGCTTTTGAGACTTGGATTTCTCAAATAAATTTGAGTTCTTACTTATCAATTATCACAACTTTTAGCAGTAGACATCCTCAAATACGACAGAATGTTGTTCAGCGATATTTAACAGTTTCATGATGGCGGCTCAACCAGCGAACCACAAAGTTGAATTTCCCATTCTTCTGTTTATCTCGACAAATTAACACCATCTTGCTAATTTCCTTTGATGACCACAAACCATCATGTGGTGTGGTTCCTTCCATTCTTTTTGCAGCTAATTCAGTTTTCTTCAAGTCTTACGCTTGGTATTTCAAGCCGACGTAAAGAAACTATTCATGCTTGACAATCTGAAAACGTTACCTCTGCAATTACACGACGAGTCCGGAATTCATTCCTGGTATCAACCCAAAATCCAGAAACAGACATTAATAAAATTAAATTAAAAATTACTTTATTGTATAAATTATTTAACAACTAGTGAGGTTAGTCCTCTCTTACACATAACCATTAATCATCTGCATGAAAGATTGAAAGAATCTAAAATTTAAAACTCACCTTTATAATTAGAAAATATTTGTGAATGCTACATCCTATAATTATTCTTTCATGTCACTTATGTACTAGGTATTAAAATTTACTAGCTAATAATCTTGACTAGTACCACTGACTATAGAAACAAGTAGACTGTCCACTCATATAGGTCCCGGGAAGACGGGTTGCCTGCTCTGAAATGAGTTCTTGTACTGTCTCCACAGGTAGCGCCAGTAGTCTTCATCTCCAGCATACGCTGAAGTGACCATAGTACGCCAAACAGCCGTCCGAGACGTATCAACGTTAGACAGCAGCACATGCGCGTGTCTTCAGCAAATGAGTTGACTTGGGCTTGTTTCTATAGTCAATGCTAGTACTTTGATCGTAACTTTTCCACCTACGGTAATTTTTCTGTGGACTGAGCGTGCCAATCCACAGTGGGCAAAACAAATGTGTGAATGGTTCTTTCTCTATGTCATTCCACACACAACATTGTATAGATGGAGTGACTGTTACAGGTGAATAAAAACAGTGAACGCAACAGTTCCCTATACCTTGAACAATCTGTACTGTTGGTTGTACTGTATTTAATTTATTGGAAATATTGTTTTTCTGTTTTTAAGGAGTGTGCTAGACTTTTATAGTGTGCAGTTTATTGTCTCATATCGATCTAATTATTTTAATTGAAAGTCCAAGGGGAAACTACATTCCAATAAGTGTTAAAAGCTGCCACCTTCTATATATTGTAAATTAAACGAAGTGGAGAATATTTCATCACATCGGAGTTCAGTTGTAGAGCCATTCGTCGAAAGTACATCGCCAGTGGGTCGTCGTGCGTCATCCTCACTACTTATTACATTCTTGGGCCGGTGGAACGTCCGTCCCCGGCAGAATCATTAGGCATTCAGCCGACCAGGAAATGAATGTTGTAACACCTTGTTGGAATTGGAAATATTAAATGCCATCCTGGAATTACATCTCTTCTTTATCTTTTATTCATTTTTGCAGAATCACAAAACATAACCGTATTGAACGGAACATGACTGTTGTGTTTTTCCTCTTCATACACTAGTGGTACTGTATAATATAAGGAAAAATTTGATCGTAATACAATGATTAATTATCTGATGACAAAGATTTTCTTAGGAAATAATATGTTCTTTGACATCCAACTCACATGTGTAACGTTGAATAAGCTGCTTGTTATAGCACCCAGAATATTCTATACGTACATTTTAATTGGTTCAATATTAACTTTGAGTTAGATGTCATCATACTAAACCAGTCATAAAAATTAAAACTAAGTTTTATGGTAGTCTAATGATAATGTTACATAGGAATAAATACGTCCTATCAGACCCTATGGATTAGAAAATGAACTGGTCCTCGCAAGCACTGTGAAGCTAAATAACTGGTCCTCCCAAGGACTGTGAACTAGCTAATTATCTGGTCCTCTAGTGTAACCAAGCGAATTCACTGTTTCTCCTAAGCCTTCTATACTATGGAATTCACTGGCCCTCCCAAGCTCTGTGAACTAGCAAATTAACTGGTCCTCTACTGTGAACTAGCGAATTCACTGTTTCTCCTAAGCCTTATAGACTATGGAATTCACTGGTCCTCCCAAGCACTGTGAACTAGCAAATTAACTGGTCCTCTACTGTGAACTAGCGAATTCACAGTTTCCCCTAAGCCTTATAGACTATGGAATTCACTGGTCCTCCCAAGGACTGTGAACTAGCTAATTAACTGGTCCTCTTCTGTGAACTAGCGAATTCACTGTTTCTCCTAAGCCCTGTAGACTATTGAATTCACTGGTCCTCGCAAGCCTTGTGAACTAGCTAATTCACTGGTTCTCCCAAGCCCTGTAGACTATTGAATTCACTGGTCCTCGCAAGCCCTGTGAACTAGCTAATTCACTGGTTCTCGCAAGCCCTGTGAACTAGCTAATTCACTGTTTCTGCCAAGCCCTGTAGACTATTGAATTCACTGGTCCTCGCAAGCCCTGTGAACTACCTAATTCACTGGTCCTCGCAAGCCCTGTGAACTAGCTAATTCACTGTTTCTCCTAAGCCCTGTAGGCTATTGAATTCACTGGTCCTCGCATGCCCTGTGAACTAGCTAATTCACTGGTTCTCCCAAACCCTGTAAACTAGCTAATTCACTGGTTCTCCCAAGCCCTGTGAACTAGCTAATTCACTGTTTCTCCAAAGCCCTGTAGACTATTGAATTAACTGGTCTTCGCAAGCCCTGTGAATTAGCTAATGCACTGGTCCTCGCAAGCCCTGTGAACTAGCTAATTAACTGGTTCTCCCAAGCCCTGTAAACTAGCTAATTCACTGGTTCTCCCAAGCCCTGTGAACTAGCTAATTCACTATTTCTCCTAAGCCCTGTAGACTATTGAATTCACTGGTCTTCGCAAGCCCTGTGAACTAGCTAATTCACTGGTCCTCGCTAGCCCTGTTAACTAGCTAATTCACTGGTTCTCCCAAGCCCTGTAAACTAGCTAATTCACTGGTTCTCCCAAGCCCTGTGAACTAGCTAATTCACTGTTTCTCCTAAGCCCTGTAGACTATTGAATTCACTGGTCTTCGCAAGCCCTGTGAACTAGCTAATTCACTGGTCCTCGCTAGCCCTGTGAACTAGCTAATTCACTGGTTCTCCCAAGCCCTGTAAACTAGCTAATTCACTGGTTCTCCCAAGCCCTGTAGACTATTGAATTCACTGGTCCTCGTAATCCCTGTGAACTAGCTAATTCACTGGTCCTCGCTAGCCCTGTGAACTAGCTAATTCACTGGTTCTCCCAAGCCCTGTAAACTAGCTAATTCACTGGTTCTCCCAAGCCCTGTAGACTATTGAATTCACTGGTCCTCGTAATCCCTGTGAACTAGCTAATTCACTGGTCCTCGCTAGCCCTGTGAACTAGCTAATTCACTGGTTCTCCCAAGCCCTGTAAACTAGCTAATTCACTGGTTCTCCCAAGCCCTGTAGACTATTGAATTCACTGGTCCTCGCTAGCCCTGTGAACTAGCTAATTCACTGGTTCTCCCAAGCCCTGTAAACTAGCTAATTCACTGGTTCTCCCAAGCCCTGTGAACTAGCTAATTCACTGGTTCTCCCAAGCCCTGTAGACTATTGAATTCACTGGTCCTCGTAAGCCCTGTGAACTAGCTAATTCACCGTTTCTCCTAAGCCCTGTAGACTATTGAATTCACTGGTCCTCGTAAGCCCTGTGAACTAGCTAATTCACTGTTTCTCCCAAGGCCTGTAGACTGTTGAATTCACTGGTCCTCGCAAGCCCTGTGAACTAGCTAATTCACTGGTTCTCCCAAGCCCTGTGAACTAGCTAATTCATTGGTCCTCTCAAGCTCTGTTAAGTAGCTAATTCACTGGTCCTCTCAAGCCTTGTGGACTAGCTAATTCACAGGTCCTCTCAAGTCCTGTATTTTAGCGACCACCTGTCCTCTCATACTTTGTGGACTAGCGAATTCACTGGTCCTCCCAAACTCTGTGAAATAGCGAATTCAACGATCCTTCTAAAATCTGTAGGCTAATAAATTCGGCGGTAGTTTCGTCCTAATGAACATTGAATTCATAGGTCCTCCCAAGTCATGTTAATTAGCGAATTCACGTGTCCTCCCAAACCATGTAGACTAGGGAATTCACAGATTCTCCCAAATTATATGGACTAGAGAATTCGATTCTCTCGAACCACGTGGAACATAAAATTCACCGACCTCCCAAACCATGTGGGCTAACGACTTAACTCATGCATTGCCAACAACCGTTCATCATTCGAACCGTAAAATGAAATTTACATATATGATGATGAATGGTTATTTTAATTATTACGTGTTGCTTAAATCTTTTCCACGAACTTTTTACAGATTGTTTTGTTCAGAATTTGGCAAAAATGATTAATTTCCTTATACATATATTTTAGTTTGGCTTTAAAGTATTATTTTACCGAGGGTATACATATTCCGAGGATATAGAGGATATTCAAAAATTAGAATATAGAGCATATTCATATTTGAGTATATATGCACTTAATCACAACGTCTAAATGATCTAAACATATTGAAAATATATTTATCTCACATGTGAAACGTCCTTTGTTATGTTCTGAAATTATTAAACTAGAATAAGAGTTCCTTTTGTGTGAAGCTGTTTTTTTTTAATTATTGTATTTTTAAGAGTTTTAATTGTACAACATTTTAGTATTGATGTTGGAATTTCAGTAATTTGTGCTTCACTGATCATAAATACAACTCTTCCATTTCACAAATTGAATTGCCTGAATATTTTGAATCATTCTCCTCTAAACATGACATAAAAATATTAAATCAGTAAATTACATTAGTTGATGAACTGTGGCGACTTTATGAATTAAACAAAGATGACTTGTTGAGTATCGAGAATTGTCCTTTAGAGGGTTGGTGTGTTTTTAAATTTCGTCTAACAGCGACCTTCTTTTCGCTGTTGAAGATCAAGTGTAACAATTTCATAATATTGCAACAGTAAAACTAAAGTATCTGTTTTAAAAACAAGCAGAAATGTTTCTTTACATGATAGCTATTTGACTAATATATTTGTAATATTATATAGTCATATTTATGCTTGCAGCCACGAAGAAGGAGGCTTATGGCAAATGTCTTTTAACCCAATGTCAATAGTAATTTTTGTTTTTTTTTTCAGGTAAGCTTCAAATTTTCCAGAAATGCCAGTAAGTTTTTATTTTGCATGTATTTTTTGTTTTTAGCAGATTATAATTACCGTAGGCTAAAATATATAATGTTATCTTACTCTAATCTCGCTAGTTAAAATTTTTAAGCATGTCTATTGTGAGGGATTTTTATTTTCGTGAGCTTGTTGATTTTGACGAAATAAAGGTTTTAGGTTAGTACAAATAAATAATTTTTACACCCATAGCTGATCACTTTAACAATGTTAGTGTAGTTAGAATTATACAATAATATAAAGTAAAGAATGTAAATGATTTTAAAATATGTAGGCAATCTTCCTCTTTTCAAATTTATTTGATAATAATTTATTAGGCTTTGGAAAAATTATGTACATCATACAACCAAAAATCCTGAGGTGATTAAAATTGCGTTAATTTTATTTTACGTAACACCATAGAGAAGAGTAAAACGGCAAAGGGGGCTTAGAAAATAATATTATTTAAAGTTTGGTAAGTTTATAAAAAACTTGCAATATAATAGTTTTATTTTTGTTAGTGTGAAAAAAGAAACTTTGGAACGAGGACAACGTAGTTTGCTTGCACCGGGGGCTCCAAAGTTAGGGCGGCAACTTCACGCTACAAGCTGATATAACTCTACTGGAATTAGCACATTCTCTTGGGCAACCTGCAACACGGTTTTAATGTGCAGTTCTTTGTAACTTGGTAGAGAAACTTGGTGCAGCGCAAGTAACCGGCTGACGCGGGCGAAATTCCCAAAGCAAACGTGCTCGCTTTGTTGAACACGCCAGGGGAACGTCTTCTCATGCACGAGGTAACTACTCTCGGAGTACAACCTGCAACACGGTTATAATGTGCAGTTCTTTGTAACTTGGCAGAGAAACTTGGTGCAGCGCAAGTAACCGGCTGACGCGAGCGAAATTACCAAAACAAACGTGTTCGCTTTGTTGAACACGTCAGCGGGAACGACTTCTCATGCACGAGGTGACTACTCTCGGAGTACAACCTGCAACACAGTTATAATGTGCAGTTCTTTGTAACTTGGTAGAGAAACTTGGTGCAGCGCAAGTAACCGGCTGACGCGAGCGAAATTACCAAAACAAACGTGCTCGCTTTGTTGAACACGTCAGCGGGAACGACTTTTCATGCACGAGGTGACTACTCTCGGAGTACAACCTGCAACACGGTTATAATATGCAGTTCTTTGTAACTTGGTAGAGAAACTTGGTGCAGCGCAAGTAACCGGCTGACGCGGGCGAAATTACCAAAACAAACGTGCTCGCTTGTTGAACACGTCAGCGGGAACGACTTCTCATGCACGAGGTGACTACTCTCGGAGTACAACCTGCAACACAGTTATAATGTGCAGTTCTTTGTAACTTGGTAGAGAAACTTGGTGCAGCGCAAGTAACCGGCTGACGCGAGCGAAATTACCAAAACAAACGTGCTCGCTTTGTTGAACACGTCAGCGGGAACGACTTTTCATGAACGAGGTGACTACTCTCGGAGTACAACCTGCAACACGGTTATAATATGCAGTTCTTTGTAACTTGGTAGAGAAACTTGGTGCAGCGCAAGTAACCGGCTGACGCGAGCGAAATTACCAAAACAAACGTGTTCGCTTTGTTGAACACGTCAGCGGGAACGACTTCTCATGCACGAGGTGACTACTCTCGGAGTACAACCTGCAACACAGTTATAATGTGCAGTTCTTTGTAACTTGGTAGAGAAACTTGGTGCAGCGCAAGTAACCGGCTGAGGCGGGCGAAATTACCAAAACAAACGTGCTCGCTTGTTGAACACGTCAGCGGGAACGACTTCTCATGCACGAGGTGACTACTCTCGGAGTACAACCTACAACACGGTTATAATGTGCAGTTATACTTTGTAACTTGGTAGAGAAACTTGGTGCAGCGCAAGTAACCGGCTGACGCGGGCGAAATTCCCAAAGCAAACGTGCTCGCTTGTTGAACACGTCAGGGGAACGTCTTCTCATGCACGAGGTAACTACTCTCGGAGTACAACCTGCAACACGGTTATAATGTGCAGTTCTTTGTAACTTGGTAGAGAAACTTGGTGCAGCGCAAGTAACCGGCTGACGCGAGCGAAATTCCCAAAACAAACGTGCTCGCTTTGTTGAACACGTCAGCGGGAACGACTTTTCATGCACGAGGTGACTACTCTCGGAGTACAACCTACAACACGGTTATAATGTGCAGTTCTTTGTAACTTGGTAGAGAAACTTGGTGCAGCGCAAGTAACCGGCTGACGCGGGCGAAATTACCAAAACAAACGTGCTCGCTTGTTGAACACGTCAGCGGGAACGACTTCTCATGCACGAGGTGACTACTCTCGGAGTACAACCTACAACACGGTTATAATGTGCAGTTATACTTTGTAACTTGGTAGAGAAACTTGGTGCAGCGCAAGTAACCGGCTGACGCGGGCGAAATTCCCCAAGCAAACGTGCTCGCTTGTTGAACACGTCAGGGGAACGTCTTCTCATGCACGAGGTGACTATTAGCGGAGTAAAACTGAGAATCCGGTGACTTTAGGGTCATTCTGTAACTTAACCGCGTTCAATAATCCCATGATGGTAAATAAAACAAGTTTTATAAATGATGGTTAGAATATAATTAGAAAAATGGTTTTCCAACACAAGACTAATTTTTCATCCTATTGGTTTAGTTCTTCATTTAATCTTGCCGTGGTGTTAGAGGTTGGGTATATCTTGAATCACACACTGCAAATAAAGTTGCATTAACTAAATACCAACCACTGGGCGTCTTGCTAACCTAGTGATTAACAACAAGAGGTTGTGGATTCAAATACCGGTAATTCCATTTAAATTCGCTAGAGGTATTTGGAGCGTTCTCCCTCGACAGGGTTTCATTACTATAGTTTGTTAAAAATAATATTGGCGTGGAGCAATAGATTGTAGGAGTAAAATGATCTAAAGCTTGCCAGGTTAAAGTCAAATGCTGATTTCATAGAAACTTCAGCTAATAAATGCTCTGCAGCCTGGAAAATAATTCGCCAAGAGTCAACACCTTCCCGGCCTAGAGTTAGTAGTGTGTCTCCTGATCAATTCAATGATTATTTTGTAGATAGTGTGCAAAAGTTAAGAGATGAAATTGGTACTCCCACCATCTCTGCTTTAGATATGATGGATAGTGTTCCCTCACCTGCCACTAAGTTCAGTTTTGTTCCAACTTCATGTAATAAAGTACTTGAAATTGTAAGTAGCATGAAACCTTCTACTAGTAGAGATGTCTATTGTTTGTCTAATTCCTTTATTAAATTAGTCATTAATTACATTGTTTGCCCTCTGACCTTTTGTATAAATGCTTGCCTCATGGAAGGTGTCTTTCCTAAGAAATTAAAAGTTTCCAAGACTGTGCCTGTTCATAAAAAAGGATCATTTGATCTTGTGAGCAATTTTAGACCTATAAGTATTTTACCTATATTTTCTAAGATTTTTGAGTATGTTGTTCATGGTCAATTATATACTTACTTTGAGGAGAATGGTTTGTTCACGGACACCCAGTTTGGTTTTCGGAGTGGTTTATCCACTATTGATGCCGTTGAAAATATTGTTAGAGTAATTTTGAATGGTTTTGAAGCCCATAGTCTTACTGGGGTCACCCTGTGTGACCTTAGTAAGGCTTTTGATACAATTGACCACGACCTTTTAGTAAAGAAACTACAGCACTATAAAGTTGGTACTAGCGAGTTGGATTTCTTCCGCTCTTATCTTGGTGGCCGTGAACAGGCTGTTTTTGTTAATGGCCAGGGATCTCAGATCAAGGCTGTCCCTTATGGCGTACCCCAAGGCTCAGTCCTGGGCCCTTTATTATTTATAATAATGATAAATGATCTAAGTTATAATACTGGTTCCAGTGTAACATCCTATGCTGACGACACCACTCTGGTGCACTCAAATCGTAGTTGTAACTCACTTTACGATGACATGAGCCACTCCTTAGATACAGTTTCTGCCTGGTTCCAAGCTAATTACTTGTTTTTGAATCATGAGAAAACTCAAAAGCTAATTTTTTCCCTTGGGAAGATTCCTCCACTTGATACAAACCTTTGTAATACTGTCAAGCTGCTTGGATTGACCTTGGATGTAAAACTTACCTGGAATTCTCAAATCTTAACTGTGTGCACTAAGTTATCAAGAGTTTTGTACCTCCTTAGAAATCTAAAATCTAGTGTACCCCAGGATTATCTAAGAACTGCCTATATGGCCTTTTTTCAGAGTACTTTACTTTATGGTCTTAGGCTTTGGGGAAATGCATCTAACATCAACAATGTTTTTCTTCTGCAAAAGAAAGCTGTTAGGCTTATATCTGGAGCAGCTTACGATGCTCACTGTCGGCCAATATTCATTTCTGAAAAGTTAATGACAGTTTACAGCTTGTATATATTTATTACATTATATAATTTTAAAAGTAGGCATGCTTCTGGCTATACATGTAGGGGTGATGTGCATGACTATGATACTAGAAACAGGCATTTAATAGATGTACCTTTTGTTAGATTAAAAAAATCACAAGTGAACTGTAATATGTTCTGCATTAGACTGTTTAACGCTCTGCCCTGTATTGCTAGGAACCAAGATCTTTCAAAATTCAAAAGTGGCCTCAGAAGGCTTCTTCTGGCTTGGCCTCTCTACTCTATGAATGAATTTTTTACACTTCCTACTGAAATTGTCAGTGGCTTTTTTAATTGAGCATCCACCTAAATCAATCTTTTTGTTTTAACAGTGAATGAATTGCTGTAACCCTTGCATGTATTAAGTATATTTACCAAAATTATTAGCTTAAATTATTATATTCTTTGCTACAATTGAGCATGTGTGCCTCAATCTCTACATGTAGATATTTATATTTAGACATAATGTTTTATTACTTATTGAGATAATCGTTGTAGTATATACTATTTAAACTTGATTGCAATTTTTTATGTACTTTAATTATGTATTGACCTGTCCAATTGCATGTAACTGCATGTTTAACGGATCAATAAATTGCTTATTGCTTATTATTGCTTATTGCTTATGTCCGAGTAGTGACTTCTGAAGATAAACACTGTGGTGATTGAGATGCGACGTTACGTAAGGGCGTCCAAGTGGAGGGTGCTCAATTAGTTATACTCGATTGGTGTGTGGAAAAGGTCGTGTTACATCAGTTCCACTCCTTTCTTAGCAAGGAAAATATCAACTGTTGATTAGTTTACTCGCTCTTGGTTTGTAAACATCGATTAGATTTTCGTGAATATGATAAACACCAGATTTGTAATTGGCAAAGTTATTAAGAGCAAACTTTCTACTTCGTAAGTTAAAAGAAGTAAAATCGTTGATCACTTTGTACACGGAATATAATTGACAAATTGTTTATAAAGTAAAAATGTTTCAAAATCAGCTACAAACTTGCAAAAATGGGGATTCCTTCGTGAACTTTGGGAAATATTATGGAAAGTGATAACAAATAGACTTATGTGATGAAACTGGAATGTTATCTGCTAGAACCATAGCAGAAACAAGTTGTTTTAGATCGATTATGTTGGTATTGTTGGATGTGTTGTTTATTGCATTGCCTTTTGTGGTTTTATTGCAAACTCTAATTAATTTTGGGATAGTATAAAATTATTTGTTCCTATTGTAGAATCAACAATTCTTTTGAAAATTGATTTTATATATATATATATATATATATATATATATATATATATATATATATATATATATATAAATGAGTATACTACTTATCATCATGAAAGTAGATGCACACAAAGCACACACCAAAATCTACTTCCCAAAGCCGGTGTCCGTCACGGTAGAGGATGAGGACACTTTGAGCATCCGCCAGGTTGAGTGAAGCATGGCCGGACATTGGATTGCAGCACACCAGTGAGCGGTGCAGTCTGCAATGCACCAGTATGGCGGGCGGCTGACCTTGATCTTGGCTCAAGGACAACCGGTCACAGACACATGCACACTCACGCTGGCGATTGGTCCGCTGATGTTCAGGAGTGACGTTGGAACCGCTTCTGTGCCTCTCACCAACCGGTGGCTTTCATTTCACAAGAAAACGTCAATAAAACACAGCACAAAACAATAAAAAATAAGCAACTCCAACAATAGCATAGTATTAAATAAACAATAGTTTAATTCAACATGAATAAAATGTCTATACGAATAATGAAAGAAAATAAGATAACACCTTAAACAATGTAACGTGAAACAGTTATTGTGGAAACAAAATGGGGATCAAACTGTCAAACAGATTAATAATAAAACGATATATGTTTACTTAAAAATAAAATAAATAATCAAGATAATAAAGTGAATTTTGCGGTTTATTTATTTACCTGAAAATATGCAATGTTCAACATTCCAGATCAAGATCAGTAGCCTGCATGTCCGGAGATAATTGTAGTTAGGCCACCAAGGTCCCCTGACCTCACCTCTATTGATTACTGTTTGGGGTTCTTTGAAGCAAGAAGTGTACAGAAGTCCAGTACAAACAGCCGAAGAATTGACATCGAATCGTGAGGGCTGCTAGACGCCTTAGAAATGAAATCAATCTAAAGGCAAGTGTAAGGGAGTTGAGGAACCGAGTCCGTACCTACATAAGGGGAAATGGTGGACATATTGAACACTTAATAAAGCACGATTATCTAAATATTACAGTTATTATGTATTTTATTTCGTAAAGGCTGACAATTTGTTAGTTAATAGTAAACGAATAAACTATGTCTTATGAAATATTTTAGGTGTTATTTTTTGTCTCATGATATTCAACCCAATTAAATAATACATCTATTTACAGCGTATTAGTGAGAAATGTTTTCTACTTAACTTGACATTAAATTAGAATACGTTTACGTGCTGAAATGGGGTCTTGAATAATTGGAGAAAAAAACATGTTGCATGTTTTTTTAATAAACTTCCTCTGGAAAATCTAGTTTTTAATTACGTTTGCCTACTAAATAATTGACATTCATAGAGAATTTAACGATCTTTTCATTGGTGTTAATAAGAATCTGGTAGGTGTTTTGGTTTTATTTTTATAGATCAATCAGTGAGTTAATGTCAAGTAATTTTAAAAACACACAATACGAACCCTTACAGCCAAACGGTTGAGAATCGGACATGAGTTAATATGGACTTTTTTGTTCCTTTTTGTGAGTACAACAAACAGGTAAATTTAATGGTGTCAATAGAGACTCACCCTGTATAATACCAAATAAGTTCAAAGTAACCTTACACTTGCTGTCTGGTAGTAAGTGTGTTATTAGTTGTTGCTGATAATTACACTCAATGCCTGGAATTAAATATTACTAAACATGTGCTCCTTAACTTGAGCTTAAAACACTTAAAATTGTCGTATCGAACTGGAACAAAAACTAAAACGTAATTAAATAATGTACTTTTTCATTCGTCGTGTTTATTTTTAGTGACATTTTTAAACCACAAATGTTTAAATTTGACCTAGGATGAGCACTCAACCTTGTATAATCGACTTATGGCCTGGGGATTATACCAGACCGTCGCCAGGTCAGGTTGGATCCTTGTGTGCGCTTCTAACACCCTTCGAGCCTCAGGTAGAAAGGTTGTGCGCTCTTAACACGCTTTCACCCTTGTGCGCTAGTAACACGGAATTCAGATACTTTCGGGTGATTCCTTCTAGCAGTCTATCGAAGAACGCACATTCGTAATCAACTCTAGGTTTCATCTAAGTCTAAAGCCAAATTAAACAGACATTATACCATATGATAACAGTACATTCTGATTGGGTGACAACCTCTTTTTTTATGCATGTCATTATTGGCATTCTTTATATAAATATTTAAGCACTACAAACGAACGAAAAGGGCCAATCAAATGGAAACAGAATTTTAATCACTGTGTATTACTCAAAGTCAATTAGTTCAAATATCCTTAACGTGATCTGTTGGTTTGTGACCTGCCATTATTTAATAATCATTTGTTGAAGGGGTTTTCATTATATTTAATAACATATCATCTAGTACTTAGTTTTGTTGGCCCTTAGCAATTATTATTTGAATATGAGATAAAGCTAATTGCATTTTTATCTTTTTAAAATAGTTTGTATTATAGTGGTGTATTATTTATATAATCTCTTAGTACTTAATGCGTCCGCACGTTTACTGCCGTAACCACAGCAAAGGACGCGGGCAAATTGGGCATTAACTGCAGCGCCGGCGACAGGATGCGTCCGTAAACGGGCAATAACACCGCTGTCCTTAACGACCTACAGGACTCCGTAGTGTGAAATTCTCCCATTCTTCAACAGACATCGGTGATCAATCTAAGGAGCACTGATCCAATATTTCAGCCTGAACTGTCACGTATCCAACAATATGAATGTACGATCAACGTTTTACGTACTTTTCAAGTCGTTGTTGTCTACGTGATTTTATTAGTAAGTTTTTAAGTACGTTTACCCTTAAACATAACAATTATTTTAGTAATAAATATTCAGTTACTCACTGCTGTAGATAAAGAGACTAACTAACTTATTTTTTTAAATTCTACTGTAAATCGTTGAGCGAAAGAAAATTTCGAAAAGAAACAAATTAATAAAAATTGATTCTGAGATAATCCCGAGGCATTCCATTTATAAAATAGAAAGAATCTGAAAAAAAACAGTAAATTTGGAAGTGGATTAATAAGCCCAACTGGTTAAAATTACCAGTACGTAATGCTTCGTAAAATGCATTAACTATGAATTTATTATTACATAATTTTTAGCAGTTAAATACATTTGCAGCTGGTACCTTTTTAAGTGTAAAAGTATTTGTTATTAAAAGCATCCTGAAATTAACTTACTATGGAATGTAGTAAATAAAATATATTTACATTTTACTATTTTTTGTATTGTACCTAGAACTTGTAGAAAGGCGTTCTAAATTTTATTTTGAAGTAGAATTCGTTTTTTTTAATTGGGGCTATTTGTATACTAGTATAAGCCAACAGGTGGAAATACTTTCGAGCACTAAAAATATACATTGACAATACTAAATACTTTTTGCCACTACTTTTTTTATAGTAACTTGTATTTTCCATATCCTCGTCCTCCTTTCTGTGTCCGTTCTTCGTTGCATCCATGATTCGTTCTCCGCCTCCGTGACTCTACGACCTAGTTGTCTAATACACCATAAGAAAGATATGGCTCCCGACATGAAAATGGGTTGATGGAGACAATACAGACACACGTATGGTGATTAAGACGTAACGATAGAGGGAACAGACATGAAGACAAAGAACATCCATTATCTATTCAAAGTCAGTGAAATTTATCATTGTGTATTTTTATTAATAAATCGAGTGACAACTCAAACAATATACTATAATTAGGAATGGCAAATATTTTCAACGTATCGATACATCGCAAACCAAATAAAGATCAAACGATAATATCGAAAGAAAATATCGATATATCGGGTAACCGATTTATCGAATTTTAAATGATTTATCTGTTTAAAATTATGCACTAACTCTTATCTCATGACCGAAAATACTCATGTTTTGCTGTTAACTATTTAGAATAGCCTACTGAATGTAAAAACTGAATATGTACATTTATCTACACGAAACAATTTGTGGTCTGTGGGGTTGAATGAAAAAATTAAAAATAAGAATAATTAATTTTACTTTTAATTATAAAAGAATAACGTACTTTAATAACATGGTTATATTTGTTTATCACATTTAAAAATTCCATTAGGCTTCTTATAAACACTAAACTTCCACACACTGGTCTATACTCTATTCCATATTGAGAATGCAGTACGGTAAGCCCATAAGCAATGCTAATCAAATGGGAGTTTTTGAGGTACAGCACTGTATAAATAAATATGTTGGCTCGCTGATAAAAAGTAATCATAAAATCAAAATTTCGCATGGAAATGGTTGGGAAAATATTTATTGCCTGTTATTAAAGGTATAAAATAAAAAATATAAGTTAATAATTTTAAAAATTACCATATGCTTTAAAAATGTATAGCCCTTGGAGATTCAGTTTTTAGAGGCCACAATTCAATTACACTACATTTTAAGTAAATAAATATTGATTGAACATTTTGAAATTTTGTGTAAACATTATACAGAGGTAGTGGGTGCTTATTGTGTTAGTATGAATTGATTATAAAATAAAACTAATATGTAATAATATAATATATGTAAAAATTAGTCCATATATTTGAGAAAATACATGGAAAAGTCGACCTGTGAGGAAGTTTTTTATTTTTCGGTCAGGTAAGTTTCGCCAGCGGGAAAGTTGTAGATAAAAACTGGTACTTTATTTTTTATTTGAAACTTTTTTCACCGATATGCATAGTTTAGTCGGTAATAAGTGACAAAGAAACATGACTGTGCGGAGCGCGCAGTTGTCATCGTGTTGGTGAGTTGACTTCACTCTGAACCATCCACGATTCCATCAGTAATAATATATGAACCCAGGATGAATATTATTTATTTTTATATAAAACCTATTATGCTAAAAATATGTTAAAGTTAAATTTATAATATTAGGCAATGAAAATTACAGCTATAAATCCAGTTATTATTTTTCAGTTATTTTAACAGGACATCAAATCATTTACAATACAGTCGGTGTTTTATAGTGTATAAGTGTCACATTTATTTTTTAGTAACCCACCCGTTCCAAAAGTTTAGTAAGTTGTTGATCTTAACTTATTACTGTTTATTAACTCCCTTTGAATATATTTATAAATACTATTGTTTTTGTTTAGTTTGTTCATTTAAGCATACAAGGAATTTGAAATCAGATAAGTGTTATTAACACATCTCCTCTGGAGGCAGTTTTGTTTTTTAATTTTGATAAAAACATAGCCAAAATTAAGATACAAATTTAACTGTAATTTTTTGTTTCATATTTTATGTTTTGAGGTATTTTTTGGCGTGACAAACTGTCCACAATCTCCTTCCTTTCTTAATTTATAATTCTTCAATCTTAGTTCTTTCACTAATTAACGTAGCCTCACCTTTTTTTACATAAAAAGTGAAATTTTTAACCGGGTAACACTTTTCGATATACTTATATACATTTAACACCGTTTTCCTCTTACCACTTTTAATTATTTTTCCTTTGGATTTTTTCCATTGTTAAAGACCACACTGAATCACTAACATTATAATTATTGAATTCACTCGATCATTTTTTCAAGAGACTCAGAAAAACACAAGCAATAACCACAAACCTCCTCCCAACACTGAATGTACTTCCTTCTTAGGTGATGTTTGTTTAATCCTTTGCATCAGCAGATAAGATGAAATGAGCCAAAGGCCCAATGAGTCACTCGCTCGCCTTGTCCCCAGTTGCGGTATTGATGGGTTAGGGATAATATAGGACACAAACTGAGCTGGTTTTTATTTGTTTGAAAGCTTATTTGTACTAAAACTAATAATTATTTATTGTAACTCAATTCATACATTTCTTGAATATTGTTTTAAAATGTCTAATAACATAACATAAATTATTATATACAAACGTAATTGTATTAAATCATTTAATTATTTCAACCTAAATGTAATTTAGGTACAGCATATGGGTTGTACCAATAAATAAACGTTCATTTTTTGTCTTGGAATAGGCTAATTAAAACTCGATTCCTTCAAGTAGACATTAATTTACAGCATTATACTTGATAATTTATTTTCTATTTTACTATATATGTATTTTTATCAGTCACATTTTTTTTGTAAATGAATAAACATATACGATAATATCTAAAATTTCATAGTTAATAATTTGTTTGTTCTTTAAATAAATATTTAACTAATGATATTGATTTATAAACTATTTAATACCCACATTTATGAGACATTTTTAGACATATGTTTTTTTTTTACAAAAATACTGTAATATAATATCAGAGCAAAACCGTGAGGATGCCATATGACAGTGCTCTATATTTTTGCACCAGCTAGTAGCGCTGTGTTTGTCCATAAGAGCCGTACTGCATTCTCAACGTGAAACAGAGTATATAATGAACTACATTGTAGGACGTTAACCTCACGTAAAAAAATAATTAATAATGTTTATTTCAATGCATGTTTTGTACACATAAGAGGATAATTTAAATGTGTTTTTTCGAATCTTAATGATTTTGAGGAGAGAGAATAACGTCAATATTTAGTGATACGATTCATTGGACCAAAATATCGGTATTGCTGATATTATCGAAAGGAAATGTCGATACTAATATATCGATATATCGAAACATATTTATCGATATATCGTTGTCATCCTTAACTATATGTGTATATTTAATACATAGTTTGAGAATATAAATAAGTTTCAACGTTATTTAATTTTCAATATATCAAAAGATTTAATCTGTGCAATTAGAGTAATATAATTGTTACTTTCTGGTCTCAATCGTGAACGAAATTATTGGCGCAGTGATTCTGGAAAAAGTAACCAAAATAAATGAAAACTCAAATAGCAAACCAGGTACTGTAATAGAAAAAGGTAAATAGGAAGAGTTATTGTTTGGACAACCGTAATGAAAGAGAGTGGGGACGCTCTGTTTGAGTTTTCTATTAAACACAAACTTGTAGCACATTCTTGCTCCCGAGGGTGGTGGATGTGGTAATCAGTGGACTATAGTACAGGCCAAGTGAACATTCAGTAATCAAACTTTTACTGTTTAACGAGCAATTACGTTTTATACGTCTTTTTATGACTCGTTTTATATGACTCCAATGAGTCTTATTTGTCAATCAACATGATTTGTATAAATATTATTTGTGTTATATTTAAAATTGACACCTAAACTATGTCGGCACTAGTGGCGCAGTGCTGTAACCCAGCTACTTAGACAGAAAGTGTTTGGGAAATGGTAGGCGATAGGTTGCCCTGGCTGTTGCCCTTGCTGAGGAACAGTTGAACGCAGTTGGTAATCAAACTACACTCTAACACTCTCATCTTACACTCATATCATTTCATCATTCATGTTCGCCTTAAAATACGCACAACGTTGTGTCGGCGTCTCATAAGTAAGAATAAGAATTTACGTCAACATGATGATAAAAAGTTCGAAAATGTCTACTGTAAAAATATTTAAAATACTAAATCAAGTTTGTAATCTTCGTCTTGTGATTTCGGTTGTTCCAAACGTTAAAGCAGAAATATTTTCAACATTTTAGTGCAAATATAATATTTCTTACTTTTGAAATATTTTAAATTTGAAAAGTTAAGTAAATGATACATTGTTGTATCATTTACTTAACATTAACTCGTTTAAGATTAGTCGGTAGCGTAGTTGGTTCAATCCCAGCTTTGTGTGCTAAAGGTTCTCAGTTCGATCCCAATCAGAGTCATAATCCATTTTGAGAAGGATCAGCTGATAATCACCGGCTGTTCATTTGCCATTGGGCTATTAATTAATGACACTTTCTAAGGAATAGTCGGCCTTAGTTTGTAACAAGGACTACATTCGCTCATCTACACTCATCACACTCATTCGAAATCCATATTCGCCCATATATTGACGATCGGCGTCTTATGAATAAATAAAAAAATAAAATAAAAAATAAATAAAATACCTTGACATCAAAGATAAATGAGCATATCGTGCTTAAAAAGACCAAATTTTTAGCGGACAAGGGGTGAGTTGATCGCAGAAACGGTTTGGACTTTTTTTAGCAGAATTAAAAAAACAGAATACAACCGTCAATTGGTACCTTCTGTCGGCGCAGAAATTATGTGCACCCGAGTTTGAAGGTTGTTTTCTAAGGAACTAAGAAGTCTATGAAAAATCTAATAACACCAATATTTTCCTCGTTTAACTGTACGTTATGACATATGCATTTAAAAGTTTATTATAAGTTTTAATAATTGTTATCCTAGCTAGAACTAAAAAGTACGGAAATGTCAACTAGTTTTCACTGTACATTAAACTTAAACAGTCTTTTTACTAAAAAAAAATACTAAAAAAACTACTAAATAAATTACTAAAAAAATCGTTAATGTATAGAATTTATATTTTAATATCTGGTCGATAGGAATGTTTCCTGTAAGTTTTTATATCAACTTAATTATGAATCTTAAACATTACATTTAAATCAAATTAAAAATTCATCAATACAAATTTATTGTACATCGATTTAAATCAATATAAAATCACTGCATTTACTTCCACATATGAAAGTTATGTATCGTGACTATAAATGTCAAAGGCATTACAACGTGACCAAGTAATTGATTTCACGACCTCTAGAAGCCAAGAAAACAATGTTTCAGGTAATTGATAAGAACTTTTTTATCGACAGTTAAAATTGTAAAATTTATAAAACCTATACAAAACATTCCTATCAATCAGTTATTAAAATATAAATGCGATAGATTAACAGATTTTTTAGCAATAATGGTGAAATTTTATGTACAGTGAGAACTAGATAGCATTCCGGTACTTTTTTAGTTCCAAATAGAATAACAATTAATAAAACTTGTAATGAAATTCAAAAATGCATATATCATAACTTAAAATTAAATGAGAAAACAATGGTGTGATTAGATTTTTCAAGGCCTTTTAGGACCTTAGAAAATTACCTTTAAACTCGGATGTAAATAATTTCTGCGCCGACAGAAGTTAGCATATCTGCTGCACAGTTCCCAGTGGAACTTACTTATGTTTTTTTTAAATTGCTCAAAATATGTGTAAATTTCTACCAGTCAGAAAATATTGTATTGTTTGGAAATACTTCAGCTAATTTATATTATTTTAGTTTTTACCTTCCAAATATATTAAACTGGTTTCCTTTAAGTTCTTTAATCTAATAATGATAATATTTATTTACAAAATTAACCTACTCTGTATTAAACCTGTATATAGGTTGGAACAATGTTATTTGTGTGTAAAAAATAAAAATGTACAAATTAATAAATTAAAAATATACAATCAAAATAATTAATATTCAAATTAAATAATTATGAACATTTTAATTTATTCTTTTAATTTCTTTATTATTGATTTTAATTTTAAATAATGTTGAAGTTTTGTAAATTTGTTGGTAGTAGGCTATGTTGAAAAATTTTATGGCGTAGGCCTAATCTTTATTTGTTCGTTGACCAATTTTTAGTACGTTTAATGATAACTGTAGACTTTTATAACGTGTGTTTTTTAAGTTTAGTTGGAATAATGTCTTTAAATCTTCACATTTATAATTAATGGATTTTAATACAAATTCTTCTTTTATATTTTATGCTATTTTATGATTATGTTCTTCAATTCCAATAATTGTTTGCATTCTATTCTTTGCTGGAAATTAGCGTATTGTGGTTTATAAACATGTATGTGTTTCTTGGCTGCTCAAGAAAGAAAATTGAATAAACACTATTAAAAGGTAATGTTCTTCTAGTTTCGTTTGCATTTAATATAATTATAATATTTTTGCTAATGTTATAAAGGGTATTTCAACAAAACACTCTTCATAAGAGCAATGTAAAGAAGATTGCTGGAGCGGTATCTCAAAGACTGCTCAGCTGTTTTGTTGCTGGTGTGATTTTTGTATGCAAAGCTCGCACTGGAGCCGGGCGCTTATCAGATGTCAGTGATTTCCCTGGAGACTCGGTTAAACTGTGTGGCGTCGTGGCCTTGACTGGAGAGTTAACGTCACTCCAAGGGATGTCGTGATGAATATATATCTTGTCCGGATACAAGTGGCGCAGTACTCTCGTCCAATCTTGGGGAAGGACGGGTGATTGAAGGCGAGCGAGATGTAAACTAACTGGTTTGATTTTGAGCAGTCCTCGGACCTTATCTTAAATTAGACGAAATATTCATATTTCGTTAATAAAAAATAAAGTTATTCATAAAACGTTGTTAGAATTATTCTTTTAATGTAATTTTCTTCATAATACTGGTCACTTGGCTATTAATTAATGTTTAATTTTTTGAGAAACAATTGACTTAAGGTAGTAACCAGACTACACATACACATCCTATTACCTCATTGTAAACTCATCCTCAGATTCCCTTAAAGTTATCTTTAAATAGGTACCAGTCTTAAGTGACCGAGTGAATACTAGTAGTTAATTGTATTTCAGTTTTACAATTACAGCACTGTTTAAAAATTTGTGAATTATTAAGTGATATTCCGTGTCTCTAGGCCAATCCAGGTGTGCTTAGATGGTGCAATAATGGCTGATAATATGTTTGTGGTTGGATCTAGAACTTTCCCGAATGGCGTCCAGATGGATCTAGATCACCCTTCCAGAATCATCTTGATCACAGAACCAGAACCTTCTAGATTTGCAGCCTTGCCTTGTATAAAGGCACAGTCAGTGTCACTGGCAGTGTGAATCTTTGGTCTTCGGCCTGGAGTGGAAGTGACAGTCAAGTATCAGCAATGTATACAAATATATCTGTATTCATTGGGGTAGCGGAAAAGTAGTCCCTGGAAAAGTGACCCCCCAGCAACTGCCTATGTCACTTTGACAGCTGACGAAACTGGTGTCTGCGACTGGAAAAGTACCCCTCCCCCGCGACCGATCTAGTAAACTCGCTGAATGTAATGCTATAGTCTAATATAAATTTTATAATCAAGTGTATACGGTGAGTTTTGATCGGATTTATAGCATTTGGAAAAGTCCCCCCCCCCCGCGGCCGGCTATGTACGGGGTGGAAAAGTAGCCCCTGGAAAAGTACCCGCAGGCTGGCTCGGCCTTGAGATTGCCGCAGCCAACTTACAAGCGTTTGAAAACTACTGATCGTGGACTATAATTTGAAGGTCTATAATTTATTTATATAGACACAAACAATTTGGGTAAATCTACATAAATTAATTGCAATATTAATTGTTAATAATACGATTAATATTTTAACACAAAAATTAATCACGAAACAATTTAACACAAATAATTCTGTGCGTTGAATATTTATTTACTTATATAATATTACAGTATCAAACTCGATTGCGCTTATGTTATTGTACTTTTTAAGTACCATATTCGCTACAACTTGAAAAATGTCTGAACATATGGCATGATGTTTTGTAGAAATAATAGAATGGAATATAACAAAGAACCTATTACTTACTGTCGGCGCAGAAATTATGTGCACCCGAGTCTAAAAGATGTTTTCTAAGAAACCTACGAAAAATCTATCACATCATTGTTTTCCACGTTTAATTATACGTTATGACATATGCATTTTAAAATGCTATCAAAAGTTTTAATAATTTCTATCCTAGTTGGAACAAAAAAAGTATTGGAATTTTAACTAGTTTACACTGTACATAAAGTTTACACAGTTATTACTAAAAAACCCGTTAATATATCGTATTTATATTTTTGTATCTGGTTGTTAGGAATTTTTTCTATAAGTTTCGTAAATTTTAGAATATTAGCTAACCAACCACCTGAAACATCGTATTCTTGGCTTTTAGAAGTCGTAAAATGAATTACTTGGCCTTGTTGTATCCTTATTGATAGTTACGATACGTTACTTTGACATTTTTAAGTAAATGCGGTGATTTTTAATCGATTTAAATCATTTAAAAATAACTTTAAACCGATAACATTAAATTTATTGAAATAAATATAAAATAACTACATATACTTACACATATGAAAGTAATGTATCGTGACTGTACATGTCATAAGAATTACAACCAAGTAATTAATTTTACGACCTCTAGAAGCCGAGATAACAATGTGTCAGGTAATTGATTTGAACTGTTTTTCTGGAAAAGTCAAATTTTAAAATCCACAAAAATTTATAGAAAACATTGAATTGAAAATGGTTTATTTTCCCATACAGCATACAAAATTTACATGTTTTCCTTATTTTAACAGTAGAAAAAAACACGCTCAAGATAAAAACTATATATATATAGTTTTTATATATTGGTACATATATATATGTACCATTGCAATTCAGAAGATCTAAATATTCAGACATGCAAGGGGATCAGAAATGTCCCCTGTCTGCATGCAGAAGCTCAGTTGGACTTAGACTATAAAAATATAATATTATTTAAAGGAAAACAAAATAACTTGCATGCAGTCATTGCCAGGCAAGCCTACATACACATACGCGAGCGCTCGCGCACACGCACACGGTACATGGTTATAAAATTTTGGTCCAAAAAAAAGAAACTTTTTTGAAAAAACGCACTATTTGCTTTAGGTGGTCTAATGTTTCACTATTTCACTTTGCCTAGTGTTAGGTCTATTTACAGGAAGATCAATAGTTGCACCAAAATTTCCACTTACTTTAAAAAAATAAAAAAGCACTTTGAAAACAAACAAGTATCTTAGGGGTAATATACCAAGGCCAACAAATTCCTATAAACCAGGTATTAAAATATAAATGATACATTTACGGGTCTTTGTGTAATAGTGATGTACACTTGATGTACAGTGGAAACTAGTTAAATTTCCGGAATTTTTTTGTTCAAACTAGGATAAAAATTATTAAAACGTTTAATAAAACTTTGAAATGCACATGTCATAAAGTAAAAATAAACGAGGAAAACAATGGTATTATTACATTTTTCGTAGGTTTCTTATTTCCTTAGAAAACAACCTTCAAACTCGAGTGCACATAATTTCTGCGCCGACAGTAGTTGATCAGGATTATGTTTTTAAAAAAACAGAAAATGTTATTTTACCTGAATAATAACGAATGTTCAGGTTATTTAGAAGTCATAATACGCCAACCACACAGAATAGAACAGATATTATGTTTATTCACTGTGCCGAAGCATCATATACTCGTACAAATCCCATACGCCTTCAATATTCCTGATACTATCCGCTCATCAAGCCTTGGGGATGTACTTTTCCAGTCAGTACAAATCCACCTAGCACGGTCCTAGTTCTTACATTATCATCTTAATTCATTACGTAATATTATTCAATGATAATAATACATCATTTTATAGTTTCAAAATATCAAACAGCTGAAATCTCACTGTAAGGATTGTTCTCGATTGAAAAAGTACCCCCCAACTGTGACGTCAAAGTGACGTATGCCTTCACTGGGGAGGTACTTTTCCAGGGGCTACTTTTCAGGCGCCCCTATTCATTGATAACAGTCCTTAACGGTGACAGATATTGTGTGAATATCTCCACTCGAGTGTGTTAAGTGACATTAATTAATTATTAAAACATATAAGTGGTTTATTTCAGTATGTAACTCGTAGTATGTTATTTACTTAATTAGCGAGTGTAAATAAAAGTAACTGTTAGTAGCCACGAAGGGGGATCGCCTTATTGTTTAGGACCCTGTGGACCGTACAACAACTGACGTTCACGCCCCTGTGACTGATGTGATTGCCGTACAAGTGCAGCCGTAAATGTCAACCGGGCTGTTGTACTCCGCAGACTTCACAGAACGCACCACGCCGGATAGCCGGCTGTAGCCAATTTCCTGGCGGTCGCCATGGTTTTCATTATTCATCACAAGATAGTCGTCAGGGCTCACACAACGTCGCGTCGTTCAAAATGGCTGCCTTCGTGGTTTCGTGGGAGATTACAACTGGTGATAACCGACAAAACACATTAAAACTACAATTTGCAGTTTATATTTTTACCTATTTAACGAGCGCAGATTGCCGAGCTATTGTTGTACCTCTTGTAGAGATACATTCGTTCTATTATGTTGTAATTAATTTAATTTCTTTGTTGCTAACAAACAAACGTTACAATCTTTATTTTTTACAGTTTGATTAATTTTATCTAAGTAACCTTTAGATATGACATAATCACATTCCAATTACATAATCTGTCATAATTAGACATAATGACATTCTATGATATCTTGATTATTTAGGCCAACAATATTTTGATATGCCATGTTTTTTCTTCCTGATATTATAGAAAATACTTCCAGGTAGTTTGTTCATCAATCCCAACGAGCAGGAAGGTCAAACCCTACACAAATGAACAAGCTGTGACTTTTTCACACAACATTTTCTACAATAAACATCAAAATGTTGTTTCCATATCTTCCGTCTTCATAGAACAATCACTAGTAAGCTTCAAAGGAGGCTTTCCTATTTGTTTCTAGAACTTATGACGTTTTTTGGATATAAATTTCCCCTTACAATTATCCTTGAATAGTGGTTATTGTCTGTCCTTCCCTTGTGGTTCGGGTGGACTCAGTCCAAGAATGTTACGTTTCCGGTCATATGAAACACTGCACGCTGTATCAGGGCCAATCACAGTGAAATTACTCCTTCTTTGGGAAAAGTGTCTGCTGACCTTTATACCGCTGAACTCCAGTAACCTTGCAGACGGGATAGAATTACCCTACTGGTGTCTGTCACTTTTATGTTCTAGTCCCATGTCAGTTCGAATTTTAACTTTTAATTGATAGCGTCTGTCACCGTTCAACGTAATTGCTTCTTGTCATTTCATATATGGTACTTCTATATATGAACCGTCCGGTTCTCCCTCATATGGACGGCTATTTTGATTAGAAAATCAGTACAATCATATTAGATTATCTGTTTGAAACATATTTGGATGCTATCCTTACCCTGGACTTAGGTCTGAGTAGTATCACAACCTCCATTCTGTTCCCACCAAGGTCTTCGATACATTTCCCTGACACGAAAGTTCTCTGAGAATCATCTCAAATCTACTGCCACTGTCACTGCTGTTGACGATATACAGGGTGTTACAAAAAGGTGGCCTGGCTATGCATTTTCATATTCTATATATATATATATATATATATATATATAAATATATATGATTCTAAGCTAAAAATCAAGAGTAATATTTTTTCAATTTCCGCTTTGTTTAGCAGCTAGACGCCATTTTGTTTTTTCTTTCATAAAACAATTTATATCTTTGTTGTTATCTTTACCAATTTTACAAAACTCGGCAAACGGATTCATGTTAGAAAATAATATTTAGTTAAATAATATTTTTGAAACTAACATAATAATTTTAAAAATAGCGCCCATTTTATTTTTATTTTAACAAATATCATTAAAAAATCACTGGTTTTATAAAAATTGTGTAAGACACAAAAAGTTTGTGAATAATCCTTTCCAATGATACCTCATTTTTTAAAATAGATTTGGAAATAACTATTTTATGAAGTAACCTTAATTATTCTCATTCTGTTCAAATACTGTCAAATTTGTGGCCATTTAGTTTGCATGTGAATTAAGGTTAATTCATAAAATAGTTATTTCTTAAGCGATTTTTACAAATGAGATATCATTGGAAAGGGAAATTCATTTAAAACCCTTTTTTGTGTCATACACAATCTATAAAAACCACTGGTTTTTTTAGATATTTGTTAAAATAAAAATAAAATGGCCGCTATTTTGAAAGTAACAATGATAATTACACAAATATTTTTAATTATATACTTCCTTCTAGTATAAACCCGTTTACCGAGATTTGTAACAATCGTAACGATAACGACAAAGATATAAACAACAAAAATGGCATCTGGCTGCTAAACAAAGCGGAAATTGAAAAAAATATTATTCTTGATTTTTAGCTTAGAATCACACATAGAATATAAAAGTGCTTATCCAGCCCAACCTTTTTGTAACATCCTGTTTAGACAACTCCCTTTCCTACCCCTAGACGTAGGTCTGGCTGGCATCAAAACTCACAATCTGGTCCCAATAAGGTCTTCGATTCATCTCTCTAACAAGAAAGATCACTTAGAATCATGTCTAATCCACTGCCGCTATCACAGACATTGTCAAGATATGCATTTCCAAGGTCTATAACGTGGACATTCTCTCTTGTATCATCTCCAATATGTCCATCCTCAACGTATAACAAACTTTTGGATTTTTCTTAGAATTATTAGTCCAGAATAGGGGGAACTAAAGAATTAAATGTTTGTTGCTATATTTTTAATGTTGCTCAGTACACCCGCTATGCAACTCACTGCACTCCTGGAAGGTCACCACACACCCTCTATGCAACTCACTGCACTCCTGGAAGGTCACCACACACCCTCTATGACACTCACTGCACTCCTGGAAGGTCACCACACACCTTCTATGCAACTCACTGCACTCCTGGAAGGTCACCACACACCCTCTATGCAACTCACTGCACTCCTGGAAGGTCACCACACACCCTCTATGCAACTCACTGCACTCCTGGAAGGTCACCACACACCCTCTATGCAACTCACTGCACTCCTGGAAGGTCACCACACACCCTCTATGCAACTCACTGCACTCCTGGAAGGTCACCACACACCCTCTATGCAACTCACTGCACTCCTGGAAGGTCACCACATTAACATCCCCTTAGGTAAACTATCCAAAAAGGTGGGTCCATAATTAAATATATAATAAAAACCTATCCAAGTGTATCCGGTATTACGTTACCACATTGCCAACTTAGTCTCGCACTCCAACCCCTTTATCGTCCAACCCCTTTATCGTCCAATCTCTTTATCGTCCAACCCCTTTATCGTCTGACCCCTTTTCAAATTCTCTCATTGTTCAGTCGTCCCTCAGCTATGTTCAGGCAAAAATCAAACCTCTTTTCCTATTTTATGTACCTCAATAACATATTTTAATGATCCATATCTTATCTATAATGCATTATGTTTCTAACAAGATGGCGCCCCCTTGGGGAGATCTACTCATATGTTCCAAGAATCTCCTCCTGCTACTACAACAGAACTAGTATCCAATCCCTCATCAATAACGAGGTTGTTAACAACAATTCTACTCCTTTCCGACATCAGCCAGTTTAGGTTATATAACCTTAGGTCATATTACATCAAATGAATGGTTTGATCTTTTACATTTGATTGTCTTTTTTACTATTCTTTACTTTATTTATTACTACGGCTTGAATCGATCAATCATATTTTATGTTTACTTATTTTATCATTAATTTAGTTCTATATATTTTTTTTAATTTCTCCCATATGCATTAGCTTAGAGAAAGTATTGTGATCGTCCAAAAAACTGTTTTACAAGTTGGTCTAAAAATCAATTTTAGGGCTCCCTGAACTAAAAAAGTGTTTTTAAAAATGTTTGGTGTCTGTGTTGTGTATATGCACTTCGCTGAAGACCAAACTGATAGATAGATTTTTATGAAATTTAGTATGTTGGTGTATTTAGCCAATATATCCAGACCATTTTCACTTTTTTTAATTTAATTTTTTTTATTTTTATGGGCAAAACATAAAAAATGGAATTTTCTCATAAACGATTTTCCATTACTATGTAAATTACAATTTAATATATTTAGAAAAACTGCACGTCTCTCTACCTTAACTAGATTTTGAATTATAAAAATATTTTTACAGGCAAAATCATAAAAAATTAAAATTGTCCAAGCTTTATTTTAACGATTTTGATTAAATGTTCAGTAAAGATGCAAAACAAGTAAAACTATTTTACTTACCACTCCACTAAGTTGAGACTGGCGGCCGAAGGCCGGAAGCCACAATTCAAGTTGTTGAAGGTTGTTTAGGTTGATTGAACAGCTGTTTTTGAAGATTATTTTTTTTCACTACACTACTATGAGTTCAGCTGTTTTCGTTATGTGTTTACAACCTGCGAAACATCATATTTTCAACAGCTGTCTATTGTTTACTACCGAAAGTAACATTGTTTACAACCGAAAACTTTCCACAGTCAACAACACCTGTTTTTAAAACATGTTTCTAATTTAATAAACAGTTAACATTCCAAAAATGCGTTTTTATTCCGTAGTGTAGTGAAAAGTATCGTTCGAAACTCGAGTGAAAGCGTTTTGTATGTTCTCGACCATTTGAAGTGCTCGACAAGTCTCGCACTTCAAACATATGGTCTCGAACATGCAAAACCCCACTTTCCACTCTTGTTATGAAATATATTATTCCATACTTTTATTTCAATAAAATAAGTGTTTAGTTTGTACATTTCTTAGAAATGTAATTAATTGAACATCTGTTTTTATTCAGGTGTGTTTTCACATCCTTTAATTTTCATTTTTAAAACAATCTGACTTAACAACGGAAAAGGGAGTAAGTTTCTGCCAGGTATCTGGTATCGTTTATTTCCTTTTATCGTTAAAAGTAATTTAATTTTTTGATAAAATATTATGAATCGGTTTTATATTTGTTAGACTATTGGGCGCCGATTTTCCATCAGCAATTAATTAGTGCTGTGTTACATCATCGACTGCAGATGTAACTAGAGAGCACTGGCTTATTAGTTACAGGACTAATTAACTAAATGTACCAAATATCAACCTCATCATCGCTTCGTCCGTTATAATGCTCTAAGTCAGATAATGTGTACACAATATTATAGTGTTAAATGCATTTCCGACGTAAATTCAGTAGCATACGGTCGACACATGCTTTGTCTCTATTGTAATTATTGCCAATTTACGTTTGTTAATAATGAATAATCGTAATGAAGTCATTCCTTTTAAATTTTAATTTATTATTTTTTGTTATTGAAGCTATAATATTGGAGGACAACTGTATATTATGTATTTTATTTGTTAGTTTGTACATTTATCTGATTTTCAAATTATTTACAACAATCAAATAATTTAATCGAATAACATACAGTCTATAAAACTTTGAATACGGCGAAATTTTCCTTTTGTATTTCCTCGAAAACAAATAAGCAATTATTTACGGAACTCTTCAGCTAACTTTACACAAATGGAGTGTTTAAGGGCACTTCATTTTACTACGCTAGTCTTTACTGTGGATAAGCCTGTTTAAAACTTAACGTTAATGCTATGGAAGGCCTAATTGGGTTTCCTTTTAAATTTAAATCTCTCTGTTAACATTTTTGACTTTAATGCAAGGAGGGGGTTAAAATCTTGGGAGGTTTAAATATTTCGCTGTGTGAGTTTAGATCGATGTCCCAAAACATGTTTGAAGTACCTAATTTATAAAAATACCTTTGGCGTTGAAGGGTAGAAGATACAAGGAAAAAGTAGAGCTTCTTTCATAAACTTGTGTCCCAAAACTTAAGAAACAAGACACGATCATATTTTACAAAGAGGGTAAAAAAGAAACAATTTTACACTGAGAGCAATGAATACAAATTTGTAAGTATTTTTATTTATTACTGAGAGATAGTAAAGTAAATAATTTTATTTTTTTTAAACAGTATAGTCCGTATGTTTGTTAATTTCGCGTTTACAGTAAAATGCCATTACTGATCCGCTGTAAAATTAGATAATTTGATAATTCGTAAAAAATTGTAAACATTACAAATGCATTTCCAATAGTTGTATATACAAGCCATGAAAAGGGAAGTTCCGCACTAATTTATTTTATAAACAAAATAATAATAATACTTCAACTATTTTGTCTAGTAAAATAATAGCTGAACACTTGGGAATATTGCGAAAATAGAATTTCCAACAAAAGTAAAGAATTTTGTGATACAATGTAAGTTACTTGAGAGATTACATTGTTTAATGTACAAGAGGTTATTCTATGTTTAATTCAGTCGTCTTTGGCAGCAGTGGTTGAGTACGATCAGCTGTTAATGGTAATGGCGGGCGGGCGGCACAGCAGGCACGCTGTCAGCCCAGCCGTCCCAATTGCCCCAGAGCTGCCAACTCACCGACACCACACTTCCCAGACGCTGACCTACTTTTACACCAAAATAACTACACTAGATAACGCTGTTGTGCTGTTCCAAATTATTTTATTGCCGCCCGTGGTTTGTTTCACGTGTATTGTGTACTGTGTTTACGACTTCATATTTTCGTCTTTTGGATACTTTCATAGGTTCAAGGTAATCTGGTGTCTAATTTGCTATATTTCCTTGTTTTTTGTTTGGTCTATACAAGATAAGCAATATTTGTTTGCCATACAAATCACTTCTTTAAATTAGATTTTTTGTCATTGTTATAGTCTTAACAAGTCATTTCATTTGTAGTTGAAAGGGTTTTGTATTTGTGTATGCAAGGGCTTTTTCATGTGTGTCTGTTTTTGTTTGAATAGCTTTATATTTTAATTAAAATTAAATATAAGTTACGATTTTTAGTTTAGTGTAAATAAGAAACGAATTTTACACTGAGAGCATAAAATAAATAAATAAAAATGTCCATCCATTTCTGAAAGGTAATAAAGTAATTTCGTCTCTGTGTTTGTTTTTTCGTATTAACAGCGAAATAATATGGCTGGTCTTCGTGAAATTCGGCAATTTGATAATTCCTATGAAAATGTAACTTAGACATTTATTTCCAATAAAAAATAGGTGCTATGAAAAGGAGAACGCCGCACTAAATTCTGGGTAGGCAATACTTGCAATACATTGTTGTTATGATATTGTATAACGTGGGTCACGGCGCGTTGACATAGTATAATTTGTTGTACTTTACAATATAACGAAACACTGAAGTTACGTCTTCTGTTAACTGATTTGTACATTAGAATATCGAAATTAAAAAGTTAAATTACAAAATTATTTTTGTACGTATTGTATGTATTTAGAAGATATTGTCAGGAGTGAGTATAGAGTGGGTGGGAGTCATGTCTTGTAATAGGTTTTGCCATTTTGCCCAACCGATGTGAGACACAGTACTATACAACGACCACTGATCAACAAATTGTACCTTTAATTGTAACGCACAAACTTAGTTGTTTATTCGTTGAAAACTAACGCAAAAAGTTGCTAATTAAGATAGATTACTCTGTAATGTAATCTAACAGATTGGTGTATAAACCACGCTCCGAGTACAGTAATAATGAGTCATCCCAAACAAATTAGTTTGAAATGGTGAAGTACAAATACTTTTTTACAGTTTAACATAATCTATAAAGTTAGATGAGTCGAGATATCTTGGTTGTCGCGTAATTTCACGCCAAATAAGGAAGAAGAGCAAAATTTGGTTCTCGATTTACTTTTGTTAACTATAGTTTACTTAAATACATATATTTAATAAAATACGCATTCTAAAACAACATAATTTGTAAACAGATTTTACCAGTGATTGAACAATTGAATATATTATATTAAATCACGCTGCTTGTTGCTATACAAGAAACTTATTTTCTTTCCTTTTTACTTCAGATAACAGGTTGATGAAAGAGAAGATAATTTAAATTTTTTTAGTTCTGGAATTTTAATTTATTTCAAAATGTATCGCAAAATTCTTGGTTAGAGGGCTTTTGGTGGTGGTTATTTTAATGGGTTTTCCAGGCTTAGTTAAACAAGTTAACGTGGAAAACATTACATACTTCTTCTGAACGTTTAAAGATTCTTAACATACAGATTTCATCATAAATTTAAGCATATTCGGAAGGCGTATTTTTTTATATTTATCTATAATAAACGAACGTTAGATTGAATTTGAGAATAGTATTAAAGCTTTTTTTATGATGATGTTTTAAATAATTTCAAATACCTACATCAGTAAAAAATCAATATTTAGGATATTAATCATTGATGCAGATTGACGCAATTTAAAACTAAACCACAAGTAAAGGCTTAGGCTTTATTAATTATTAATATTAATTTATTAATTCCAATTAATACTACTTGGAAACTTCCAGAAATTTATATTTGAAAACGAAAGTTTTTACAAACATTTTCTTTGGCTAATATAAGGTTCCTCTATTATGTTATAAAGGTGTACTTTTTTTAAAGCATATGTTAAGTTTTCCAACTCTCTTACAAATATACTTCTAAATATAATAGCAAAATGAATCTTATTTCCGTACTTTAAGGAGGCAGTAGTTAATTGAATTGTTATGTCTTCCTTGTCACTGCTTCCTTTCATGATCTACCACAACTCTACAGGTACAGTGCGGTAAAGCAGTACTGCAGCACTGCATACCAACTAGAAAGTAATTTTACTCAAATAAAAATATCATTATTGGATGCAGCTCCTATTTAAGAGTTATTGTGGATTAATTGAAAAAATGGGTTCTGACAATAGTATTGACGTGATATCACACATCTTACTGTTTAGTAACTGTCGTGTAACACATAATAGGCCAGACAGTGACGATATCAGAGAGGATCAGACACAAGGCCTCTCTACAGTTCACGTACTGTCCAGTAAAGGCCATGTCGTCAGACCTTCGGACCTGACCGCAGTTAGCAGCAGTGATAGTATTGACATGTCATATCACACACCTTACTGTGTAGTAACTGTCGTATAATACATAATGGGCCAGACGGTAACGATATCAGAGTGGATAAGGCACAAGGCCTCTCTACAGTTCACGTACTGTCCAGTAAAGGCCATGTCGTCAGACCTTCGGACCTGACCGCAGTTAGCAGCAGTGATAGTATTGACATGTCATATCACACACCTTACTGTGTAGTAACTGTCGTATAATACATAATGGGCCAGACGGTAACGATATCAGAGTGGATAAGGCACAAGGCCTCTCTACAGTTCACGTACTGTCCAGTAAAGGCCATGTCGTCAGACCTTCGGACCTGACCGCAGTTAGCAGCAGTGATAGTCATATCACACATCTTACTGTGTAGTAACTGTCTTTTGTATTAGCTTATATGAGCCAAGTGAATATTTGGTTTCATTTATTATTATTATTATTTTTATTTTTTTAGAATTAAAAATAAATACTTACACAAATGTTTATTTGGCCAATTGTAGACGTCTAAGCATGAACTCTAAATGTGATTTTAATAAGTTGACGATATCGTTAAAATGAGTTTCTAAGTTACGTAAATGGCCAACGTGTTTGATAAATATCAACTGTTGTAGTTGAAATGTCTTTATTCTTGTCTTTTAACGAGGAAAGGCCAAACTAAACCTAAACATTTACTTATACGATTACGATGATATCTGGTGTCATCAACCAACAACTACGTAAGAAATATGTAAAAACAATCGTACAACAACCTTTTGAATACGAGTTCATTTTGAAGAGTTCATTAAATTTTATATTCAGTTTGAAAACCAAATTATTATTAAATAACATTAGGTAATCTCTAAAATATTTATTAACACACAATGCGAAGGTGATTCACAGTTTCACAATGAAGTGAGCCTAATAATACATTTGCAAAGTGTCAGTATTTACTAAGTATAACATTTTGTTTCAAGCACGGATAATTTGGATTACGAAACATAAATTTATCGTTTTGACGTACTAAACTGCACTGTAATCGTAGTTGGTTGAATATTTATGAATCTGAATGCTAAAAATTATCTAGTTCACTCTAAAGAAAAAGACTGTCGTACAATAAGGAGGTCTTCACACACATCCAGTGGGAGTCTGTGAAGAAGCACGGATGTAAGAGTATCTCACACATCCAGTGGGAGTCTGTGAAGAAGCACGGATGTAAGAGTATCTCACACATCCAGTGGTATTCTGTGAAGGAGCACGGATGTAAGAGTATCTCACACATCCAGTGGTAGTCTGTGAAGGAGCACGGATGTAAGAGTATCTCACACATCTAGTGGGAGTCTGTGAAGGAGCACGGATGTAAGAGTATCTCACACATCCGGTGGGAGTCTGTGAAGAAGCACGGATGTAAGAGTATCTCACACATCCAGTGGTATTCTGTGAAGGAGCACGGATGTAAGAGTATCTCACACATCCAGTGGTAGTCTGTGAAGGAGCACGGATGTAAGAGTATCTCACACATCTAGTGAGAGTCTGTGAAGAAGCACGGATGTAAGAGTATCTCACACATCCAGTGGGAGTCTGTGAAGAAGCACGGATGTAAGAGTATCTCACACATCCAGTGGTATTCTGTGAAGAAGCACGGATGGAAGAGTATCTCACACATCCGGTGGGAGTCTGTGAAGGAGCACGAATGTAAGAGTATCTCACACATCCAGTGGGAGTCTGTGAAGGAGCACGAATGTAAGAGTATCTCACACATCCAGTGGGAGT
Source organism: Stictocephala bisonia (assembly GCA_035578905.1). Lineage (NCBI taxonomy): Eukaryota > Metazoa > Arthropoda > Insecta > Hemiptera > Membracidae > Stictocephala > Stictocephala bisonia. The sequence goes on along the minus strand of JAQJVL010000512.1, from coordinate 349,571 downwards.
CTGTGAAGGAGCACGGATGTAAGAGTATCTCACACATCCAGTGGGAGTCTGTGAAGGAGCACGGATGGAAGAGTATCTCACACATCCAGTGGGAGTCTGTGAAGAATCACGGATGTAAGAGTATCTCACACATCCAGTGGGAGTCTATGAAGAAGCACGGATGAAAGACTATCTCACACATCCAGTGGGAGTCTGTGAAGAAGCACGGATGGAAGAGTATCTCACACATCCAGTGGGAGTCTGTGAAGGAGCACGGATGTAAGAGTATCTCACACATCCAGTGGTAGTCTGTGAAGGAGCACAGATGTAAGATTCTAACATGTAAGGCGAGTTTCGTTAAGATCAATTGAGCCAACTCGAAGGTAAAAATTATTTTGTCAAAAAAACAAAATGGTGGACATCTGATAAATTAATTGTTTTTGGAAACAAATTATTCTTTATTTACTCTTTATTTTGACCTATATTTGACCGAAGTTTGGCACTTTAATTCTGGGACACCCTGTATAAATATATATAAATTAGCTAGAAAAATGTTAAGTATACAAAGAGTACAGTAATGGGGATAGATAAGCCCATATTGACTTATGGTAAGATAAAGTCTTATAAACTAAGACAATATAATAATATGAAGGTACAATCAATAGCGTACTGTATAATTCGTTGGCCTCAATTTACCAAGTTACAATGGGGGGATCAATAAGTCAATGATTATAACTGATTGTGTGAAGTGATAATTGGGTTCTGCTTTGTTTAAACGTTGTCGTGGTTCGTTGCTCATCATTTCAATTAAACTAATTAAGGCTTGTTTTAAGACTTTCCAGTGAATAATTCTTTCTTCCAAAATGTCAACCCGAAAACAGACATCCCTTATTTTCATTTTATAAACACGATTTTTTATTTTAAGTTAAATACATTTTCCAACTTGCACATCTAGGGTTAATAATAAAATCGAACAATATATAGTAAAACAAATAAAATATTTTTATTTAAATAACTAATCGTAATGTCACGAAATATTAAAAAATAGAAAAACCGAATGAAAAAGTCAAGATCTTGCTTAAAGGTCACACTATCTTTAATAGCAGTCTTTGATAAGCGATTGTGCTTATTTTTAAATGCTTCATCATATAAAATGTTTCATCATGATATCTGGTTTTTACTTTCTCCCATATGCGTTAGATTAGAGAAAGTTGTGTGATCGTAAAAAAATGTTTTTGACAAGTTGGTCTAAAAATCCATTTTAGGGTCCCCTGAACCCAAAAAAGTAGTTTTATCGAAAAAAAATGTTGGTATCTGTCCGTATGTGTGTATGTGCAGTTCGCTGGAAACCAAACGGATGAATTAATTTTTATGAAATTTGGTATGAAAGTGTATCTAGCCAATATCTCCAGACCATTTTTTAACTTTTTTAAAATTTTATTTTTTTTATTTTTATTGGCAAAAAAGATACAAAAATGTTCGCAAAAACGGCTCTAACGATTTTGATTAAATTTTCAGAAAATATGTGAATTACAATTTAAAATATCGTAGTAAAAACCGCATGTCTCTAACTTGACTAGTTTTTCCGAACCCTGAACTTAGTTTGACATTGAGCCACCGGCATGCTGTGCTTAAATTGTGAGATGTTAACTTGTTTTGTATTTCTACCACCAAGTAGCATGATAATTAAGAAACTACCAATCCACGTAAAATAATAATAAAATAATGGGTACAAAAAGTCGAATAAAAAAATGTCAATGCTTGTGACATTTTTTACTAATTGTTTGATCGTTGTTGTGGGACTAAGTTCCAAACCCATCTAGCTTAATTTAGTGTGAGTTTTTGTGATACAAGTCGGGCCTTCTCTAGTTATAGGCTCTATTCTTGAGTTCCCTAGTTAAAACTACAGTAGTTAAAACAGATTGGTTATAGATTGTTTGGAAGTTTTTGTTATTTAGCTTCAAAAATCTTGTAATTCGTTATTTAGTTAGGTCAGAGTCCGGAAATATAAGATGTGTCGGTTAGGTTAGGTTAGCGAAGGTTAAGGTTAGGTTAGGTTTAGTTTGTCTGCGTGAGGTGGAATTTAGAAAATACGAAACAAATCTACTTGAAAACAATTTTTCGTTTTTTTATTCTTAATACATCACGAACAATATTATTATTACACAAGTACAAGGCTTCAATGATCACGTGAAGCCATTTGGTTTTTCTTCCAGATTAACCATAATGCAGTCATTTTGTGCTTTTTTCTGTTTGTGTTCATTTTTATCTAGAATTTTTGTGCATTTCCTGTCGCAAAGTGCCAGTAAATTGTTGCTTTCCTGATTTTTTTTTCTATCGCATATGTCTGTAATTGTTAGTCCAATCTGTCTAGTCTATTTTATTTATTGTTTCAATTTCGTTCTTTTCAAATTTCCCATATCTAGTAATTTTTTTCAGTCTATAATACGTCCGTTAAAGTCATAATCATCTTTCCTTATTGTCGGTTTTGATATTTATAATATTTTCTGTCGTGTCTTTTTCTAGTGTTTTTATGATCATAGTAGGCCTATCACACTCATTGTTAGTTTCACAAAGGTGTCCATGTGGACGCCTGGAACAGGTTTCCTATGTCCCGTGATCCCTGATGGATAAATGTTGGCCTGTTATTCCAGTGAAGGTTGTCTCCGAGGGTCGTTTTTTTACCACTTCCACAGCCAGATTACCTCCCTATCTCTACTGAGGAATGTCAGCTCAGACACCTTTACAACTTCATTGAAGCATAAGATAAAATCAACTACAGACCAATTTCCTTATCATCGGAATTTTAAATGTTTTTAAAAAACGTTTTAACGTAATTAGGTGACCATCTCAAATACCTTATAAATTCGTAATTCAAGTGGTTTTTTTTTCTATTTTGCATTATTAATGAAGATTACCGTTGTCAAATAATAAAATATTTGTCGTTACCAACACATACGATACTCACGGTCAACAAAAATATTCTTCCATTTGTTTTTTGGGAATTATGATCAAATATTTATTTATTTATTTATTTTGTTAGTCGTAGCCTATATATAAAGTTGCAATAACCTTTCATTTTTAGTATACACTCTGTATTCTTCAAAGAGGAATTAAGTGAACATTTTAAAGAAATTATTATTTATTTATTTCAATGTTATAATAATAAATAATTGGGAACGCCTTTTTTCACCTAGTTTCCTCTACTTCTGGGGGAAGTATTCCAAACTTCCTTTATGGACTGCCCTCCTTCTAAAATATTATCATTTATCTTTCTTACGCGGATACTTCCATAAAGTATCAGCAAATCAGACTGTAAAATGTTTCAAAATATGTCATTAAATCAAATTTCCTAAATGTATCTTGTTGAAACAAGTATTTGATCATAGCTTCTTCATTTTAATTTCAGATTTACTTAGTTGAAATTTGTTAGTAAGAAAGTAACATTTATTCAATGGTTACCTGAAAATTGTATTGAAACATTTTATTAGCTGCAAATCGAAAGTAAACTGATTAAATTACAATTTAAAGTGGCATTTCAGTTCAAAGCGGTTATGGAAAAGTATATGTTTATTCTATAACCTTTCGTAAATTGTAAATTTTGTTTTAAAAAATGTTTAAACTATAAAAAAAACATTTTACAGATACAGGTTAATGCGGGACCTTGTTGTTAATGTATTTTCAAGGATGTAGAGTTTATTAATTTGTAAGATTATTAACTAGAAAGTGTTATATTAAAGTAAAATTTGATGTAATTAGGCCACTCATAAGTTATTCTTTGAGCCGCTCATATTTCCCGGCGTGTTATTGTATCACCGCTGGACAGGATCCAACCGCTTCTGTCCTGCAGTCGTTCCATCATCACACAATCGGTCACACTATTTTTCACTCAACTACACCCCATCACACATCAGTTATTCAGTGACCAGTTCATATTTCCCGGCGTGTTATTGTATCACCGGCTGGACAAGATCCAACCGCTCCTGTCCTGCAGTCGTTCCATCATCACACAATCGCCCACACTATTAGTCGCTCAACTGCACCTCATCAATCATCAATGATTCAGTGAGTCGTTCATATTTTCCGGCGTGTTACTGTATCACCGGCTGGACAGGATCCAACCTTTCATGTCCTGCAGTCGTTCCATCATCACATAATCGGTCGGCCACACTATTTGTCGCTCAACTGCACCTCACCAATCATCAGTGATTCAGTGAGCCGTTCATATTTCCCGGCGTGTTATTGTATCACCGCTGGACAGGATCCAACCTTTCATGTCCTGCAGTCGTTCCATCACCACACAATCGGCCACACTATTTGTCGCTCAACTACACCCCACCACACATCAGTGATTCAGTGAGCCGTTCATATTTCCCGGCGTGTTATTGTATCACCGCTGGACAGGATCCAATCGTTCATGTCCTGCAGTCGTTCCATCACCACACAATCGGCCACACTATTTGTCGCTCAACTACACCCCACCACACATCAGTGATTCAGTGAGCCGTTCATATTTCCCGGCGTGTTATTGTATCACCGCTGGACAGGATCCAACCTTTCATGTCCTGCAGTCGTTCCATCACCACACAATCGGCCACACTATTTGTCGCTCAACTACACCCCACCACACATCAGTGATTCAGTGAGCCGTTCATATTTCCCGGCGTGTTATTGTATCACCGCTGGACAGGATCCAATCGTTCATGTCGTCCAGTAGTTCCATCATCACACAACGGCCACACTATTTGTCACCGCCACTATTAGCAGATTATCAGCTTTCGGTAACTGTTTTATTCACCGTAGATCAGTCGTACTGCGTCCGGGGCTTTGTAATCTATTAAAAGTTATTACACAGTTTTTTTATTGTGCTCTTTAAACATTAAAATAAAGGTGAGAATCGCAGGCTTAGCTTAGCAGAAATTTCATGAAAACATAAAACAGATTTAAATCTCATTAGCTGTAGTTTGTGAAGAATTAAAAAATTGAAAAGAAAATAAAAAATGCAGTGTAAGGAGATTTTCGTAGTCTTATGTAAGTTGATAATAATAAATAAACTATTCAATTAAATTGATTAATAAAATACTGCTTTATAAAAAATGACATAAATTAATTTGATAATTACACTACAAGAGTTTTTAAATTAATTTCTAGCAAAGTGATTAAAAAGTCTGTGTGGAAATTAATTTTTCTCCAGATTTGTCTAGAGAGAAAACGTATGTAATGAACTCAACTAATTATGGGTTTGATAAACTAAAATAATTTGATCTATTGATTTAAACTATTTAAAATAAAATTCCTCAAATTGTGAGAAGTAATTGATATTGTTTTCGCATTCCATAGTACATTGTTCAGGTTTGTATTACAGTTACTTTAGAAAAAATGAAAATATTTGTAAATCAGCAGTAGCGAGATGGTCTTCATTGTTGCATTGTTGATAAATATTAAATAATTGGTGTTAAAATATGGAGTAGTTAAAATTACCTAGGGCGACATAAATGTGTTACAGTTATGTTTGTTTATGTTTAATTATTATAGTTAGTGTTACGTTTGAGTTTTGTTTTTTCAGTGCTTGTATTTAAACCATAATTAATTCTGACGCTTAAACTATGATAAACATAAACTTTTCTTAAAACAGTTTTATTGTATGTTCGAATTTCGAAAACTTTATGTTTATTTCCCCTAATATTTGTGTATGATGTCAATAAAATTAACAAAACACAATAATTAATAGAAAATGTCATAAGTACATCATTTGACACGACATTTATCGGCATTTATAACCCACATATATTATTCAACGCTCGATTATTCGTTGCTTTTAAACGTAGTTGTTTTCTGGAAGTTTCTTGGTTCTTTTTCAGACGTTAGCAGTTAGTAGACATCTTTGCAGAGACAGAGAGAGTGACAGAGAGAGAGAGGGGGGGAGAGGGAGAGCAGGAGACACGGAGAGAGAGAGGGGGGAGGGGGAGGGATGGAGGGAGGGAGGGAGGGGGGGAGAGAGAGAGGGGGGAGGGGGAGAGGGAGACATGGAGAGAGATGGGGGAGGGGGGAGGGAGGAAGGGGGGGAGAGAGGGGGGAGAGGGAGAGGGGGGGAGAGAGAGGGAGAGAGAATATTAAGCTCACCAGACACTACCAAGCCGAGCGCCGAACCGTAACAGATTTTTACATGTTACGGTAGTGTGTGGTAGATCCGAGCATCATGGCGAGCAGTCCCGATCCATCAGTTGTCTGGTTTACCCCGACGCATCAAAGGGATGTTACGGCTCGGCGCTCGGTAGTGGGTGGTAGATCCGAGCGTCGTGGCGAGCATCTGGGCGAGCAGAGCCCCGAACCATCAGTTGTCTGGTTCACCCCGACGCATCAAAGGGATGTTACGGTTCGGTGCTCGGTAGTGTGTGGGACAGATTCGTAAAGTCGTACCATAATTTCCATCCCTAACAATAAAAAAATCAGCGCATCAAGCTACATCTAGCACTTATGGTTTACTGTATTTATTGTTTGTTAGTCAATTAGTTATTAGTTGTAATTAGTTTAGTGTAGTTTTAATAGGCTTACAGTAATTGTAATAAGTCCAGCAATGGAGTGGAGTGAATTTATTTCACATACATAGTATTTATCGAGGGTTACAAAAGCCGCTCAGCTGTGGGATTTAGATCTATTTTGGTACTGCGGTTAAAATTATTGTAAATACCGCTTACATACTTAAACTCCAGAGTTAGCGTAATACTGTACCACCATTTCTTCTTTGCAGACATTTTTCTTGCCAACAACATATCTCATTCCTTTTCTTTTCGTAATTGTTGCTAAAGAAGATAAATCCATGCAGCCACTGCTATTTTCTGTGAACTAGCCATGTAGAAATTGTGAAACTGTAGAATATCTATACAAAATATAATACAACAACACAGCACTAGAAATTGAATTAAAGCACGTGATTTGTAGTCGATGTACTTAACCAGAGTTGTGGTTTGGCCAAAATGTTACGAGATGATGCTCGGTTCGCCGCTAGGCTCGGGGTGATAAAGTAGTGACAAAATTGCCCGTAACTCCGAACAGAGCAGATGAGCTGACAGTCAGTGCCCAGCTCGGCGCTCGGCTCGTTATTGTGTGGCGGTATTTAGTGTTGGCTCTTTGTGAATTCGAACGGTCTAAAACCGCACTCAGTCCACACATGCTCGGCGCGCTCCTAGCGGACAGTCCACAAACTACAGATAACAGCGTTACACTGTACAGCGTGGAGACGAGCAATGCTTGTCTAGTTATTTATCTATACTCAGCAGTATTGCTCGTAGACGTTATATACACTGAGACCTATTTGTATAGTTTGTTTATTATTTATTCATTTGATTTCCTTCATATTGAATCAATTATTGTAAGTGTATTGTGTGTAAATTATGACTTGTGGGTGTTATAATATATTAGAGGTCAAACATTACTGGATTGTTTTAGTATGTTTTGTTTGGATAAAACTACTAGGCTTGTAATGTGTTGTTAAATGCACAATATCGGAATACGCCAAGAACCTTCTCAGATAAAATATGAGCTCTGCAGGCTCTGCAGAGGCTGTTGGCCATGTTGTTTTTAATCCCATAAGAACAGTGTTATTTTAGAATCCATAGTTCTTCGTTATTAATGAACCAAAATTGTGTATGAGGTGTCATTTTAAACGTTATCATATTGCACATTTGGTTTGCTTTTCATATTGCGAATAAATACACCTAATTTAGAAAAATAGGTGAAAATAAAATCTTAAAACTAAATACTTTATATATTTTTTCTATAAACATGATTAGGAATCCGCAAAGCAATTCTAACGCGAAATTTCATTCTTGATCAAATGCAATTTGTTTGGACAAAATCCACTTAAAAATAACTATTTAATTTGGACACGCGTGAGCGTATGTCCGGCTTGAAAATAACATTGTTCTTATGGGATTAAAACCAACATGGCCGAAAACATCCGACAGCCTCTGCAGACTCTTAAAGTTTATTTTGAAAACCATTTCAAATATAAACATAGACAAGGAAGCCCCAATTTTAAAGAGGTTTTTACAACTAGATGAAAACCACAAATTGCGTTTTACAGGTTTCAAAAAAGAGAAAAAAAACTGTTCACAATTAAACATTTATAAAAGAGTACATGTTATTTATAAGTTTTACAAGCGCGAAACTACGGCACACTAGTTGTTGGAGCCGAAGCCTTGCAGTTTGCTAAACATGGCTTCCTCTTCAGGGACTCCAACCATTACACCAACTCGCTTGTTGCTAAACGTACTGGCCTCGTTCATAAAAGGTGACCGTACTATACAATTTATTAAGCTTAGTGCTTTATAGTAATAAAGGTTTATTTATTTCCAAAAATTACAATAACACTTGTACATTTTTAAATATGGAAAAGGTCCCCACATGAGCCTGTGCGTGGGAACCATTACACAGAGAGTGTAAACGCGAGATTTTTAAATTTTAATTCTCCTATTTAACAATTATTGATATATGTGTGTTAACTTTAACACGTGTCATTGGTGTGTATATAATGTCATATGAAAATACATTTTGAGTGTTTGTTTAAGTGCAACTGACTTCTGTTAATATAAGATACCATACAGGAAAGATATCAAGTAGAAAGAACTTAATATACTTTTTTCAAATTTAAAATGAAAATAAAAAAATTAACTGTAGGAATAATCTTTTGATTTATCTAGAGTTTTAAAAAGTTTAAGTAAAAAAAAAAATAAATTAATAAAAAAATTAAAAAAACAAAAATAAGTTGAACAGGAAAAGAATATTAGCAATCACAAGTTGGGTTTAAAGATCTGTGTTGCCCACGTTTTTTAAGGACACACTTTTCATTGTTGTATTGCCTAGCTAAATAAATATAATAAGGCCGCATGGTAAGTAACCTGCGTGCTATATTTAGCGCATGTAGGGGTTCCAGCGACAGAGGGGAATCTTTCCAACGCTGAGCTGCTTTGCGGGCGTGACTGTAACTTTTGCCGTAAAACTGTTCAACTTCGCAACAGTGTTTAGTTGAAATAATAACTGTAACGAACTGTGCAAGTTTGTTTAAGTGCTATTTATTGTTTACAGTATTATTCATTTTGTTGTTGCTATTATTAATTGTTGTTTAAATAGCCTACTAAATAATGATTTAAGTTAATCGTTCTAAGCTTGATTCGTTGGTGTTAATTCAATGGTCACTGTTGCTAAAGACATAAAATGGGCGGCGCTTTCTATTGCGCCGTCAGCACGCGGCCTACCGCTCTGGTTGCTATGACAGTTTTTAAATGGAATTACACCGTGGGAGAGTAATAGTTCGCTGTCTCACTTGCACAACTCAATGCATCTCACTCGCACAAGTGCGTTCAAAAGGTCATTTTCTAAGCGGCCTTTGTGTAGTAAAATATTCCTGAAAGCTTTTAGGAAAGCTAAGACAATATTGTAACTCAGGTACTTTTCTCTTATATTGTATCATACATATGCTATATGACGTCTCAGTTTATGGTATTTCTAGCATCACGTAATATGCAAATTAAAAATTAGTTTTATAAATGTTACTTTTGAATATAATATTTTTTATGAAATTGCCAAAACATTATAGGGCCGAATTTGACTCCTTGTCGAAGTCCATTAACTGTACAATTATCTAACGTCCGGAATAAAATTGATTAGATAGTTTTAAATTGTAAAAACCGAATTTAGTGAGTGACTGTTACCGCATACAAACTTATTACTGCTCTTGGTAACAAAAGTGTTTAATTCCATAGTAAGTTTATATTCAATTTGTCTCTGCGTCAACTTTTTCAATCTGTAAAAGGATTGGAAACATTCTGAACTCCTTCTCCTCTCTCTGAGCTTTATTCCCTTCTCATTTTTATGTATTTCCTAAAATCTCATTCGTCTAAAATTATTAGATATGAATATAATATAATATATACTAATATAAATATAATATAATATAACTAATATAAACTCATAAGTCTATGGTTTAGCTCCATGAAATACTCCGAAAACACGGGTTACTATTTCAACCTTCTAACACGACCATGTCGTCCGCTCACTGGTAACACCGTCATGTCGTCCGCTCACTGGTAGCACCGTCATGTCGTCCGCTCACTGGTAACACCGTCATGTCGTCCGCTCACTGGTAACACCGTCATGTCGTCCGCTCACTGGTAACACCGTCATGTCGTCCGTTCACTGGTAACACCGTCATGTCGTCCGCTCACTGGTATCACCGTCATGTCGTCCGCTCACTGGTAACACCGTCATGTCGTCCGCTCACTGGTAACACCGTCATGTCGTCCGCTCACTGGTAACACCGTCATGTCGTCCGCTCACTGGTAACACCGTCATGTCGTCCGCTCACTGGTAACACCGTCATGTCGTCCGCTCACTGGTTAACGTCGCTGTGAGCACTAACAAAGAAGTCTGAAGAAGACTTGGGGTGTTGTCTATGAGAGAAAACTGAGTATCAACTTGTCAGTTTGCCAAAAATCGGACCAATATTACGTGGTTCGGATCACATATAAACTATTGGCCCCATAATTACCCTTAGTATTGGGTTGTTAGTTAACTGGCGATTTACAAGGAACAATAGACCTTAGTCACCAAAACTACACTCGTTCATTTAGCCTCACACACTCCTTTGGCACCCACCCATACTAAGCCATATTTTGACGTTCGGCGCCTTATGTATAAATAAATAAACTTACTGTCGGCTCAGAAATTATGTGCACCCGAGTTTGAAGGTTATTTACTAGAAGTCTGCGAAAAATCTAATCCCACCATTGTTTTCCCTCTTTAATTATACGTTATTGCATATGCATTTAAAAATGTTACAACAAGTTTTAGAAATTGTTATCCTGGTCTTATTACTTGGTCTTATGACATGTATAGTTACGATACATTACTTCCATATGTGTAAGTAAATGCAGTGATTTTATATTTATTTAAATCAATATAAATTTATTGATTTAAAGTTATTTTTAATTGATTTGAATCGATTGAAAATCACTGAATTTACTTAAAAATATGAAAGTTATGTATCGTAACTATACATATAATAAGGATTATAACAAGACCAAGTAATTCATTTCATGTCTCTGGAAGCTAAGAAGACAATGTTTCAGAGAATAGATAAGAACGTTTTTACTCGAAAAGTAAAAATTCTAAAATTGATAAAACTTATAGAAACCCTTCCTATCAACCACGTATTAAAATATAAATGAACTACATGAAGAGTTCCGAGTATTAATGGAGTAAATATGATGTACTAGTTAAAATTCTGGATTTTTTTTGTTCCAACTCGGATAACAATAATTATTAAGGTTGTAATAAAATTAAAAATTCATATACAACAACGTACAATTAAACAGAGAAAACAAAGGTGTGATTAGATTTTTCGTAGACCTCTTAGTCAGTAAACAAGCTAGATGCACATAATTTCTGAGCCGACAGTAAGCGTAGTTATCTCTTTATTTGTTACTTGAACATTCAACCAGGTTACAAAATCCTAGGACTGATCGGAATTTCTGAGTAAGAGAATGCTAGTGGACGTGTAGCACATCCAAACCTGCAATCACAACAGAGTCACATTAGGAATTCTTTAAAACGTGTTTATTTCTTGTGTTGCACCCAGTTATAGATGTCCCAGAAGGATACCAACCTTTTCCATCACCTACGAGAATTTTCATATCCTAAAATATAAAATCCTTAGCGATTAATTGAGTTTTTAAACTTTGAGTTGGAAAACAGTTAGCATTGTAACAACCAATGGTCGAAATTCGTTTGTATTCGGAACGGAGCTGAGTTCTAAATTCGATTTCGGGCCATCAGCGTGATTATCCGAGTCCCTGAGCGCTTCTAGAGTGGTAAAGCGTGGGCGGATGTTCCTTCATTTGAGGGTGAATGTATTGTTAGTGATTTACGTTGGGGATGAACAGTGTAAAGCGGTATCTTCATAATTTTCACTTTTTAAAAAGTGTATAAGGGTTTGGAATTAAATACTTTGTTTCAATGAACTTCTCAAATAAGCAAAATCATATCTCCAGTGATATAATCTTTTTAAATCTATGTTTCCACTCTATTCAAACGAATTGAATTGCTGACAAATTCTTGAATAAATGCTGATTGCTAATTCTTGTTTTGCAATTTGCTGTTTTTTAATAAAAAAAAATTAAACAGCCTAAAATGGATCAAGAATTGGCTATATTTTTCACAGATATGCTTTTTATTCTGATTAAATCAATAATTTTATGGAATATTTTGAAGAAAAAAACAATGTCACAACTTGTAGTATTTTTTACATATTTCCGTTAATTAAAATGGCATTTTAATCATTTTTTATAATGTGTTTTTTTGCGCTGAATACTAATTTGAAAACTATTTTGGTCTATAACAATTATTTATCGAGATATAACGAAAAAACTACTTTCGCGGCGAGTCGTGATTAGCGGCCATTTCGCGATCATTAAAAACAACGACTTACTATTTCCCTTGATTATACAGGGTTGGGCTAAAGTCTGGTATATATTTATTTAATTTATAAACCATTGAAAGAAATGTATTGAAACTTTGCAGTTATGTACATATCCCTATGCCAAAAATTTAGATACATTTTACTTGCTTTTCGCATAGCAAGGTGATGACCCATTAAGGATGTCTTAAAAATTTCAAATGTAAGCCTACCTTGAGTTATGCCTCATTTTAAAGGTCTTTGTTTGTAAAACACAAGAGTGCAAACCTGAGATGAAAAGGATGACCCAGTCAGAAAATACACCACTCAAAGAATTTATTGTCAGGGTTGGGCAAAAGCCTGGAATGTATTTATTAATTTTAAAACTATTAAAAGAAAAGTAATGAAACTTTGTAGTTATGTAGCCTACATGTCCCTATACCAAACATTTAGACATATTTTACTTGTTTTTTGCATATCCAGAGGATGGCCCCTGAAGGAAGTCTAAAAACATTTAAATGTAAGCCTACCTCGACAACTGGTTTAAATTGCATTACATTTACATGGGACTACACCAGTGTTCCACAATGGACCACAAAAACAGATGGTATGTCAGACTCAAAATTTAACATTGGATGGGAAATCTATTTGTGTATAAAATCAATGCTATTAAAAAAAATAAATAAAAATAATTCATTTATGCATATGGCCGGGGGACGGTCGGCCGGCAGTCCCGGATGCACCCGAATTTAAGACAGATTACGAATTTTTGTTGAGTAAATATACTATTACGATAAGTTAGGGCATGTTTAGTTAGGTTAGTAAAAAGTGTATTTTTCAGGCTGTAAAAATAATTGTATTGAAAAATCAATTATATATTCGTGTTTAGCATAAAAAACAATTGAAATTTTAAAAAAATTGAAAAATTACGATTTTTAAGAAGATGGTTTTTTCAATATCATATAAAAACCTAGTTTTAAAATTTTTTGGTCAAAAACGAGTTATTCGTGGTTTAAATAAACCTCATGAAGAGATATAAATTCATGTGTAACCACTTGTTCAGCTATAGCTATAAATTCATGTGTAACCACTTGTTCAGCTATAGCTATAAATTCATGTGTAACCACTTGTTCAGCTATAGCTATAAATTCATGTGTAACCACTTGTTCAGCTATAGCTATAAATTCATGTGTAACCACTTGTTCAGCTATAGCTATAAATTCATGTGTAACCACTTGTTCAGCTATAGATATAAATTCATGTGTAACCACTTGTTCAGCTATAGCTATAAATTCATGTGTAACCACTTGTTCAGCTATAGATATAAATTCATGTGTAACCACTTGTTCAGCTATAGATATAAATTCATGTGTAACCACTTGTTCAGCTATAGATATAAATTCATGTGTAACCACTTGTTCAGCTATAGCTATAAATTCATGTGTAACCACTTGTTCAGCTATAGATATAAATTCATGTGTAACCACTTGTTCAGCTATAGATATAAATCCTACTAAAACGAGCTGTTTAAATGTTTCAAAAAGGTAAATTAGATTCCAACCCATAGATATTTATGAATGATTTTGAACTTCCCTTTAATAAGGAGTTTAGATACCTAGGATTTATCTTTGACGACAGTATCTCTCATATTGATGGCCTATGCTCTAAACTGTCATCATAGTTGTTTCTCCTGAGAATATTCGCAAATTACAAAAGCGTATTTATTACGAGACTAATATACACTTCTCTAACAGAGGCAAGGCTAAGGTATGGGATTGATTGTGGGGCTCTACATCTCAATCGAATTTTTTAAGAATCTTTCATGTACAAAAAAGAGCTATTCGCATGATGGCCGGAATTGGCCGGAGAACGTCATGCAGAATATATTTTAAATCTTTAGGAATTTTAACATTACCATCAATCTATATATATATATATATATATATATATATATATATATATATATATATATATATATATATATAAAATGCTGATATTTTACAAATTTAAGTCTTCAACAATTGTTACTGGCGCAGAGATACACAATTATGACACACGGCAAAAGAATGAACACAGAAAGACCTCGCACAGATTAGAAACTGCCACCTGGTTTCCAAAAAATATATAACCAAAGTTGTTCAATAAATTGCCGGGAGAAATAAAACAAGAAGACACGAAGAAAAAATTCAAAAATCTACTACATCAATTTCTATTAGAAAGAGCTTGTTACTCAATTACTGAATTTCTGGATTGTTAATTAGTCTTAATTAATGTATAACTTTACAATATAATTTATTTTCGTATTTTATTAGATTGTAAAATTTTCATTTATAACTTTGTTGTTATAACATATGCTTTTGTATACAGGGTGATTCATGACGTTCTCCCCCCACTTCTATAGCGTATTCTACTACTAAAAACAATGAAAAAATGTCATATAAACATAGGTCCAAAAACGCTTCGTTAGCGAGTTACAGCCATCAAAAGATTTCGTCATGGTTCATGGGCAAAAAATGAAATAATATTGTACATAACTTATGGAAAGGTATATTAGGATTGAAATTCCATGATTTCATATGTATTTCCACATGGAAAAGCTAATAAAATAGGTTTGAGAACTGTACCTTAAGTAGTTTTTGAGTAATCTGGGTTAAAATTGGGATATTAGGACAAAAAATTCAGTTTTTCTCAGTTTAGTGTACAGAAACGTTGTTAAATTGGTTACAAAGGCACACAACTTTCGTACATTATTTGTTTAGAATCTAATTCTGAGTAGATTGATATAAGTTGTGTAAAAAATACTACAGAAATAAGAACAGAAACTCAAATTTATTAAATTAAATACATAAATTACCTTAAAAGAACAACAAATTGATTTTCCCAACTTTAGACATGTTTTTTATTACAGTACATGTTCAAAAGTGAGGCCTCCATTTTCGATGCATTTTAAAGCACGTTTGTGTACTGCTTTTGTTGAATTTCTCAATTTTCTTGGGTGTTCCTTTAGCTGTGTAGCAGAATCCATAATACGGGCAGTTAATTCTTCTCGCGAATTAACTCTTGTCTTGTAGACTAGACCTTTCATCCATCCCCAGATACAATAATCCAATGGAGATAGATCTGGTGATCTTGGTGGCCAAGGGTAAGGCCCTCCACGGCCAATCCATCGTCCAGGAAATTGATCATTCAAGTGAGTAATAACGGCCCGAGAAAAGTGGGGAAGTGCTCCATCATGCTGGAAGAACAAATTTCGTCTGAGATGCAAAGGAATATCCTCAAGCAGCTGTGGCAACTCATCTTGAAGGAAGTGCAAATAAAACTCAGCATTTAGTCGTGCAGGTAGTATGAATGGTCCAATCAGCCAATTGTGTATAAGACCACACCAGACATTGACACTAAATCGGTGTTGAAAGTTCTGTTCAAAAACCTCATGAGGATTGTTTATTTTTTTGGATTTATCATTTATTATTTACTCTTAGTTTTATTCTTAATAACAATTATAATAATAATTGCATTTGTTAGACCAAAGCAATGATTTTGTTTAATTTGTATAGTAATTTCTTTTGCATTAATAATGTATTTAATTTAATAAATTTGAGTTTCTGTTCTTATTTCTGTAGTATTTTTTACACAACTTATATCAATCTACTCAGAATTAAATTCTAAACAAATAATGTACGAAAGTTGTGTGCCTTTATAACCAATTTAACAACGTTTCTGTACACTAAACTGAGAAAAACTGAATTTTTTGTCCTAATATCCCAATTTTAACCCGGATTACTCAAAAACTACTTAAGGTACAGTTCTCAAACCTATTTTATTAGCTTTTCCATGTGAAAATACATATGAAATCATGGAATTTCAATCCTAATATACCTTTCCATAAGTTATGTACAATATTATTTCATTTTTTGCCCATGAACCATGACGAAATCTTTTGATGGCTGTAACTCGCTAACGAAGCGTTTTTGGACCTATGTTTATATGACATTTTTTCATTTTTTTTAGTAGTAGAATATGCTATAGAAGTGGGGGGAGAACGTCATGAATCACCCTGTATATTTGGTTGTAAAAATATGTTATCTTGACTTAATATTTCAGTTGTGATGTTTAAACATTTGTACTTTAAACCTTACTCAATTAACTTTTATAATTGATAGTGACATCTTTATTTGACGTTTGTTATACAATGTTTATTGTCGACAGCAAATAAAAACAATTTGAATTTTGAATTTGAATTTTCAGAAGTGGTAAGAAAGCTAGAAAAAATTTTAAGTCGCTAAAAAACTGCAATTAGAAAAATAAACTTAAATTAGAAAAAAAGCTGAGACACCTGTGAGAGTGCTTGAAAGGAAGCCTGCGGCGTGTCATCTCGGTGACGAGGGGGTTGATCCAGAACTCACTCTAATTAATTAGGGCTCGCCAAGCCCTCACTGGGTTGAGTCTAATATATTGGGTTTTACAGTGATGAACGAAAACAACTGAATCCACTAAAAACGAAGGACTCTTCTAATCTAATGAAATTGCACACATATAACTTAACTGTTTGTCTTTTAGTTAAATTAAACTTAACTGTCCTACCGTTAAATTAAATAATGGAGGAGTTTCGTAAAATAAACGTGCTCCGAGTGTGATCGTGTATTACTGATTGTGAAAACGTTATCAAGCGCGATTGGGAATTTGTTGATAACAGTGAAAACAAACTCCTCTGAGCATTAGGCACTAGTAGCGCAGTGTTGTAACCCAGCTACTTGGGGACAAAGTGTTGTGGAGATTGTAGACACTAGTAGCGCAGTGTTGTAACCCAGCTACTTGGGGACAAAGTGTTGTGGAGATTGTAAGCGATAGTTTCCATACTCGGTCCTCTCAATACCGACATGGCGTCCGCTCAGTGGTTACCATCGACGTGGACATTACTAGAGAGAATTCAGGGGTGTCAATGCTGGGTGGTAGATAAGCTCCGGGAGTAAGATAACTGAGGATGTCATTAGCTGAAAATGAGATCAATACAACGTGGTTCGTATTTCACGTAAAGTTGTACGTCCCTTAATTTCCCTAGCTATTGTGCTATTAGTACATGATTCTTTCTAAGGAACAGTCTACCTTAGTTAGTAACAATGACTACACTCGTTCATCTACATACATCACTCTCATTCGCCCCTCATGTTCGTCCATATCTTTATGATCGGCGTCTTAGTAATGAATAATGAATAAGAGTAGTGGGTTGTATTCACTAATTAAAAGCAATAATAAACAAAGCTATATAAATACATGGAAAACAAAAAGAAACGTTGGTTTCCAGTTAACGTAGTTGTATATATTTAAATTTATAATATGTTTAAGTCCCTGTAATCTATTAATGTTATACAACTTATAAATCTGTTTACCAACACATAATATAAACTGTACAACTACTTATGTATAAGTTTATTTTGTCGCATTTTTTTAAATTTCCCAAATTTTAAAGAGAATGTTTAATTAGTCGACGCCTTTCAATTCAAAAGGGAGATTTTTATAGCCTTTACATGAAATATATCTAAGGTAAAATTATACAGGTAATAAAGGTCGACCGAATCCCTTCAAACGATGATGAAATTAAAAGCTTCACCAGTAAAAGTGGCACGTACTTCTTGTTCTAATTTCGTTGTAAACAAAAGTACTGCACACTGATTTGTTCATTATTAATTTTTAACACGCCGATCGCAGAGACACAGACGAATATGAGAGGCGAATGAATGTAGATAAACGGGTGTGGTCATTGTTACTAACTAAGTTCGACTGTTCCTCAGAAAGAGCTATTTATTAATAGACCAATAGCCAGGGCAACTAAGGGATCTACAGCTTCACGTGATCTCAACCACGTAGTAATGGTCTGATTTTCAGCTAACTGAAACTGACAAGCCTGATAAGTGAGTCCGATGGCAACCATTGAGCGGACGCCATGTTTGTTCGAAAAACAACATAAAACTATAATTTAGGTTAGCCTTCTAAAATTAGGTTATTATTTTAAAATGTTGTTGGTTTTAAATATGTTGGATTTTACTAGTATAACAATGTAGTCTACTTTCTTCTTGATATCGTTTAACCTTCTTGTGTTAAACCATCATTAATCGTAGTTTGAAGTCGTCTATGAATATATAATATTAATCGATGTTGAGATGTGACACGGCCGTGTTCAGTAATTCGCATGAATACTTAATCAATGTTTGATCAGTAGTAGACATCGATATGTCGGTCGGACCGACTTCTCCGCGCTAACAAATGGCGTGAGAAGTACTATGCAGCAGTACGCCTTGAGGGGGGGAGGGGGTTTGCACGTGTGCGGGGGGACTTGCACTCGACTGCACTGTGCGCTCGCTGCACCAGACAGCTATTTCTGACCTAAGGTTGTAAGTGCTGTCCCAATTTAGCACCTCACGGGTCACGGACGACTCTTCCCCTCCAACTGTTTCGTGTTTATATTACACCCTAGTTGTTCTCTCTTTCACTCAGTCGGAGAGACTTGGCGTGGTTCTCCGCTCTAAAGGGGGAGCAGGAGTGATCACTTCCGGCCTTGTTCTCCAAGAGACCAATATTACATTTTCTCAAATCAAGCAAAATGATAGTTTCACTATATCCGAGTATAATGATTTTATTTTTTTATAAATTCTTGATTTTTCATCAAGTGCTTGATGAAAAGACTAGATTTAATTTTGTTGTTACTAGTTGATAATATGTTTTCAACGAACATTAAGGGGGTCTCGCCCATGTTAAATTAGGCATCTTTTATGTACGTTTACTCAGCTACCATTTCACATAGACGGGTTTTTAAATACTTTGATTTTAGCTGGAAGCTTAATTTTCCCACTGAGTTTTTTTTCAGTCTAAAAACTGTTTAAAATATAAAAAATATATTTAAAAACATGAAAAAAAAGTATTTTTTTTAAGAATATCCATATATATTTTATATAATAAAACCTTGACTAATTAAATTTTGAAACGTCTAATTTGGAAAATGACTTGCAAAAGGAACATTACGTGGTAAAAAAGTTCAGTTTCGGAAATCGAAGATTTTGTAAGAGAATTCCTTCTTCAGTAGAGCCCTTCTGAACATAACAAACATAACCAAACTGCAGAATCAACAACTACAGTGACAGCCAGTTCCTATGCAACAGAAAATGTATCTGGAAGTGCTGGGAACAAACAAACATAAATATAAAACCATACATTATGATTTCAAAACTATGATACCATATAATAACGAGTTGATGTTCAGACAATTAACAAAAAATTGTCAAAGCACTTGATTTTTCAACTTAATTTTTACACTTACTGGAATGAGACATATTTTAACCGCAATTAAACAGAGAATAATAAAATATCACAAAACAAAAATCCTTAATTTTTACTTTCTCCCAAATGCGTTAGCATAGAGAAAGTATTGTGATCGTCTAAAAATAATTTTTTAGAAGCTGGTCAAAAATCCATTTTAGGGTCCCTTGAAGAAAAAATGTGGGTGTCTGTCCGTATGTGCGTCTCCCTGTGTGTATATGCACTTCGCTGCAGATCAAAAGGATGTATCAATTTTTATTAAATGTGGCACGAAGGTGTATTTAGACAATATCTCCAGACAGTTTTTTCACTTTTTTGAAATTTTAGGATTTTTTATTTGTATGGGCAACAATCACACAAAATGGATTGTTCTCAAAAACGGCTCTAAATATTTTGATTAAATTTTCAGGAAAGATGTGAATTATAATTGGAAATATTTTAGTAAAATCTGCATGTCCCTAACTTGACTAGGTTTTGAGATGTGGCTAAAAACCATATTTGGGAATCAAACTGGTAATTTTCAAAGTTTTTACTTTTTAGTGTTTAGTATGGGGAAAATTTTGTGCCATTTCTTTGGAACCATTTATTATTTTTGGGATACACGACCCCCTTAAAATTAAAAAAATAAAATACGCTTAGCTATAAACATTCTCCATTACAAAATCTTCATAATAATATTAAAGAACATAATTTTATAGATAAAAATACGTGAACTGTTGGCAACTTTTCAGCATATTTAAATATTTCTTTTAATTTGTCAGTTAAGTAGGACCACAGAGAACAAGAGAAACGGTATCGCTTTATAATGGCCGCAGCGAACGCCTCATTGGTGGTTTTACAGTATATAGATTACAACTGATGTACACCTGTATAAATATGTAGTAATAATTACAAGGCTTTATAATATCCCAACTACATGCTGGCTCTACATCGCATGGAAAACTGGAGAATTAACTAACTATTCGACACACATTCAGCGCACTAACGGATGGGACGTATGCTTCTTACTTCTCTGTGGTAGAATTCAAAATTATTGCGTGTTTATGCACCTCCATATTTCTGTCAAAGAGCTTTGAATTAAAATTTGCAAATGTGCACAATTTGAAGTCTGAGAACTTGAAAAGTCCCAAACATGAAATGTAAGCAAATCATGGAACTGATTTCATCATAACCTGAAGATAATGATTGACCGAGGTCAAAAACTTTGATAGGAAAATGAGAACAATATTAAGTAAAAACGCAGAAAATATGTGCGCTCGAGTTTGAAAGTGTTTTATCTGGAAACTTATAGAACTTAACAAAATACCAACTTCGTCATTATTTACTAGTTTTATTTTACGTCAGGAAATTTAAATTGAAAAATTTTTTTAAAGTTTAGTATTTTTTATTCTAGTTGGAACGAACATAATACTGAATTTCTCACTAGTTTTCACTGCGCATAACTTGATATCCACCGGTTGTTTATTTGTCTTTGGGCTATAAATTATTGACACTTTCTAAGGAATACTCGGCCTCAATTTGTAACAATGACTACGTTCGCTCATATCTTGACAATCAGCGTATTAAGAAAAAAATAAAAAATAATAATAATAAAATTTGTAACACTACAAAATCCGTAATTGGATCGAATTCAGAAGGTCTCTCTATACGTTTCATGAATTTTCAAAAAGGTTTTACATTTTCAAAAAAATAGAAGTTGTCATTAGGAACTCAGGAGAGTGGGCCGGGAGGGGTATACGGTCATAAACCACTGTTACATAAATGCTGCTATAATAATGCTAATGATGAAATGTTCGACTAAACAATTTTGCGCGTTTAATAGATGTTCCATTTATGTTTTTTTTTTTTTTTTTTTTTTTTTTTTTATCTGATGGTACAGATCGCAATTTGTGAAACGTTGTAAAAAAGGTTCTTTATTTACACTGGCGCTGGGAGATCATATCCGCAGATGAGCTCACTACTGAGGTAGTAAACAAGAGAACCCCTTCCTCCAATTTGTTATTTTAAAATGTTTGAATATTAGAATTTTCATGGCTGGTTTTTTAATGGGGGTTGGTTAGTTCGTAAATAGCCAATTATTTATAGGCCAGTAGTTAGAACAACGTACAGCAGCAGAGGAGAAAGAAACAGAGGTCGCATTCAATATTGCGCTGAATGTGTGTCGAGTAGTTATTTCTCCAGTTTCTGCAAAGGTAGAACGGCCAGCACCTTGTCAGTCCCTCCCCTTACCCCCTATTATTTAGCCTAGGCTACTACATATTCATAAAGATTACATTAGCTGTAATCCATTTATAACCGCCACTGAGACCATAAGAAAGTGACCTCGATTTCTTTTTCTTCATCGTTTATACTAATCGATAGTTACAGCTTATCTTATGGTTCCTTCGATAGTTGTAACGATATGATGTAACCTTTCCTTGCCAATATCAGTCTGGATATTAAGATTTATACTAATCGATAGTTACAGCTTATCTTATGGTTCCTTCGATAGTTGTAACGATATGATGTAACCTTTCCTTGCCAATATCAGTCTGGATATTAAGATTTATCTAACGTGTCCAAGTTGATGACGACATTTAAGTGTACGTCGAGTTATTGATCCCACCTCATCGGCTCCAGACAGCGTTACAGCACTGGAATATACCGGCAAATAATTCCACTTGTATCACCGGTCGGACTTACGACACACTGTGATCATGATCCTCTTGATCTGCTTCGCTCACTCGTCTTCCAGAACCGTCCTTGTTTATGGACAACTGACATGTGGAAGCTGACGAATATTAGTAGCGCTGATCTACACGGTTGACGTGTGTACCACCGCTGATAGCTAGTCCAGTTGGGGGTTAGAATCTTAGTTCCGTTGTGCAAACCCCCACTTAGCGCTGATCTACACGGTTGACGTGTGTACAACCGCTGATAGCTAGTCCAGTTGGGGGTTAGAATCTTAGTTCCGTTGTGCGAACCCCCACTTAGCGCTGATCTACACGGTTGACGTGTGTACCACCGCTGATAGCTAGTCCAGTTGGGAGTTAGAATATTAGTACCGTTGTCCGAACCCCCACTTAGCGCTGATCTACACGGTTGACGTGTGTACCACCGCTGATAGCTAGTCCAGTTGGGAGTTAGAATATTAGTACCGTTGTCCGAACCCCCACTTAGCGCTGATCTACACGCTTGACGTGTGTACCACCGCTGATAGCTAGTCCCGTTGGGGGTTAGAATCTTAGTTCCGTTGTCCGAACCCCCACTTAGCGCTGATCTACACGGTTGACGTGTGTACCACCGCTGATAGCTAGTCCAGTTGGGGGTTAGAATCTTAGTTCCGTTGTCCGAACCCCCACTTAGCGCTGATCTACACGGTTGACGTGTGTACCACCGCTGATAGCTAGTCCAGTTGGGGGTTAGAATCTTAGTTCCGTTGTCCGAACCCCCACTTAGCGCTGATCTACACGGTTGACGTGTGTACCACCGCTGATAGCTAGTCCAGTTGGGGGTTAGAATCTTAGTTCCGTTGTCCGAACCCCCACTTAGCGCTGATCTACACGGTTGACGTGTGTACCACCGCTGATAGCTAGTCCAGTTGGGGGTTAGAATCTTAGTTCCGTTGTCCGAACCCCCACTTAGCGCTGATCTACACGGTTGACGTGTGTACCACCGCTGATAGCTAGTCCAGTTGGGAGTTAGAATATTAGTACCGTTGTCCGAACCCCCACTTAGCGCTGATCTACACGCTTGACGTGTGTACCACCGCTGATAGCTAGTCCCGTTGGGGGTTAGAATCTTAGTTCCGTTGTCCGAACCCCCACTTAGCGCTGATCTACACGGTTGACGTGTGTACCACAGCTGATAGCTAGTCCAGTTGGGGGTTAGAATCTTAGTTCCGTTGTCCGAACCCCCACTTAGCGCTGATCTACACGGTTGACGTGTGTACCACCGCTGATAGCTAGTCCAGTTGGGGGTTAGAATCTTAGTTCCGTTGTCCGAACCCCCACTTAGCGCTGATCTACACGGTTGACGTGTGTACCACCGCTGATAGCTAGTCCAGTTGGGAGTTAGAATATTAGTACCGTTGTCCGAACCCCCACTTAGCGCTGATCTACACGGTTGACGTGTGTACCACCGCTGATAGCTAGTCCAGTTGGGGGTTAGAATCTTAGTTCCGTTGTCCGAACCCCCACTTAGCGCTGATCTACACGGTTGACGTGTGTACCACCGCTGATAGCTAGTCCCGTTGGGGGTTAGAATCTTAGTTCCGTTGTCCGAACCCCCACTTAGCGCTGATCTACACGGTTGACGTGTGTACCACCGCTGATAGCTAGTCCAGTTGGGGGTTAGAATCTTAGTTCCGTTGTCCGAACCTCAATCTACTGAGACGCCACGCAAATTTTACACCGCTACTTATAGAACGTTCTTAGACTATATTTGTCTTGTCACAAAGTTGAATCGATTTAAATCAATTTAAAATAACTTTAAATTTACAAATTTAAGTTGATTCAAATGAATATAAAATCACTTAATTTACTTACACATATGAAAATGATGTAATGTAACTCTACACGTAATAAGGATTATAACAAGACCAAATAAATAATTTTACGACCTCTAGAAGAGAAGAAAACAATGTTTCAGGTAAATGATAGTAACTTTTTCTTGACAACTTAACAATCTAAAATGTATTAATCTTGTAGGAAACATTCCTATCAACCACGTAATAAAATAGAAATGTGCTACAATAACTGGCTTTTAGTAATAATGGTGTAAATTTGACTATGGTGTAATGGTGTAACATTGAAAACTAGTTAAAATTCTGGTACTTTTTTGTTCCAACTATGATGATAATTATTAAAACTTAAAGTAACATTTAAAAATTCATATTTCGTAACGTACAATTAAACGTGAAAACCTATGTTTTGATTGGATTGTTCACAAGACTCTTAAATTGTTATAAAAAAACCTTCAAATTAGGTTGTAAATTGTTTTTCTATTTCCACTGTACGGTTCGTGTTTATTATTATAATGAGTTATAGTGAACACTGTATGATTATTAAAAGTCCATTCTTGTGGGCCATTAGTTGATATTATAAGAGTTTGAATCTAAATTCATCAATAATGACAGTTAGAATTTCACATATTTAACCGTGAAAAGTATTAAAATACTCAATTTTTTTACCAAAACCAACTTATGGTCCACTAGAACAGTTCTTCACCTATCAAACGACACTTCAAGTGTTACGACACGATCATTATTACGAACCTAATCGTTGAATTAGAGATCCATCTTTTGGGGTTTTTCGGAGGGAAATGGGCACCTTCAACAACAGTTTCAAGGGAGTTTTTAATGTGTCTAAAATATAGGCGTCAGCCAAGTGGTTGATTATGCATTCAACCTCCACTAACAATTAGGTACTTCATGCACCGTTACATTCCTGATTTTGGATGATGCTGCTTTGCCAAAGTCGTCTGTATTTAATGAAATCCAGTATCGGGGTTGAATCTATACAAATTAATGTAAAGGTTTCGTGATGGTAAACAGTAGTGTGAAGCAATAGTAAACAGAGAATCGACAGATAGCGACAAACACTAGTGTGACTATAAAATAATAGCTGTCACAGTAGGAACAGATCGTCTTTCTATACAATTTGTATAGAAATGTATTTAAAGGTGTATGTAATACAGTACATCAATTACATACGCAATAAACTTAGACTTTATACGACAGATTTTAATTCTTTATAAGTACAGGGTAGTACATTTTATGGTAATCAATTTAGGTAAACGACTTTTACAACCCTTAGACGAAAGGGTTCACAAAGGATGGTGATCCCTCAACACGAGTATTTTGGTCAGAGGATGGTGCACGTGGTGAATCTCGGATAATCTGCCCGGATGGGCAGAATGTCCGGCCCGGCAAAACAGGTAAAATAATTTTTGACATCGTAACGATTTAGGCAGATTTTCCGTTTACCGCACGTAGTTTACCGAAAGCAATAACGTACAGTTAACATGTAATGTAATGTAATGTAAGTGTTAGATGTATTACATGTACAAATAACATGTATTACATGTTATTTGTACATGTAATACATCTAACACTTATATTGTACTAGATGAGACCTTGTTTCGCTACGGGGTGGCTCTCTACGCTTACCCTTCCCTCCGTAGTTTTCTCTTCAAACTATCACATAAATAAAAAAGCTCAACATGCTGTCGTTTTCTTATTAGTGCAATCATTTCAGAGTTAGTAGAAATGACATTAAAAATTCCACAATGAAAATAAATCCAAATTAGCCAAGATATTGTGTCATGTTTTTGTTTTTTGTATCAGCTGTTTGAAATAAATTATTAAAGTAAATTAATGCCAATTTTACTCTTTTGGAAAAAGGGAAACTTTGACTTTGTTCCTATCTCGGAGGAATGGAGTTTTGAAGAACCCTTTCTTACAGTGTGTCTATGGCACAAAAACTAACCTCCCTGAAAATCTCTTCAGTGGTTCCCGAGATTTTGTGACGAGTACATCGTTTTTGGATATTATATATTAAGATTAAATTTATGCTAAGTAACGTATTTCTGTATTGTATTTTTACAATCATAGAAAATGCTAGTTAAACATTATTTATAAAACCTTTTTGAATACAATATGTATTGTACGATTGACATTTGTGGGCCGAGTTCGATTCCCTGTAGAAGCCCATGAACAGTATCATTGTCTACGTCCGAATAAAATGGATTAAAATGTTATGACATTGTAATGACGGGATTTAGTGAATGACTGTAACCGCACACAAACCTATTACTGCTCTTTGTAACAAATGTGATATAATCCATAATAGGTTTACAAAGCCAAACTTTGTTTCAGCGTCAACTTTTTTAATCTGTAAAAGGATCGGAAAGCTCCTTTGTTGATTTGTTTGAAACTTGCTGAACTCCTCCTCTGTTCTCGTGGCTTTATTCTCATCTCATTTATGTACTGTATATTCAGCAATCTCATTGGTATAAAATTGGTAGGGGGTTGTTTTACTCCTGAAATACGCCAAAAACATGGGGTTTACTAGTACAAGGATTTGGTAGCGCTTGACATTTTATTTGATACATGAAGCGGGACCATAAGATTATTTTAGAAAAAATGTAATATTTTAATTTAGTGTGTGTGTTTTTTTTTTTTTTTTTTTTTAGTTTAATACAGTATGTGAAACTTGCCGTTTAAAGCTAAAGATATCCTACATTTTAAAACAATTGGACCATTTAGTGCACTCACTTTCTGAACTTATTACTTGGCCGATTTTGATGAAAATTTTGTTATTCAAAACATAATTTTGATTTCTAAGTTGTAAAGGAGCTAAATTTTTGAAATTCCCATAGGTTCTTGTACTACACGGCATCAAAGTTGCAATGTTATTCTTATGGAGATTAATTTTAATTGACCAGCTGGCGACATAAACAAACGTTAAGTGATCCAAATAATTTGTTAGGTTAAACATAGAGAGCAGCACAGTAAAATAGTAAGTTGATTGTAAATGATCGAATACATGTCTGTCTGTGTGTATGTTATCGTCAGTCGTTAAATAAAATGAAAACATTTTAAATAGGCTTAGTAATAACATTGGTTGTTTATAATTATCATACTATAAATAGAGTGCAAATCAAGTGCAGTGAGTGAGCTACTGTAAATGAATTTAAATAATATGATTTTACTTCATACAGTTTAATTACTAATATCTGAAGTCAAAAGTTACACGAGCGCAGCGAGTGACGGGGTTGGCACGCAAAGCGTGCAGGGGTGTCTCCTAGTCTTATTATTTTTGAACTAAGAAAATGTTGTATCAACTTTATGTTCATTAGATTGAATCTTTAATAATCATACAGTGTTCACTATAACTCAATACAGTATAATAATTATAAACACGAACCTTACAGTTGAAATAGAATATCGTGTTTTGAACCGATGACGGTAGTATTATTGAATGTCAAAAATAGGTCTGACGATTTCCCAGCGGTGGTTGGCACTTGAGGAAATGATCACCTTATGGTCGCCATTACCCATGATGTGTTTAGGATTCAATTTAACCGTAGGCCCATTATATTTTTTTGCAGAGCGTATAGCACTAGTAAAACTCGTTAAGTTTCCACAAGTAAAACTAGTTATTCAAATATTTTAACTGCCTATTGTTATAGTCTAATATATTTATACTACAAAAGGGCTAATTGGTTCGTAAAGTAATGCCTTTGCTATTAGCCTATATATACACACATAGATTTATGATCCAACGTTAAATGTTGTCTCTAATTATCAGCTGTTTTTGTGGTCCATTGTGGAGCGCTAGAGGTAGTGCAGTTTAAACCAGCTGTAGTGGTAGACCCCACTAACTATTTAAATTACTGACACAAACATTTTTATTACATGAAATATCTCTTCGTAAGTACTCGTAGTAATATAAATAAACAAGGGTTTAGCCCAACTTCATTACGTAGATACGATCCCAATGAGAGTCAAAATAAATGTTGAAAGGGATCGTCTGATAACTTCAAAGATAATACTGACTCCGCCGGATATACAATTATGAGAGAAACATAAAAATTTAACTAGTTTTACGTTTTAAATTCGTAAAAGTATTGTACATTTTTGAACTGGATAGTTTCTATATTACAGACAGTAAATTTATTTCAGAAGTAAGAACTGAACAGAAACATGTGAATTTCTGAACATGTGAACAAACGGTGAATTTACGATTACAAAGTCCAACCGTTTAATGGTAGGATTATATCAAGTCAGAACAAGTTCACAGATATGTTAAATGTTAAAACAACAAGTGGCCAGGCCTACCTGCAATTAGTGAATCTAATTCGCCCAAAACTTTACATGAATTCAGTGTCTAAAAGCAAGTACTCTTGCCAGATTTACTGGCCCGTTTTCAGGAATGTTCTCGCTGCAGGGAACTGAATCAACTACGCAGACGTCGGTGTTCGCAGAGATATAGATAGACGGTAGATGATGTATATTCATTGTTAGCAGCGAGTTTTTTCCTCGCCCCGTGCTGCCTCGTTGATGTCGATCCGACACGATGGATTCTCGCGGCCGAAGGACTGCAGCACGCGTCTCGCTGGCTTTTCACTCGAGTAACTAATAACAGGACTCTGCTTGGAGTATAAACAGTAATAAAGTAGGTGTTTAAAGGTGTATTGTTTTACTAACTATACCAAGACAAAAAAGAGTCTATTATTTGGTTTAAAACCTTTTGTCTTGAGAACTTATCAGAGATAAGTGTTCCGTGCCTTGCCGTTTGTAATTAGAGTATCAAATATTTCGGATCATCTGTTACTCTTTCGGAAATGATTTATAAATACTAACAGTTGTCATCGTCTGAAATTGGCTGCTTTGATGGTATTGGAAAAGTTTAACAAACGGATGTTTTGATCAATTCATTTGATCCAAGTTTTGATTTCAATAAATTTATTTTTAAACGCTTTATAAATGAACGCCTATCTCTTCTGTATATAGTTTCAACGGTATATTCCGAAAAATGCCGGCGTGCATTTTATGGAAGGCAACGGACGAGAAGTCCTTTGGTTGATCGTGCAGTGCATCTAAGTGTTCTAGTAGTATCACTATAACTTGAAGGAACTCATTGTTCCACAGCCCCTTTAAAAGTAAATCCATTTTAATTCGTTTTTATTACCAGCAGCCACTATAAGACACCTCCTGCGTATGCAGTGAACATGTTAACTTGGCCAGTCGTCTTGAGTGGACTGCGACCTGCCGACCGCGCCTTAGGTTCTTGATTTCGGCTGACCTTTGACTATACTTGGTAACCAATATACCCGATCTGTCAGGTTGAATGTGATTCGTCCTCCCCCTCCCTCCTGGGCCAGTCCGTGCTACTGTACCCGGCTGGGAGATCGCGGTCCAGCCCCCTCTCCTCTAAGAAGCTGCTCTCGTTTTCTGCAGACCGGACGACCTTGGCCGGTAACCAACGAGTCACCCGCCCAGTACAGTCTGTGCTCACTGTAGAGAGGTCTATCGGATCTGTGATTCAGCATAATTCAGCACCGAGAGAAAAACGACGCTTGTTTGCGAAACAGGAATTTGACATTGTCTACCAAATACTTTCAAGCCGTTGAGTGTTTTCGGTAGACGCTAAACAAAAAAACGATCAACGCTTTAATTTGACAAAAGATCTTATAGAAAGAATGAAGTTAAATATATTCAAAGTGACAAAAACCAAACGTACAGTTAGAGGTAATAAGGAAATAGACGAAAAGATTAAATACAGTGCGCAAATCAAGAGAAGGGAAACCACCTGGAAGCTAGTTAAGGAAATCGTAGAATTTTATGAAAATTGAAGCAGAGCCAAAACAGAAACAATTAGAACCAGCAGAACAGAAGATGTAACACTAACTGACATTTCGAACAAGCAAAAAATATATCATTGAAATGATGGTTGCAAGATAACCGGAAAAATCTGGTCGAGCGGAAGACAGGAGCCCATTCCACAAAAATGAAGCCATTTTGGGCATAAAAAAAAAGGATCAAACTAACAATAAAGAAATGTTTTATAACAAACATTCTAGATTGTCAGAATTTAAGTGTCTAATACATTCAAGGCACTTCAAACTAAAATCTCGACAAGACTTGTTCAGAAAATGCAGTAAGCGTTTTTTTATTTACAAGGCTACACTACTTGGATTTAACTCTAATGGCCGGGGGCGGGGGGAAGGGGTGGTTGGCTAATTTCTAGCCTGCCCAACTCTAATCGGACTGATCCTGTAACATGTTTAAGACACTTACTTTAGTACTACTTTTCCCATATTGGAGAACATTTTGGTTTTGCTTGTTTTCTTATACAGTATAATTAAATGTTGACTGAATTGTAATTAGTTTTTATTGTTGTATTTTGTGGATTGTTTCACATATTTTTCTACATTTATGATCACAACATGTAAATGCTTTTTACAATAATAAAGTGTGGACGTTTAATGTGGTTTTGAAAATTTACGAGGATCTTCGACAAGAATTATCTCACTTTAAGACCACTATCTTTTACAAAGTTTTTTACAATCTGCTGTTTTAATCATGGCTTGGTAGTCTGGGTAAGGAAAGGGTAAGAGATGTTATTCCTTTGAAATAAATTAATAATAATTAAAGTAGCAATAAACAAATTATAACTGCTAAAAAATAAATGAATAAATAAAGCTGAGAGCATCTATATTTTACATAAACAAATTAATAGTTCACTATAGAAAGGTACGTTAAGTTGTCATATAAAGTTAATTAACTTTTGGCGATAAAAAAATTCAATTCATGATAATAAAGATGAAGATAAGAAATGGAGTTCTGTTATAGAGAGTAACAAACAATAAACACCTTTGTTTTTTACAAAGGTGTACATCAGTAAAACATATGACTAGCTTCAAGTGGAATTTACATATCAATAAAATCTTTACAAATTTTAAATACTTGATATGTGTATTCTTCAGACTACGAAATATATTATTACAAATACTACAGTTTTTTCCAAATTATTGCAGTTTATTGTATGATTGGACGAGGAGGCCTGTATGATACATCTCTCAAACCATTAAGAAAAATACAAAACAGAATACACAACATTGTTGGACTTGAATATGATCGCGAAAGACCGTCAAATATTTCAGATCAATCTGTATCCATCCGAAATCCATTATTTATGTTTATGAAGATTTAAACACAGAATATCTAAAAAAAAAACTTGATCAGTACACGTTATAAAAGTGTACAGTCACCATTAAACCTATTAAAGATTGGTCAACAAACAAATAAATATATAGCATAAATATACTACCAACAAAATTAAGAAAAAAACCTTAAAATTAATCTCAAGTCAGCAAATAAGAAGTTAAAAGTAAAATGTTCAGAATTAATTAATTTCAATAATACGTATTTTATTGTATTATTTTTTATGTATTATTGTATATTTATTTTATGCTTTTTTATGTACGAATAACATTGTTCCAATCTATCTACGGGTTTAATACCCTCTCTAGGCTAAATTTGTACATACATATTATTATACTATTAAGAGTACAACTAACAAATATTTGTTAGTACAAATAACATTGTTCCAACCTATCTACAGGTTTAATACCCTCTCTAGGCTAAATTTGTACATACATATTATTATACTATTAAGAGTACAACTAACAAATATTTGTTAGTACAAATAACATTGTTCCAACCTATCTACAGGTTTAATACCCTCTCTAGGCTAAATTTGTACATACATATTATTATACTATTAAGAGTACAACTAACAAATATTTGTTAGTACAAATAACATTGTTCCAACCTATCTACAGGTTTAATACCCTC
Source organism: Stictocephala bisonia (assembly GCA_035578905.1). Taxonomy (NCBI): domain Eukaryota; kingdom Metazoa; phylum Arthropoda; class Insecta; order Hemiptera; family Membracidae; genus Stictocephala; species Stictocephala bisonia. The sequence continues at coordinate 317,484 of JAQJVL010000512.1, read as the reverse complement.
TCTAGGCTAAATTTGTACATACATATTATTATACTATTAAGAGTACAACTAACAAATATTTGTTAGTACAAATAACATTGTTCCAACCTATCTACGGGTTTAATACCCTCTCTAGACTAAATTTGTACATACATATTATTATACTATTAAGAGTACAACTAACAAATATTTGTTAGTACAAATAATAAAATTGTCGTTTATTTTTATATTAGAGGACAATATAATTAATTCTTTTGAGGATTTTCAGTGTGAAAATTAATTAAAAAAGTGTTGAGATTTACAGAATGATTCCGTCTCGAAATGAGTAGCTTCCTTATATATTCGAGGATTACGGTTCACCCAAAGCCGTCTGAAGCTTGCAGGACATTAAGGGTGTAATATTCTTCTTACTCACTCTGTTAACTTTAAATAAATATTCAGTTCCTAACTAGTCAGCTTACATTAAAAATCGTGTCAGCTAATTTATTTTGAAAAGGAATGTCTGACAGCTCTTTTCCGCTTTTGGAAACTCTTATTGTAAAGAAATTGAGTAGGAACTTAAGAGTCTGTAGAGGCTGTCGGAGGCTGTCAGTTTTAATCCCATAAGAACAATTTTATTTTCGAAACGGACACAATCCCGCGCATCCAAACTAAACAGTTATATTGTAACGGATATTTTCCAAACAAATTTCATCTGATCAAGAATGAAATTGTGCGTTGGAATTGCTTTGCGAATTCCTATTTAGTTTTATAGAAAAAAATATAAAAAATACTTAGTTTGAAGTTTTAATTTTCACTAATGCAAATATAATAACGTTTAATGATAACTTTTATTAATATGACACCTCATTCACAACCTTTGGTCAATAAACAACGAAACAAATATGGATTCGCAAATAACACAATTCTTATTGGATTAAAACCATATGACCGACATAACATATAACATATGACCGACAGCCTCTGCAGACTCTTAGTATTAATTTATAATATAATATAAAGTGTGGAATTAATTTATTTTGGAACAAAATAAAAATTTATTTGTTGTGTTTGTAAGTATACGGGATGTCCCACGAAAAGGTTCTTGCTGAATCTAGCATACTTCTATTCAATATTTTCGTATTGCATTATTATAACTGATTTCTGAACAGCTGTTCACTGTTGAAACATCTGTGGACGGGTTCTAGTTTGAAGAAGTTGATTTCATGACACAACTTGTGGACACAGCACGCTTCCCGTGCCAACCCCGACACTCGCACCACTGTACTCGCGCTGATTAGTGCCATCACCATTGTACTCCCGTTGATTAGTGCTATCACCACTGTACTCGCGTTGATTAGTGCTATCACCACTGTACTCGCGTTGATTAGTGCTATCACCACTGTACTCGCGTTGATCAGTGCTATCACCACTGTACTCGCGTTGATCAGTGCTATCACCACTGTACTCGCGTTGATTAGTGCTATCACCACTGTACTCCCTTTGATTAGTGCTATCACCACTGTACTCGCGTTGATTAGTGCTATCACCACTGTACTCACGTTGATTAGTGCTATCACCACTGTACTCCCTTTGATTAGTGCTATCACCACTGTACTCCCTTTGATTAGTGCTATCACCACTGTACTCGCGTTGATTAGTGCTATCACCACTGTACTCGCGTTGATTAGTGCTATCACCACTGTACTCGCGTTGATTAGTGCTATTACCACTGTACTCGCGTTGATTAGTGCTATCACCACTGTACTCCCGTTGATTAGTGCTATCACCACTGTACTCGCGTTGATTAGTGCTATCACCACTGTACTCGCGTTGATTAGTGCTATCACCACTGTACTCGCGTTGATTAGTGCCATCACCACTGTACTCCCTTTGATTAGTGCTATCACCATTGTACTCGCGTTGATTAGTGCTATTACCACTGTACTCCCGTTGATTAGTGCTATCACCACTGTACTCGCGTTGATTAGTGCTATCACCACTGTACTCGCGTTGATTAGTGCTATCACCACTGTACTCGTGTTGATTAGTGCAATCACCACTGTACTCCCGTTGATTAGTGCTATCACCACTGTACTCGCGTTGATTAGTGTTATCACCACTGTACTCGCGTTGATTAGTGCTATCACCACTGTACTCGCGTTGATTAGTGCTATCACCACTGTACTCGCGTTGATTAGTGCTATCACCAAATGGTATTGTGGTGTTACTTCAAACGTTTTCATTTAATTTGTTTTTTTTTTTTAACAATCTGAATAATAGACTTATAAAAAGGTAAGTTTCTTATTTTTTTACCACTTTTCCTTTTATATAAATAAGATCGTAATAGCAAGTAATTAAAAAAAAAAATCCTTGCACCCCTCGTGGAGCATCTGAGTGAAATAATGACTGAAAAATGTTTAAAAGATTTTCTCTTATCGTACCAACTCGCAGCTGATTTGTGCTTTATTCAGAAAATAACTAAACATTTACAGGAAGAAAAAACTGTTTAGTTTTAGTAAAAATATTAATCCAGGTTACTTAAAGTCCCGCATTCGATCCCCTTAGATAAATTTAGTACCTTTGACAAAATAAAACGCAAAGCCCTCACTCAGGTATGAAAGATTCTCCAACTTCCCGGTGCGCTAGAAAGGTTTAATTTGGAATACAGATTCTTAGGTCTTAAACATTTTACTTAAGACCTGGTGGCGGAGTGGGGGGTGTTAAGGTTCTGACCGCCTCGGACGTCAGGACTCCGCTCCATTTGGCTTCAAAGTTAAGTTCCTTGCTATTCTTATGAAAAAAAAGATTGTTTTTATTTAAGTCTTTAACTTGAAAGGAGATTAAATTAAAAGGTAATTATATTTTAAAACATACTTGTCAGATCGCGATCCAACTGCAGTTAGTTGGTGTAAACAAATTTACTTATATACGATAGTTTTCATTTGGGTTTAGAGTGTCCTAAAACAGATTTGTATATAAACTTGCCAAGAAGGACTTTGGACCAGCACAATACGATATTACTCACGCACAGACCATTCTATTCCACGTGGGGATTTACAATTCTTAACATATAATTGTAAATATGTGTGTAATCTTGTTATCTGTACAGAAGTAAACTGATTATGGATTAATCTCTCAATCCTACGTATGATGGAGGGTAATAACTGTTGTGTTTATTACCTGCGTCGTAGAGGACGGACTAGTCGGCTAGTTTACGTATAAATGGACGGCCTCAAAATACCCCGTCTCGTCTCACTCGTCAGAGTGTTGGTACACCTGGGAGTCGTTGGCTTTGTCATTGTCTGCAGATAAGAGATAACTAGCTGTCTGTCTGAGCCATTCTCCAGATTGCCTCCCAGAGTGGCCGTGTCTTTGGGCGACCTCCAGACCATCCCCACACGGCTGGAACATAAAGCTTGGCTAATTTTAAACGTCTATTCTCTGTGTGTTTTGGCTTTTTTGACTTCCGATTTCACATCAAAGCAAATGTGAATCATATAATTTATTACTGTCGATTTATAATACGTTACTACGTTATGTTAAAACTAATAAATTTTTAGTTTTTCCCCCTTTTTTCTCAAAATTCTGAACCATTAATCATTCAGTAAGATATACTAAAACTTGTTACACTATATCTCTAAAAAATAATGTACCTCATTCTAACTATTGAACGCTAACAAATATACAACTCCTGTGATAGATCATTACATAAGTGAAAATGTCAGTTATGATTATTCTTAAGAAATTATCTTAGATGCTTAAAGAATCTGGAAAAGCTGTCGGCCATTTGGTTTTAATCCCATAAAAACAATGTTATTTTGGACCCGGACATACGGCCACGCGTATCCAAACTAAACAGTTATTTTCAAAAGGATTTTTTCCAAACAAATTGCATTTGATCAAGAATGAAATTGCGTGATGCAATTGCTTTGGGAATTCTAAATTATGTTTACAGAAAAAATATAAAACATATTTAGTTTCAAATTTTTATTTTCATCAATTTTTTAAAACTAGGCGCACGTATTTAAATATCAAAATCAAATCCAATGCGCAATTTGATAACATTTAAAATGACACCTCATACACAACTTTTGGTCAATAAATAATGAACAAATATAGATTAGCAAATTACATTGTTCGTATGGGATTAAAACTAACATAGCCGACAGCCTCTGCAGACTCTTAATGAACAGACGTTATTCGGTTTATGTCAAGTCAATCTTTAGGATTAAATATGAACCCAAAAAATGTATTTTGCAGAAAATCTGTATCGATAGTAAAATAATTAATTCTTGCCTCTTTGTCCAGAACATATTTCTTTTTTCCTTTTTTTTAGTCTTTAAATAGGGTAAAAAAATGCCACGAGATACGTTAACCATAGTGTGCTTTTTGAAATGTAATTTATACTTCAAAGTGTGATTAATTGTCTTATTGCATTGAATTAGTGAAAATACTTTTAATTTGCTGCCTTATTTTGTTGTTATTATGTAAATAGTTGTTAAGTTGTCAATCGTAAAGTTTTGTAATTGGAAAAGTTGATTTATCCCTCCAACGTCTCCTTTATTTAAGGTGGTTTACATTCAGCATAGACAAGCTGTACATTTAATATGGATGATTTGCACTTTAAAACAGGATTTAAAAATGTGAATATATCTAAATGTCTACTGTAGTCTAAATACTGCACGTGATTTCGTCATAAGGGCTAATCAACTCAAAAGAGGTTAACATTGTATCCATAATATTTGCACACAATATTTCGTATGATTATAACAGCTGATTTGTGTTTGCTGTATTAATTACACAAATTTCTGATAGATTGCAGCATACCGGTACTTTTGAACACCCAGTATACTCGATATAATGAATCTCCCGACTCGACATGAGCGCGGTTAGTGGCGTTTCAGTGAGGCTTTGACACGCGTTGCTATTAAGAGCACTTTGCGCCTGTGGTAAATCGATAATATTATAAACAATAAGAAACAAAAATTCATTTTAAGACATTATTAACAGTAAAAAAAATCGTGATTATAAAATGTTTACTTGCACACATAGTAACAGATTCAAACGAGCAGCTAATTAGACAGATGTAGATGAATAATTTAAACGTGACAACCGCGCGAGGCCTCAAGGCGTTGCTATGGTTACGTCTGGCTAATATCGTCACGCCATTGATCAAAGTATTACCAACCTCCTCGTAGTTACATCACTTGCTGTAGGAGCGCTCTGAAGTCAATTCAGGATAGTCAGCAAAAGGAATGCAATTGATAATTCTCGAAATATCTGGTGTCCATTAGATGTTAGTTCTAAGATAAAACACATGTCTAAGATAGCTTTTATATAAATAATTATTTAACAATTCAAAATGTAGTTTTCGTCTATCCATCCCGACATAATCATAATGTGTATCGGTGACTCAGAATTTGAAGCAGTGAGTTTAAGCATAAAGAACACACGTGTTTCGTCTATTATCCTAGGTTGAAACCTCAACAGACTAATAAATTATTTAAATTGCAAATCAATTCAAATTACGTTACGCGAATTATTGTTTAGTAGCATATTTTGTAATTATTTCAAATATTTTATTATGATTTCGAAATATTCATAGGTTGGTCGTTTGACGATCATAAACCACTTATTCTTTATTCAATTATCAGTAACACAGTAGGCAAATAAATTTTTTAAAACATTTATGTCAAGCTTTTACGTTATCCATCTATTATTCTGGCTACCCAACCCAACTCTACTCCCTCTCCCCAACGTTACTTTGATTGTTTACTCGATTATAGAATTATTACTGTCAAGTCACACTTGTAGTTCGCAATCCAACCGTTAAAACTGACTTTAAATTACTTGAAAAAATATAAATTATTATTTTACTCATACTCATTATAATAGTCAATAGTTGGGGGTTTTTTAAGGAGAGGCCGGTCTCCTTCTTAACCTTAATGTGCCTATTTCTTATAGACTATTGATCTGTGCGAGGAACTTATTCAGACAGAGTAAGGGAGCGAACCAGTACAGTAAACGATGAATATTACTGATCAATCTTCAAGGCCAGGCCGGATTCGAACCAGCGCTATCTCTAACCCAAGCTCAAAGTCCTGACGTCTTAGACCGCTCGGCCACCGGCACGCCCATTAGCTATTTAAAATTTATAACTTAGTTCACAAGTTAGGACTAATAAATTATGTTATAATTTTAATAAAGCACTCTTTATTCATTTTTTTTTTTTTTTTTACAAACTACTAACTAGTTTCGGATCTTAGCTCATCTTCAGAGTATAAAAGTATAACCTACCAAAGAATGTTTATATAATTTACTTAGGCTATATCTTTATACTCTGAAGATGGCCTAAAAGCCGAAACGAGTTAGTTGTTTATTAAAAAAAATAAATAAAGGTTGCTTTATTAATATTATAACGCAATAGTCAATTAATTTAGCAACATACGTTTTATTCCTTTACGTGTTTATACATTTTCTTCAACATTACTTCTTTTTATGAATTTGTCAAATACTCAAGTGTAGCTTTTCCACGCGCCTCAGTATTTAGGTGAAGACAATTTAGCCTATAATATGACTTTTTTATGACTAAATTAATATTGTACAATTAAATAGATTAAAATTAATTATATTGTTTTATGTAAATATTAGTAATAGTTAATAATTATTATACAAGCGTCCTTTTCACACAGACCTGTTCTTTTTGTAAGATAAATTCATTTCGTGTAAAGTGTGAATAAAGCAATTTTGAATATCAGTCAATTATGAAGCAATACGCAAATAAACCAATCAAAATTAGTTATATTGCTATAACCGTATTTATTTCGTTTTTTTTTTTTCAATAAAAATATTCACTATCGTAAAATAATCTACCTCATGTAATTAATTAATTTTTATTGTTTAGCTTTTTCAAACCTTAACAAACTTAATTTTTAATAATTATTTAAATTTGCGTGAAACATTTGATTTTGTAGAATGTGAAACGAACTTCAAAATTAAAGATGAAAACTGAAACAAAACTGTTCATTTGAGAATAGAATATCGAAGGCATTCCTCTCTTTGTACGGACGAAATGCGTAAGGCGTTTCAAGATTTCGCCCTTTCTACCAACTTAGCAGAGCAATTTAAATAATTTGTTTGAAATATATACATGAAATACGGTTAGTAGTTGTAGTATTGTATATGCATTATGATTCTTGCGCTTTTTATAGGTTTTTTAAGTATGTTAGTATTGTTATAATGAAACTATAATTACCTAACGGGTTTTTTTCTTTTTCAGGTATGAAAGTGCAAATCTTCTTTTTGGACTGTAAGTAGTTTTGTACATATATTTTATAGCTCATTGGGCAATTAGATACCCTACATTGTTGAATTAAAAATGAAATTAAGGAGAATTTTCTATGGTTGGTTTGTTTTCATTCATACCACTTTGAAATAAGATTTTTTTGTGCTTATGAATTTATATGAAATATTTAATTGTCAACTTTAAAATTTTAGTTAACCTTTTAGATTGTTTGTAAAAACACGATTTTGCAGCTTTGTAATCAGGACCCTTTATTAAAGTGTAACATGTTATAGATAATTTAGTGGCCTGAACGTTTTTACTTCTATAGGTAACGAATAGGTTACCTATTCTACATTTCTACTGGGATACTTAACTGTTCAAGTCGGAAGCACTGTGCAGCAGATCGAAAGTGACCAAGGACTTCCTCAATGGTGCATTCTCGGTCCTGTATTTTTTCTGACTTTTTGTAAAAATCATTTTGTATCAGTTAAAACTATGAAAACCATAAATATCGTCCGCATTATTTGAAAGTACTAGGTACAATGTAAATGATCGCTTTCTGTTCTTCTAGTAGAGTGGGTCTGAAAACTAACAATTACAAATAAAATTTACCTTCTACTTATTGTACAGCATAAGAAAAGTTATGAAAAAGTAATTTAGTGAAGTCAAACGTTTTGATCACGTTTATTTCGGTTACTGCAAATATAACTAGAGAGTCTTAAAATTAAGTCGACAATCAATTCCACAATTGAGTATGTATTTGATATTAAATATTGGCTATTATTAAGCTTGATAAGAGTAGAGAGAACTTGTCAGTCTTAATTTTGACCCTTGATAAATATATAATCGTATATAATGCATATAAGTTTGTTTTATCAAATTTCGAATTATAAATTAGAGGTCAGGGTGCAGACTACTAAAAGTTCGTTTTACGTTTTTAATGAGAATAGTTTGGAAATGACAGTCTAAATACGCATGCTCTAAATATAGAAATATTTTTGCTGCCGACTACAAGTTCCTTTAACAACCCCAAACTTTACAACTGTTTTGGGTGTAGAAAAAGGGTATAAACTGGGTTTACACGAAGGTACATTCAACATTCAGGCCTGCAGTGTTGAGCAAGGTTTCTCATTCTGCGGTCTATAGCTCAACCTTCCAAGTTTGTGTCACGTCAAATTATTAAATCACTTTTTTTTATTAGAGCTAGCAAAACAATCAGTAGTTCGAGTGATCGATTAAAAGTTTCTTAAACTTATCGAATCGCACAGAACTTTAGCTGAAAACGGATATAGTTCAGGCGTACTTAAACTGAACTCGAATAGTACACAAGCTGAAATCGAACAATGCTTAAGCAGGATTCAAACCATATTCGAACTTTAAATGAATATAATCTGGCTGGAATCGATTAATACTAAAATCGATTAGTATTCAGACTGGCGTCCAACATTGGCCTACTGAAGCTACAATCGAATTGCATTCAAACTACGCTTCTAGTACGAGACTATAAATAATGTTTTATTTCAACAGATTACAAAATATGCGTTTTATTTGGATACTGCACCAAATTACAATATTCGTGTTGCCTTTAGATTCCATGAGTAGCGTAGATCAGTTGCTTAAAACAACTTAAATTGTTGTGTTTAATCACTATTCTAAATTTTTTTGAGAATAATTATATTTATCATTTACTGTTGATATTTATTTGATTGCGATCACGCTAAACCCTAAACATCGTTGTCAATTCAACATACTTCTTCCTAACAGTGTTTTACGAAAGTTTATTAATGTTTCACTACTCCTGCAGACAGACTTCACTTTAATACCACCCTAATTACAAGCCCTTGGTAAGAAAGTGAAGTCGGAAAGAAGATTGTGACTAGTTCTGTAGGGATACTCTAGGATCTACGGAATGTGTTGGTATGCCAGCACCGTTAAACCCCAACGAGGTGCAGCTGGGGACCGCTAGCTATTTGGGGTGATGATAAAAAACTCGAGAAGGGATGAACGCGAGGGTCAGATCGCGGCCGCTCCATCAGTAGGATCTGGGTTATTAGAACGCGCAGCGGAGTCTAGTATTCTCAGATATGAAACACCGATTCAGCTTTGTGCGTATTTTACGGCTAATAAGAAGGATTACGTTAATGAAGGATGAATATAGATGACCTGTGTAGTCTGGTTACTAACCGAGTCCTACCCATGCCCAGAATGAGACATCTAATAATATCCCAATGGCAAGGGGGCTACAGATTTACGTGGAATCCGAACCATGTAGTACTGGTCTGATTTTCAGCTTATTGACCAGCTCGATACTTAGTTCTTTCCCCCACACAACATCCTAACACTGACTTCCACCAAAAACGGACACCCCAGACTTCTTTATAATTGTACACATGTCAGTGACAACCATAAAGTGGGCGCCATGTCGGATTTAAGATGATTTATCATAGAACCTATCACCTACAATATCCAAAACACTTTGTCCCCAAGTAGCTGGATTACATCACTGCACCACTAGTATTTTTTATAGACGAATTGTCTGGTGCTTGGGGGGGGGGTGTTGTAATATAGCTATGACGCTAACATGAAGAAAATGCAAGGTCGCTGCACCATCGGTGTTAATAAACAGTTAATGATCTACAAATTATAATTAATTTATGGTCCTTCTTACACAGAGCTATCGCCGCCTTCAGGTGTGTGCAATTAATTGGACGATGTAGTCCTTTACAATAAAAAAAAGGCCATCTTGGCGAAAATATTTTTCGCCATCGTCATTCCTGCAGGCGGGTTTAATCACGCCGCAAGAAGCACGGGGCAGTAAAATTAACAGCCAAGAATGTTTATTACTTGGCATTTTATGTCGCCTACATTAAACTGGCTCTTAATTACTTTTCTGTAAACTAATTACTCTTTTAAAATATTCATTCATTCTATTTTTACTAATAATTAAATTATCACCGTCTGTTTCTAATGAGCAACAATTTCGATTATACCAGCCACGTTTCCTTAAATACGTTCTTTTTTTACCTCTATGAATTGCTCTTTATGAACGAAATATCAGTGTGACCTATTTTCGTCAGATAACATTTCTGATGTGCAATTAAATGGTAGTTCAATACCATCAGTTTCAAACCTTCATAAACCATTCGGAACTTTAAAATATTTTATTTACCAATTTATTAGTAAATATATTTTATTGGCATATTTTTTACAAATTTGGGTTTGTAGTGCAGTTTAATTTTTTATGCGTTATATACAGTATATCAATCCAAAAGGGATTAAAATTAAAGTTCGGAATGAAAAAAAATATATTTGAATTAATTTTTGAATCAATTAAATCTTTATTTTTCTTTCTGTAAACAAATATGTTTTATTTATTATTTTGTTTGCTTTGTCATTTTATTTGCCTCACGAACGAACTTAAAATCTATAGTTTTAATAATGTTATCGTGTTTATTGCGTTATGACAGTATAACATTGTGTTGTAAACGAAGTAAACGTCAACAATACTATCGTAATGGATAAAATCCAAAAACGATGTACGATCACGAAATATCCAGAACCACAGAACCGAAATGAAATTTGGAGGGATGTTAGCATCTATATCATAGGGACTCACTAAAGAAGGTTTTCTCCAAATTCCATTCCTAAGGGTTAGAAACAGCCCCTCAACGATTCATCTTTTCTCATAAGAGTAACATTGTCGTAAATTTGTTTAGAAATTTATTTCAAACAGCTGATACAAAAAACACAATAATGACACAAAAGCTTGGCTAATGTGTTTTCATTGTGAAATGTTTAAGGCCACCTCTACCAACTCTGACATGAGTTATAGGCGGTTTTTTTACTATAAGATGTTTTATCTAGGTGAACGGCAGTAAGCTGAGCTTTTATATTGACGTGATGGTTTAGGAAAGCGTAGAGAACCACCCTGTAGCGAAGCAAGGGCTAAATCCTAGTATATTATGTTATTCAATACTCCAAACTCCATTCATACATAGAGGTTACGAAAATCTCATTCGCTCATTACATTAAAGCGTCACATATTAAAATGTAATATATAAATTAAACTACTTTGTTAGATTGAATTTAGTATCAGATTTATAGATTTAGTTTTATTTATTCCCAGACGTGCGACAAGAACTCACCAGTCGTGCGACAAGAACTCACCAGTCGTGTACATGATATACGTTTATAGATGTTACGTATATTTACATTAAATTCATGTTTAATCGTGCAATTCTGCGCACGCAATTGTTACTGTAAAACTGCTTTGGAAATACCCAACTTATTAGATTAGCGCAGGCCTAATACGAACATGAGTTGAAATGAGCTATTACGTAATTTGAAATCCGTTAACCCACCGAGTGACCTTGGTAGATAATTTGTCTCAAATTACATGTTATATGGCAAGTCATCCCCTTGACTTTATTACTACAGTTAGCGGGGCAGTGATGCGCGTATTGTGGGATAGCACCTTGGCAGTACTTACGTAAGGTTCGAACCCAAACAAAGACAACTAACTTGGGCGCCATTTTAGTGATAAATTTATTCGTTTGTCTTTGAAGTTCATTCGATGATACATTTTCAGGGAGAATAGTCGACTTCAATTTTAACAGATGTGTCTACAATGACTCCAAACCAAGTACAGGGTGTTTCACAATAGGTACTGATCACCAAAACTGGGACCCCAAAAAAAGATGCCTTTATTTGGGATACCGCTTTGTTTTAAAAACTTTAGAGAAGTTTTCACAAGAAAAAAACTCTAATCATAACAACATTTCTGTTTTGTGATTAAGGTTACATCCTTTCGATTTGTAAAAATTTTAAGAATTTTACTAATCCAAAGGATTTTCTAACGATCATTTAAAAATTATTTGACAGAATGATGTTAGTTCGTATTTATATTGTAGCAGACTGTTCACAGCTTGTAACTTGTATATTTATTTCGAGACAAAATGCATGAAGTGTAAAGAATTTGACGTTTATTTATAGGCCCTAATAATATAGGATTAGTGCCCTACTTTTCTTTCTTTTTCTTTTTTCTTTTTATTTTTTACTATTTTTTTCATTATTTATATCATTACTGAAAGTACATGAACTATTCTTTTAAGTATTAAAAAGGGAGGGGAGGCTTGAGTGATAAAACGTTGGCCAGCGCGAATCTTACCTTCTTAAGACAAATTGAAATTTTCTCAATCATGCAAAAACATAGTTCCACTGATAATCCTTTTAAGCTTTTGTTCATTGTTCCATTTTAATGATGTAAATTTTGAAACATTCTTGAATAAATGCTTAATGTTAATTAAATGATGGTTTTTCCAATTTGATAATATTTTCGTTTTATCATTTTTTTTTTAATTAGTGCCATTTTAGGTACGTGTATCCTAAACATTAAAATAAATTAGCTAAGATATGACATATTTTAACAAAAGTTTATCGGAAAATACGTAAAATATTGGCTTATGCGTTTAACATTGGTGTTATGGAGATTCAAACATGCTGACCACTCTAGGCCTCTCGAACAACAATAATATACGGCTAAAGTATGTTTTAACGTGATATTAATAAACATGAGAGATGCAAATTTTCAACTTGCATTTTTCGTAGAATTTTTTGCAATATTTCAATAAAAATTCTCTATCAGTCATAAACAAGTACAAACAATATTTTTTTACTTTACTATTACGACTTTCATTTTTAGAAAATGGCACCAAAGTTAAAATATTTAATCAGATAAAATGAAAAATATAGGATTATTCTAGAGGACGATCTACGGTCAAACGAAGAAGAGTTTGCAAAAATTACTATTTTTGAGGATTTTTGTTTTTAGTTGTTTACCGAAATGTATTTGTAGCAAAAGCACATTTTATGTTGATTTGTAGTTAACTAACACACATAATTACGTATATATAATTAAAAAATAATCTAAACACATTCCAGGAGAGGTCTAATTCCAATAAAGGGGTCAACATTTAATTCTTTTTATTTCCGTATCGCACCTACGCACAATCTCGGCGCAAGACCATCCGGCGATCGGCCTTCGAGGGTGTCAACTGAAGACGAATCCAGTCCAAACATCCGGGAGGGAGGGATCAAAGCTTATCTGAAATTGTGACACATATTGATAGCGGTACAGTCCGGTCCCGGCCGCACCAGACTGTACCTCGTGAAAGTGGTCGGTGAGCCAGTCAGTCAGTCGGCTTGGTTCTGTAGGTTACTGCCGTACGGTGTTGTGAGCTTGTGTCAGGTTAGGGTCCATCTCGCTCAACCTACAAGGATATTTATTATATTGGATTACAAGATTTAGGTAAATTGTTTTTTTATTATTTTTTTATAGTTTCACTGTAGTTTCTAAATACACTTTTTCCTTTTGTTATTATTGTGCTTTGTTGTTTTTTATTCGTGTATGTTTTGGTGTATGTTTTGGTGTATATCAATGTAAACATAGATCTATAGTAGCTGCTAAATATTTTTTTATTACTCTGTTTTTTATTATTATTAACATTATTATGGTTTTGTTTTTATTTATATATGTTTTGGTGCACATTAATGTTGGCTTAATATTACTGCTTACGTGTTCGGATTGACTTTTAGAACTTTTGTTTGGTAGTTGATTATTGTTTTGTTCTTTCTTTAATATTTTTTTAACACTTATTATTTACTTTAGTGTACTGCTTGATTCATATTAAGTTTAAATATTGTACTACCAAAGATAATAGACTTTTATACTAAATTTATGGATTTTTTGGATGGATAAAACTGGATTGTAAGTTCATATTTTAGTTTTGTTTTGTTAATTGCTTTTTCCATATTATGTTATTCATATGTGTTTTTATTCTGTATCATTAAGGTAAATAATCTATTAAAACAAAAATCTTATTCATTATTTATGTTCATATTTTCAAATATAGGCTAAGCCTATTTGTTTTTCATAATTTCGTATGTTTAAAAATCTATTTATTTAATGAATAAGTTTTTTAACTACCTTAAAATAAATACGCAAACTTAGTCTATTAGTCTCCGTTGTGTTTATTTTTACGAATTTTACGATTTTATTAAAGGTTAAGTCAATATAGTTTACACAATTTAGTACAGTGAGTTAGCTAATTTTCTTTTTAGTTTGTTTACAAATTTGTGATCTTGATGTAAGATGAAACGACCTCCCGTGGACTGTACCGTCATTGCCTGCGTCAAATGACGTATGATCAACGCAATGCAAGGATGATTTATCCGCAACATCCTGAATATTGCTGGCTCTAGTTTACGATGGACGATTTAATCTTTACAACTGCCATGTTTTATCCGTATACAGGGCGGCCCGTAGCAGTCCCTCGCTCACAACTTATCTCCCAAACTGGTTCTCCCCAGCAGTTTTGCAAACCAGTTTATTTTTTATAACTGTTGGCAGACGATCAAGAAGATTTGTTTCGATTCAGTTACTTCGCAGTTGCGAACTAGCCTTTGACTAATGTATTTATTGCGTAAATCGGAAGCTGTAATACGCAAAGTTGGGTTCGAAAAGTATTTAGGACGAAGCAATTCCGTTTGTTGTTGGAAGCCGTTTTCGTAATGATTGGTTTGGATCGCAAACCAAGTAGTTTAGTCCCGTTTGTAACGTGCATGTGAGTTTTCAACTTTATAAATTTTTTGCACGTGTATGACCGGAATTTAATACGAACCAATCTTCATTTGCTAATTAGGGTTTTCTGCTGAACAACGCTCGATTATTGAGTCAAGAACATAACTTTTTGTGTGTTAAAAAACCTAAAATTAGCTAATTTTGAAAGGACTTTAGAAACAAGTTGGAGGCAAAGTAGTTTTTATTAGGCAGTTGGAAAATTTAACAATCTAACCACTCTCTACTAACAAACCTCGAATAAATCAAATTTGTTTGTTACAAAGTTATTTTAAATAAGTTAGATTTTCAAGGGAGGTGAATTTTTGCTACTGAAAAATTGGTTGTACACTAGATGGCATTGGACTGATCTAGAAACCGGAACAGAATTTATGTACGTATTGACGGCCGTTTAAAGATATTAATTAAAAACGAAAACAAATGAACAGTTAAAATGTAATATAAATGACTATATACAATGAAAGTCGGGAAAATAAGGCTAGCAACATATATCTTGGATATCAGCTAAAACTAAAATACCTTTGACGGCCCAAAGGTTGAAAACATATGAATCGAAAACTAATTAATGTTATGTAACTAAAGGTTATATTAAGTTTAATGTGGTGTTTTCCAAAAATTAAATTTTAAGAGAGAGCAAGTTTGTCCTAACTTATGTGGTACCGGAACGAGATGACGATAAATTTTCTTTTTAAATCATTTTTTTCTGGCAGAGATTCAGAGCCAATTTTATTTATTTAAATTTTGACAGTTTAAAAATGCTTATTGTTGATTGTTTATTGATTTTACCAATTTTGGTTTTTTTCATTACAAATTATTTTTGAAATTACAACATTTTAAGTATTTACTGTCACGCAATATAAAATGAAAAATGATTTATTTCCATTTACAATAAAAATGTACAATAATACAGAAATATTATTGGAGATATTGGAGTAGAATTGAGTAGATATTGGAAATTTAACTTGCCACTTGTGCTAGTAATGTGGCCAGCGGTTATAATAAACTAGCTGTACCCGTCCACTTCACCGCTTATAATATTGAGTTGGATTATATAATTGAAATGTGCAGCAAGCTTTCAGTTTGCACTTTATCCAGTTTAGAACTGCTGATGTTATGTACACTTTAGTACTGTACTCAGTTATTTTAAAAGTTTAGGCTACCACAATTTTATTCAATTTGCTTTTATAAAATAAATAAATAAATCAATTAATGTAGCAAAACGTTATTTCTTAAACAAGTATCTGGAAGACTTTGATACCTGCAAATTTCATACCAACAGCTTATTCACTGTAAAAGCCAATGTGGGTGCCTCTGTTCGTTCAAATGAAATAAAAATCAACATTCATTCCCAAAAAGATGGGAATTTGTTAAACACTATTGTTTAAAGAACATATAAGCTTTAGAATTGTTTTATCAGTTTGTTTATCTAAAGAAGATGACATGTTTAATCTTTATTCAAATAATCCAAAAACGACTCATTTGGTACTCATTCAGCACGAAATCTCAGGAACCACTCCACAGATTTTGATTTAATTTGGAGGGAAGTTAGTTTTTGCGACATTGAGACCCTTCAAGAAGGGATTTCTCGAAATTCCATTCCCAAGAGATAGAACACCCCCTCATTATTGCCCTTTTCCTATAAGAGTAACATTGGCATTAATTTAATTCAATAATATATTTCAAACAGCTTATTCAAAAAAATTAACATTATACAAAAGCGTGGTTAATTTGGTTTTCATTGTGAAATGTTAAAAGTTCATTTCAACTAACTCTAACATGACTATAAGGCATCCTTATACTATTTTGCATCCTTATAAGGTAGACTTATAGGGTTTTTAGACCATAAAACTTAGTTACCCAGGAGAACGGCAGCAGGTTGAGCTTTTATGTTGACGTGATGGTTTAGAGTGAACCACGGAGGAAAGGGTAAGTGAGCGTAGAAAACCACTACGTAGTGAAGTAAGAGCTGTCAGCTTTTCATATATATTTATAAGGTCATTGTATTTGTTTAAATTATTTATTACATCTTCCAGTTCAAGACGTTAATTTGCATTATTGAACTCAAACCACGTCTAAAGTATTATTTTTCCCAAATTTACCCAGAATATGTTGATGTACTATCAGGCGCTTCCGCAGATCAGCAGCTAATGTTCAAGCATGCACATAGTCTAAGGGTACGATCACTTGGATGCAAGCTTGTGCAAGTAAATTAGTGCAGCACGCGTGTGCAAGCGTGTATGAACAGCAATGTAAGCAGGTGCAAGTGATTACTGCAAACAGATCAATAAAAATGTATAAGTCCGACGACGGGGACATTGTTTTAGGAGATGCGGTTTTAAAGTTTTTACTTTTGGATGAAGGGTTAGTCCGATGTGAATGGGTGAACGAGTTTATTTATTGGACAGGGAGGAAGATGGAGAGATGCACGAATATTTAACGATTTGATTATACAGCCAGACAAGTTTTTAGAATGACGCCAGACACTCCAACAAGGCAATCTAATTTTTGAAATTGTGTATTACCCGAAGATAAGATTATAGTTGCTTTGAGGTGAGAATTGAATATTTATTAACTACTAGGTGACACCCCTGCACGCTTCGCGTGCCAACTCCGACTCTCGCTGCGCTTGATACACTGCACGTGACTTTCGGCCTCGACACGTGACTTTTGACTACAAATAATAGTAGATTATCTTTATAACGTAAAATCACAATATTAAATATATTTACAGTATCTCACTCACACTACTTGCATTGCTACCTATTTATTAGTAAAAATACCCAATGGTACTACTGAGCCTATTTCAAATATGTTCGTTTAATTTTTTTTAACAGCTAAAGTTTAAACTCTTAATGCAACATACAAAATAAAGATGTTCATTTATTTATAAAACAGCTGTTATTAATTTACTAAAATCAACCCAATGTTATTCTTATGGAAAAAGGAAATGTTGAGGGGCTGTTTGTACCCCTTAGGAAAGGAATTTCGAAAAATCCTCTCTTAGTTTGAAATTATTAGTTATCTTTAGGGAGTTAGTATCGATACTAAACATAACTAACTCCCTTTAAAATTTCGTGTAAATCCCTTCAGTAGTTTTTGAGATTTCGTGATGAGTCAGTCAGTGGTCTAAATTACGAGTTTTTGGTTCGGTCTTCCATAACTTGTATAAAAGATATTTATACAAGTACGTAAATTCAGTGTTCAGTTGATTTGCGATCTCGTCCGAAACCTTCTTGATCCTATTGCTGTGGAGTTTTAAAAATGTGTCCCAAATCGGTCTTGTGCTTCTCACAACAGCAATAAGTGCTTCCACATCCACCACAAAGACAAAAGGATCTCCTCATCACTATAAGCATTGAATAGATAGAAACCAACTAAGATCATGCACTTGGAATTTGATTCGGAGCAAGCTTGCACAAGCGTACGCTTGCTGGTGGTGGGCAGTGTGAGCGCCATCGGAAAGTCACCACTTGCTTCAGCCATTTTCATAACAATGTTGTTTCTAAATATACGCTTGTGCACGCGTGCTCCACTAATTTACATGTACAATCTTGCATCCAATGTGATCGTACCCTAAACCTCAGATCTAAGGTGGTGGGACTCAAACCGGTAATTAGTAGTATAATAAACAGAAATATCTTAGATCAACAAGTAATTAATGCAATCCTACAACCCTTCCTAAGATGTAGGGACCATTGTTGAACTATAAATTAGTTCAACAATGGTATTGAATTAATAAATTTACTTTACAACACGATTTATGAACAGGTTTTTTTTTTTGTTTCAATTGAACGTGTGTTAGGATATTCAAAGCAAACTTTTTTAGTCACCTTTCTTAACATAAAAAGGCCTGGTAACATCACATGATTTTTTTTCAAATAAGGAGGGGTGCAATTTATTTATATGGTTTAGTTACTGTCTTACGTACGTACACTCCGATAATAGTGCCTTTCTCAACGCCCCATTCCTGGGGTCCTTTTTACCCGGATGGCCTTCAGAACAGTGACCTACTAATTTATCAAACTCTTAATGAGAATTCAATGTTTTTGTAGCAACCATTTGCCTATCTTTATTCAATTTCAGACCTTCGTGGTAGTCATTCCTGAGATATGTGTCGATGTATATCTCCTCTTGGGTGATATCATACGTATAAGTATAGGCTACACAATCTTGAAGACAACTTGTTGGTTCTCCCATGTTAGAAATGTTTATCATCATTATAATGGTTATGTGTTCCCATGTGTCCAAGTTTGTCCTCCAAATAATGCTAAATGTGTGAACTCAGTACACTTATCTTTTAGATTTTGAATATTAATTGTTAAATTTATACATTAATTTATTCATTCTTAAGACGCCTATCGTCAAGATACGGGCTAATGTGGATTTCGAATGAGTGTGATGAGAGAGTTTAGTCATTGTTACAAACTAAGGCCAACTATTCCTTAAAAAGTGTCATTAATTAATAGCCCGATGACAAATGAACAGCCGGTGTTTTTATCAGCTGATCCCTTTCAAAATGTGTTACGACTCTGATTGGGATCGAACTGATAACCATTAGCTTGTGTAGCTGTCTTTAACCAACTACGCTACCGAGTACCTACCAATTTGTTAGTACATTATTTAAATGTTATTATTATCACTAATGTTAAACTGCCTCATCCAAATTATTTTGGGCAGGAGATGGCCAACTCAAATTTGGTAACTATGCATAGATCATTTCATCGGGCTGAAAAATCGTTTATCTCGTTCAGATTTACTTAGAATTAGGTAATATTACAATAAGATTGCTGTTACGTGCCTTGGGAGAGTAAAAACAGAAATTGTTGCTCGTTTTCATTAAGCTTTTTAGCTACGACCCTTTGCTTAAAGAATATACACTACTGTTTTTTAAAACAATTTATGCCATTTTATGAAGTAAATATACGTACAAGATTGCAAGGAACTTCTTTTAAAAATGAGAAAAATAATACAATCAAAAGAACCTATTAAAAACACGTTATGCTGGTAATTGTTAGGTTAGGTCACTTTATTGCTGTACTAGGTATGTCCAGTCGTACTTGTTGTAGGCCTACGAACTGCACTGCTTATGTTGGATTGCGAGAACATTGTGAAAAGACCATAGATGCTGTCCATAGCGCCAAAGACCTGATGAGATGCTTTATATTTAGACATTTACAATTCATATGGGATCTACTTTATTTCCGCTAGTTGTCGTTGGGAAGTCCATTTTGAATCTAACGCATTGTAGATATATTTATTGATCGATAGCTTAGTTGGTTAAAGCCGAGCCTAATTAGCTAAAGGTGCTCAGTTCAATCCCAATCAGAGATGTAACACATTTTGAAAGGGATCAGCTGATAACCACCGGCTGTTCATTTGTCATTGGGCTGTTAATTAATGACACTTTCTCAGGAATAGTCGGCCTTAGTTTGTAACAATGACTACATTCGCTCGTCAAAAATCACCTCTAATTCAAAATCCATATTCGGCCGTATCTTGACGTTTAGCTGTTACGTAGGTTTATTTGCTGGCGTGATGGCTCAGTGGCTAAGGCTAAGGACTGCGGAGGGCAAGTTCAGAGGTTCGAATCCCCAGGCCTGCAGGCCCACGTGAACTGGAGAGTGAAGTTAAAAAAATTGATATTTAACTCTTAAACTTGATTTTAACTTAAAAGTATTTTCTAACTTATTTGTATTATTGATTTTATATACACAAAATCACACAGATAAATTTCTCATCCAACGTTAAATTTGTGTCTCAAATTATCAGCTGTTTTGGTGTTTTCAGTTGTGGAGCGCTAGTGTAGTCCTGTATAAATGTAAGGCAGTTTAAACCAGCTGTGGCGGCAGACCTCACTAACTAGTCAAATTTCTGGCACAAATATCCTTACGACATCCAGACATCTATTAACTGTAATATAATAGAGAGTTTTATGTAGTAGAATATTTATATTGTGTAATGGGATACTTGTAGAGGGGGACTCCTGTTTTTTGTTGGTGTCGTTCCTCCTCTTTGGACCTGTCGCTTGTCAAAGTAGCTATAATGTAAAGGAGACACTAAATGCTAGTTATCGGTTTATGTATTCAACGGTTAAATGTACCAACACATGTTTTTATTACTTTTATTCGGTTATGGCCGAAGACAATGGAACATGAATGTTGTTTATGGAATTCATTAAAGGTGTCGCGTAGTTTGAATCGTCAATGAACGTCGGCCAGGGCTGATTCATCCTTTCGCTCGTTTCCTATTACATACACTCAGCTGATTTCTAGTTCATGAATTGCGTCTGCAAAATTTCACTATCTAAATCTTCCTCCTAAACATTTTAAATAACATCTTTTTGACAGTTCAATTTGTTATTTTTATAGATAACAACACTTCATCCGTTGTGGCTGTTAACATTTCTATGCGTATGTTAATTTTGCCCTAATATGAAACAGTTATTTTCTAAATATGGTAAATTAGAAAATAATCATATTTGAAAAATAGAAAAATTAGAGTATTCAATTTTGAGACGCAGGAGTCCGTAAAACACTTACAGATGGTTTGGACATTGTGATGAAAAATTTGTAACCAACAACCAAATTATCTATCCTAATTTTCAATTAAAAAAAATATTTTTTCATTTGATTTTTAACTGTCGACTTGTTTTGTCCATTAATGCGACTCTCGATAAAATATGATAATTTTCCTCTCAGACCTTTTCTATCAAAGACATTCAACTAATTTAATCAGACACTTCATGCCGATAAAAATGTTCTGGGTGCCTGAATGGACTGAAAAGTGTCGTTGAAAAACTTAGCTCTGAACTTAATAATATTAAGTTTAATGTGGTGTTTTCCAAAAATTAAATTTTAAGAGAGGGCAAATTTGTACTAACTTATGTGGTACCGGAACGAAATGGCGATAAATTGTGTTTTTAGATAATTTTTTCTGTCAGAGATTCAGCGCCAATTTTATTTATTTAAATTTTGACAGTTGAAAAATGCTTATTGTTGATTGCTTATCGATTTTTACCATTTTTGGATTTTTTCATTTTAAATTATTTTTTAAATTAGAACATTTTAAGTAGTTACTGTCACGCAAAATAAAATAAATAATGATTTATTTCCATTTCCAATAAAAATGTACAATAATACAGAAATTATTTGGAAATTTAACTTGCCACTTGTGCTAGTAATGAGGCCAGCGGTTATAATAAACTAGCTGTACCCCGCCCGCTTCACCGCTCATAATATTGAGTTGGATTATATAATTTAAATGTGCAGCAGCCTTTCAGTTTACACTGTATCCAATTTAGAACTGCTGATGTTATGTACACTTTACTACTGCACTCAATTATTTTTAATTTTAAAAGTTTAGCCTACCAAAATGTTATTCAATTTGTTTTTATTTAACGGCTGTTAATCAAATAAATAAATCAATTTATGTAGCTCCATAAGAACACCATGGGAATTTTGGGAGGCCAGTGGGGTGGATTACTGAGGTAGGAGAAGAAAATCCTTTCTTAGTGAGCCTCTAGAGGCCAAGATAAACATATGTACAAAATGTCAAGTCAATTGGACGTTTTGGAGAAATAGTGATTAGTGGTAAATGGCTTTTTTATACAGGGTGTTACAAAAAGGTGGGGCTGGCTATGCATTTTCAGATTCTGTGTGTGATTCTAAGCTAAAAATGAAGAATACTATTATTCCTATCTGCTTAGCAGCTAGACGCCATTTTGTTTTTTTTCCATAAAACAATTCATATCTTCGTTGTTATTTTTACGATTTTTATAAAACTCAATAAACGAATTCATGTTAGAAGGTAGTAATTAATATCTATAGTAAAAAAATATTTTAAAATTATCTTTATTATTTTCAAAATGGCGGCTATTTTATTTTTATTTTAACAAATATCTAAAAAAACACTGGTTTTTTAAAAATTGCGTAAGACACAAAATGTTTTTAAACAACATTTCCTTTCCAATGTTACATCATAATTTGTAAAAATTGCCTAATGAATATAGAATGACTTCCAAACATAATTTTATCAAAAGAATACGAAAAACATTGGTCTTATTGACAGTAATAGATCCAAGATGGCTGCCCCCCCCCCCCCCCCATAAAGTTCAGATGCGTTTCCCCACCTAGCTTGTAACGTTATGTCCAAACCTTTTTCTTGTTTTAAGTAATTATTTCGTGTAAAGGAGATAATTTGTAAGCTATATGGTGTTTCAACAAACCTGGTATTATTAAAGTGTAGGCGTACTATGATTCGTAGACTATTTATTTAAATAATAATTTAATGGAATTTTGAAGCTCTGAGAAGCGCTGTGGAAATATTCGTTATCCTTGAGCTGGGATGGCATGCGTATCTAGTTCCGGCCAGCATGCCAGATATTTTTTTTCGGAATTTTCAATTAGGTAGCAAACCTCCTTTAGCAACAACAACTCCTATCCCTCCTGGCGTGGCCTTGACCTTTAGCAGAGAAACACTGACGTGAAGACGTGGCTTGTTCTTACACATTTCAAGTAGGTCTGTAGGGGTTCCGCAAGGATCAGTTCCAGACCAGGTGCTATTGTGCAACTACATCGTCCACGGTTTCTCCTGCCTTGCCGTTGTGATACCTTCTCTCCTGGCGTGGCCTTGACCTTTAGCTGAGAAATACTGACGTGAAGACATGGCTTGTTCTTACACATTTCAAGTAGGTCTGTAGGGGTCCGCAAGGATCAGTTCCGGACCAGGTGCTATTGTGCAACTGCATAGTCCAGTCCACGGTTTCTCCTGCCTTGCCGTTGTGATTCTCTCTCTCCCCTGGCGTGGCCTTGACCAGAGAAACACTGACGTGAAGACGTGGCTTGTTCTTACACATTTCAAGTAGGTCTGTAGGGGTCCGCAAGGATCAGTTCCGGACCAGGTGCTATTGTGCAACTGCATCGTCCACGGTTTCTCCTGCCTTGCCGTTGTGATTCTCTCTCTCTCCTGGCGTGGCCTTGACCTTTGCTAGAGCCGATGTCGTGAGGACTGGCTGTGGCTGTAGGATTACGGATGGCGTGGGCGCTCATGGGGAAGTGAACTTTCGGCCTTGCGTTAAGTATGACTGACCATTTGACGTACGTAATCTTCGATAACCTTCACACTTGAATACAGCGGGTCACGCGTCACAGCTTTAAACTTTTTTATTTCCTTTGATGCCTTTGTCGTCGCTTACATAACGTCTTGTCTTCCATACAAGTAACTATTTGTATTAATTGATTGTTTATATCGATTAACGGATGTAATTTAGTAAATATCACATGGGTTTCAGTCGTGAAGATGCCCAGCTGTCACATATCTCCTCGCCCGTTTTCACTTACTATCAACCGCAAGAAGATGTTATACAGTATCAACAACAAGTTAGCAACACACGTGTTATACTCGTCTGTGCGTCAACTGACATGGCCTTCGTAAATCCTGCTTATCTCATGATAATCGGTTACTTTCTTATATTTTAGTTAAAACGCCATTTGATACGATTCCACCGCCTAGTCCTGACACATCATTAATCTATATTTTGATCCGTGAATCGTTATCAAACAACCAAACCAGCTGATTATATGTTTTAAGAGAATATATATTTCATACAAGAGTGTATTATGAATTAATGACACAATCACATGATAATTTTTTTATGATCATGCTACAATTTTATATAAAAAAACTTATGTATTCGTTGTAGTTTATTCACACTATGCCGAGAAAGTAAATCATTTCCCAATCACTCGTTGATACTTTCCAATTATCAATTATAGCTATTGTTTAAATAGATAAGTAGACAACAATAAAGCCATTGTATTCAAAATTAATTTAGTACCGTTATGTCAAAAAAAAATTGCTTAACACAGCATTTTATAAGGACATTTATCTATTTATTTAAACTGTACCAGAACGACTTTAAATTGTTATAGCCAAATGTGTTTTCTTGAAGTCAAATATAATCGTAAGAAATATTGATGAAAACATCTCAAGTGTTACATGCATACGATCTACATAACAACACATACGGTATTCAGTTTAGTGGAGTAATCGAATTTATTTCGATTTGATACGACAACAATTCCTGTCCTTATTTCTCTCAACTCGTCCCGAAAATTGTCTCCAGAGCAGGCGAAGCCGTATATCCTGGCAGATTATTCTGCCATCCCAGCTTGGAGTCCCTCCAAACCACTTACAGTCCTTGGTCCTTTGTGGCTAATACTGCACTTCCTATAAACATCTCATCTCAAGGAATTATATAAAAAAAAACCTCACAAAAGAAGGTTTCGAAATTGATTAATTTTTAAATAAAATAGACGTAAACAAAATTAATTGCCATGCACACCATTAGCTTTATACAATTCCTGTGTCAAGTCTCACATAAACAAAGATCATTTGGGTAGGTTAGTTTAAGTATAGTATGTAAGGTCATAAGAAGTATTTCTCTTTTTCCACGATTCGAGTTCCCTCCGGTAGGTTAGTAGGTCATAAGGAGTAGAGTCTATTCTCCCTTAATTCGAGACCATCCTTTAGGTGAGTAGGTCATAAGAATTGTGTCTCTTGTCCTATGATTCGAGTCCGTCCACTAGGTTAGTAGGTCATAAGTAGTTGTGTCTTTTCCCTCATGATTCGAGTCTGTCCAGTAGGCGAGTAGGGCCTGTTTCCACTTGATTCGAGTCTGTTTAGTAGATCATAAGTAGTTGTGTCTTTTCCCTCATGATTCGAGTCTGTCCAGTAGGCGAGTAGGGCCTGTTTCCACTTGATTCGAGCCTGTTTAGTAGATCATAAGTAGTTGTGTCTATTCCCTCATGATTCGAGTCTGTCCAGTAGGCGAGTAGGGCCTGTTTCCACTTGATTCGAGTCTGTCCAGTAGGCGAGTAGGGCCTGTTTCCACTTGATTCGAGCCTGTTTAGTAGGTCATAAGTAGTTGTGTCTATTCTCACATGATTCGAGTCTGTCCAGTACGTGAGTAGGTCATAAGGAGTAGAGTCAGTTCTCAGATGATTTGAGTATAATCCTGTAAGTCCAGTAGTTGAGTAGGACAAAAGTAGTTGTGTCCAATCTCACATGATTCGAGATTGGACACAGTAGGTGATTAGGTCCTAAGGAGCAATGTTTGTTCTTGTATACAAGCTGGCACACAGAAAATATGAGATATTCCCTCATTTCAATAATGATTCAAATTAAGGAAAATCATTTTGTTTGTTAATTTTATTTATATAATTTCAAACATATTCTGAAATTGTTAGAGTATGGAGTTAATTTTTAAGGATCATATTTCCGCTAAGTTAATCTAATGGTTAGATGCCTACATCTTTACTTAATGAATATGTCAGTTAGTTCATGAGCACAGATTGTTGATAGTAAACATGGAACAGCTGCAGGTTGGTGCGTGCGGCGTTGCCGTAACGAATTGGTAGCGACAAAAATATGGAGCTGTTGGCTCTCTGACAACAGCGCTCAGTCCACAAACGCTTTACGCGCTGCACAGTGGACAGTCCACAAATTAATGAAAAAATTGACTATGTTAAGCATGGAGATAAGCAATGTTTGTATAGTTGTTTATTGTCAGTTTTTCTGTTGACGAAGCGGGACAAAATTAAGATGTTTTTTGGAGTTTATAGTCAAAGCACGGCACTTATCGTAAATTAAAGGGAACTGTCGGACGCGCCGCACTACTTTGGGCACTGTGTCTGCACCTTCTATGTTACCTTCGTTTTTTTTTTTCATATGTATATATTTATTCCGAATGCTCAAACCTGGCATCTGAAGCATATTTATTACACGCCTTTTTGACGGTGACTTTGACAACGTCAGTTTTACGTCGCAGCAGATCACGTGGAGGCCCCGTGAACCGTATCCCGGTCACACGACGCAGACTGCCCTATGGTACGATACATATTGATGGGCTCATGTTTGTTGGATGGACGCCGGTCAACCGCCCGGACACAAGAGACAACTAAAACGTTAAGATTAGGTCACACGTGGCCGGATTTCATATTACATCTACAATTTTTATATGTTACCTTCTGTAGCAATGAATGTTTTATACTTGAAGGGCATTGCTTATTTACAGTAATGCTATGGCCTCATTGTTTTCGTCTACATTAATTTGAACTTACTTCTTGAGAGAGTATAGTGTTCCAAATGTATAAATACCTGGACCTAAGTCTTATTGTACCATTTTTCTACAGTAGTTTCCGTATAACCTATGCAAGACGAGGAGACGGCCACAGAATGACGTCTTATGAGTAAGTTATGTCAGAAAAATATGTTACATAAATTTATCGTATACTTTTATAAAACTTACAAATAAATTTTGAAGTAACAATGGAATGAAGAACAACATTATGATACTCGTACATTATTGACTACTGTATTTCCAACTCTCTCCCCAGCAAATTAACCCGAAAAAAATAGAAAAAATCGTCCAAGGAGAAACATTCTGTCTGCATTCTGATTCTAGATCTTTAATCAAGCGATACAAGTATACATCAAATTGGTATTGCCTACTATATTGGAAAATTAATTGACATCATCTAACAAAGAAGTTTCGTCAAATAACAATAGCAGAATGTAAACAATGTAAGAAAATCGGACCAGCAAATGAAATGGTGTTATCAGCAAGGTCATGTAGTAAATTATACGTGAAGGACGCTGATAAGGAGACAGGTTTACAGTCGTCAACCGTGCTTGTTCTGGCCATGGTTGCAGCCTCTATCTCCAATGTTCATTTACAATGTTTACCGTAGTGTATTTAACCATCTTTCCCAATCAGTTTACTTTCTATTTTTGGTGGACTGGCAATTACACTTACAATCTTATTTAGTAAAATAACAGTTTTATCATCATAATCTTAATTAATGAGATATTGTTTTGACAACGCTGAAGATTATGAAGAATTCTTACAAATGTATTCTTGGTGGGGAAGTGTGTATCCGTTGATAATGTGCGTTGTGTAGTGTAATTTGATTATTTACAATGTGACGAATAACTTTATGTAATTGGATAAAGTTATTCGTGTATTTTACATTTTGACTGATGTCACACAGAAGAAACATCTCTGTACGTGTATGGGCGGACGGGTGGGTCAGTATCACTGTACGTGTATGGGCGGGCGAGTGGGTCAGTAACTCTGTACGTGTATGGGCGGGCGAGTGGGTCAGTATCACTATACGTGTATGGGCGGGCGAGTGGGTCAGTATCACTGTACGTGTATGGGCGGGCGGGTGGGTCAGTATCTCTGTACGTGTATGGGGGGCGGGTGGGTCAGTATCTCTGTACGTGTATGGGCAGGCGGGTGGGTCAGTATCACTGTACGTGTATGGGCGGGCGGGTGGGTCAGTATCTCTGTACGTGTATGGGCGGGCGGGTGGGTCAGTATCTCTGTACGTGTATGGGCGGGTGGGTGGGTCAGTATCTCTGTACGTGTATGGGCGGGCGGGTGATTCAGTATCTCTGTACGTGTATGGGCGGGCGGGTGGGTCAGTATCTCTGTACGTGTATGGGCGGGCGGGTGGGTCAGTATCACTGTACGTGTTTGGGCGGGCGGGTGGGTCAGTATCACTGTACGTGTATGGGCGGGCGGGTGTGTCAATATCACTGTACGTGTTTGAGTGGACAGGTGGGTCAGTATCACTGTACGTGTATGGGCGGGCGGGTGGGTCAGTATCACTGTACGTGTATGGGCGGGCGGGTGTGTCAATATCACTGTACGTGTATGGGTGGGCGGTGTTGGTACCGTTATAAAGTATAGATCTTATCCATTAGTGCACTGAATAGGTATCGAGTTGGAAATCTGCAGTGTCGAGTAGTTAGTTCTCCGTTTCGCCGGAGGAGGGCAGGGCCAGCACCGTCATCAGTCATTCGCCTATTTCCCTCAAAATTCTCTAGGATAAACGTAGTGATTATTACTACATATTTATAAATATGTTCATAAGTTGTTATCTATTTGTAACTGCGTTAGTTGCAACCTTAAGTAGATAAACTGATTACTTGGAAGGGTTGTGAAATATTCGAAATTTATGTATGAAATGAATAAAAGGCGACTTTATTAAGTATAGAGAATTGATTTGAGCACAAAGATGCTGGATGTATTAAATAAATATTTATTGACTTGAAAATAATTGTTTTCTACTTTGTGTTTAGTTTTAGAAACGGAATAAAACTTTAGTCACCAGTACTTATCAAAATAAGTGAATAGGAATTAAACGTGTAATGTTCGAAGGCGTATTTCTACCGTAGTTATTAAAATCACTGTGGCAAAATAAGCAAAATGTAACTAATTATTTTAGACTTAAATCCCCGAATGAATCGAATACATTATAAAAGTCGTATTGATGTGAACGAGAAATGAAATGAACGTATTTTCCTCATCTAACAAATTATTTATTGCAGGAATTATTACAGACCGTCTTGACGAAGAGTTGACTAAGTTACTATGAATGTTGCGCTCCCCATTTTTTTGAAATTATAAGGCTCAATAAATCAACATCATTTAACTTCTGTTGTTATTTCTCCAAAATATTCTTTACTGAACAAAATAACTATTTATACCCTTTTCCATATAGGACAAATTTTAATAAGACATCCACACATTATAGTCCGAATAAAATCACTTTGATACTGACGGAACAACCTCGCGCCACTGGTCTCAAATGACAAAACTCTGAGTTTTAATTTGCTGCCAAACTTCTAAGTTTTCAAGGGTTTACAAAAAAAAATAATTTCTCATTAACATGTTTGAATATTTAAATGAGTATTATGCCAAACTAATCACAATCAATCAAACTGTCATCCATCCACAAGAAATAATTGTATTATTATTATTCTCGCTACAGTGACAGGTTAAAGACGACTCATGCGCAATTTCAATAAAAAAAACGCGTTCTAAAACACAAATACCACTATAAAAAGCAAATTAGTTCAAAAAAATCTCCAGCATGATGTTTTATTAAAGAATGTAACATGGTGGACCCTGTACAATTAGTTTGAAAATTATTACTTACTTATTTTAAGCTTGACAGCAAATTCAAATTCAGTCTTGTCATTTCAGACCAGCGTCGCTTGGCCGTTCCGCCAGTGTCAAAGTTATTTTATTCGGACTATAATCAAAGGAATTGTTGTCGACACTCTCCTTTTCTGTCATTTAGTATTTTCCATACATTTCTTTTGTTCATTAGTCTGTGTTCACATTACCATTCATGTGATATCCAACCATAATATTCTTTGCATATAACTCAAATCATGTATATTTTCTCTAATATTATTTCTATCGAGTTGAAGGGTACTAACAATTCAAGAAATAAAGAAAGACATTTGTTGTTTCTACAAGGAAAACTCGACAAAAAGTAATCAAAGAAAATGTGTTGAAATACCTAGCTAATGTTAGATGACCATCACTTAACAAATCCTAGTGTTGAAATCTGGAGCCTAAGTAATTCAAGATTGTTTACTCACACAACAAACACAAACGATCATAGCGATTCGGTTCCAGCTAGGGTAGGCAAATATTTTCAACATATCGATATATCGAAGCATCAATATATCGCAAACCAAATATCGATCTAACGATAATATCAAAAGAAAAATATCGACATATCGGGTAACCGATACATCGAATTGTAATTGATTTATGTTTAAAACTATGCACCAACTCTTGTGTCATGACCAAAAATGCACCCATAATAGCCTACTGAAATAAAATTTAAATACATTTATTATCTTGAAACAAGTTGTGGTATGTTGGGTTGGATGTTAAAAATTCAAAAAACGCATAACTATCCCTTAATTATTACGTTAATTATAAAATAATAATGTAATAAAGTTGTTATTTTTGTTTTTCACATTTGAAAATACCATTACGCTTCTTATAAACTCCAAACATTAAACACATTAATTCACCAAACGTACTTCCAATACGGTACTTGTCAGGTAATTAATTTATAAATAAAAGTTTGGAACTCAATTTTCCACTTAGTCCGTTTCGTTTTTACCCGTTCCACCCACAAGTCCACAATAAGCTACATTTTAGTGCGTTAACTCACGCAAAAAAACTAAATAAAGTTACTTTATTATTTCAGTGCCTGTTTTGTACGCTTAAGAGGCAATTTAAATGTGTTTTTTCCGACTCGTGATGATTTTCAGGAGAGATAATAACGTGAATATTTAGTGATATGATTTATCGAAATAAAATATCGATACTTTTAAAATACATCGATATGTCGAAATATATTTATCGATATCTCCGATATATCGAAAAATATTAATCGATATTTCCGATAAATCGATATATCGTTGCAATCCCTATCTATGTGCGCATCAGATCCTTCTATTCATTAGGAATTGTCACAAACAGTCAAATCCGTTCCTATCATTTACACGGACGATACTGGTTTGAATCAGACTCGAGGCCATCAATGTTGCCACTGAGGAGTGTCGGTACACAATAGAGGTGAGGATCGTTACTTGATACTGTACCACGCATGTTGTCATTTTATCTCCCAGGCGTGAAGAAATACATCAACAAGACAAATGTTGGTCTTTTTCTTTGTGATAAAGTGTTAGTTTGCCCTTGTCACGTTGTTTTGGTCGTTTGTCACACCTTTCGGAGTCTCATTACTTCCTTATCGCCGGTCTGTTTGGAGTTTGGAACTGTCATGGTACACCTTAGCCGCATAACTAGTTTTCTGTATAATGGAATGTGCAGTATGTGTTGGTAGCCTATAACAAATACTTAGTGGAACGACTTGTGCATAACGGTGATGTTACAAATTTCGTTGTAACGACTTTTTAACAAAGGTTGTGTTATCATTTGTTGATATTATATCATGGATATAACGGCGAGAAACAACGTTCGGTGTTGCGCCTTGTTTTTAACGGTGTGTGAAATCACTGCGTATCAGTTGAGTGGGTGGTTTGTAACGCTGATGTTATCATTTGTTGATATTATAACACGTTTGTGACGGAATGTAACAACTGTTCAGTGCAACGACTTGTTTATAACAGCGCGTCACTCACAGATGTAACAGTTTTGTTACTATTCGTTGGTTTAACGACATGTATGTGACGGCGCCGGACTGCTGTATTTATGCACTGTTACTGATTATATATAACCAGTCTTGAAAACGATTTTACGTAAAACCTTTTATTCCATTACTTTAAAATAAGGTAAATTTATTTAGTATAATTTGATACACTTAATGGATCGTTGTCAGCTTCGTTTATAAAAATCACTCGTCAATAATAATATTTATTTAAAATTATAAAAGTATACTTTATTTTACTTGATCCAGTATATGCTCGCTAAGCATAAAGTAACGGTTATAAACTGTTATTTTCGTCGTACCAGTCTGTTAGTAGTTGGGAATTGGGAGTGGGGGTAGTCGACCGTCAAACACCCTGTGACACTCGCGATCCCCCAGTGCCCGGCTGGTTGGTTACTCTCCAGCCACTGACTCGGAATGACACTCCTTAACCAACTACCCGTTCCGTGTAATCGAGGTTTCAAAGTGTATTTTATTGCTTAAGAGGCTGTTGGCCATGTTGGTTTTGAACCCATATTAACAATGTTACTTTCGAACCGCACATACGATCACGCGTACCCAAACTAAGGGGCCACCTCTAAATTACGTAACAATAAAATGAGTCTTTTTAAAACCTCCCCCCCGTGTAACTTATAACAGTAATATTAAACCCCCTCAAAGATAACGTAGCGCTGAGTCCAACCCCCCTCCCTCTAATTTTTTTCATCCACTTACACGCTTATTTTTATTTATGATAAAGTGATTGTTAAGACTTTCTTCGTTTGTTTTCTAATGGAGGGAGGATATATATCTAACGTTAATATATTTTCAAAAAGTCTTGTTTTTTGGTGAAGAACAATAAAATGTTGTGAATGAATTAAAAAAAATTGCTGAGGTTAAATAGTTACGTAACGCTGCGTAGAACACCCACTCTCCGCTGCCAAAAACCCCCCTCCCCCTTTAGCCGTTACGTAATTTAGGGACGGCCCCAAAACAGTTATTTTGAAACGGAATTTTTCCAAACAAATTGCATTTGATCAGGAACTAAATTGCGCGTTGGAATTGCTATGCGAATTCCTAATTATTTTTATAGAAATACACGTTAAAAATGTTTAGTTTTTAGTCTTTACTTTCACCTTTTTTAAACTAGGCGTATGTATTCAAAATATCGCAAGCAACACCTCATACACAATCAATTTTGGTCAATAAATAACGAGAAAATATGGATTCGCAAATAATGGGATCAAAACCAAAATGGCAGACAGAGCCTCTGCAGACTCTTAACTTCACTTATTATTTTTGAAGACCTGTAATGTTGACATTTTGTTAATTTTTATATTAATTTGGACGTATTTTTTACTCTTATGACGTTATAAAGTCAGAAAAAACTGGATTATAGTTGGAAACACTTTATAATAGAGTATACTATTTTGTGTTGTAATGACTTAGTATACTAACACGTAAAGTAACACAATACATCATTTGTTTGTTACAATCTAAAAGTGATTCTGGCGGGGCAACAATGGTTGTCACCTACAGATACAAAGTCGCCCTCGCCTTTCTGACGGGTTATTAACGCTTTGACACCCGGAAAGTTCATCAGATTACTTCATTTCCCGTGTTAATTGGTGAGCTTTAAATAACCCGTCGTCAAGTACAAGACATCCGCAGCAGGTGTTACGTGATGTTGAAACTGTTCAAAATGTGGAAGAAAATGAGAAACTGTCTGCAAAAGGGTCGATGATTAAAACTTAGTAAATGTCCCGGGAAGGCAATACTTATCTTTTCGCAGGAAAATAAAGTTACACCCAGAGGTTGGTTCCTAATGAATATGTTGTTGAGAGTTCACGAGAACGTTAATGGAAGGCTGTTAAGATGTAATATCATACATAAACTAAGCACAGATTATTTGGCTCCGACCTAAACAGTGTCACTTTTTTCTGTAGTTTGTGGAATGTCCACTTAGAACGCAGCGCGTCAAGCGTTTGTGGACTGGACATAGTTGTCAGACCGTGCGAGTCAACAATGGGCCAAAACTGGTGTGCGAGAAAATTAATGGTTCTCTCTCTATCCCCCTGTCTCTCTCCCTCTCTCTATCCCTCTTCCACTTCATCCCTCCTTTCTCTTTTCTCTCCTGCTTTTCCTCTCCCTCTCTCTATCCCTCTTCCACTTCATTCCTCCTCTCTCCTTTCTCTTCTCTCTCCTTCTCTTCCTCTCCCTCTCTCCTTCCCTCCCACACGCATGGACCCTAAGATTAATAGTCTTAGATAAAGTCACTGTTCCAGTTTAACAACACGCTGAAGTCTTCCCTATACACTGAGCAATGTTTATATAGTATCCTTTAGTTATTTATCTGTGATCTGAGTTTTCTTCATTAAATTCTTTTTTCAAGGGCCTCAGGGAATTATAAAATAATTTTTGACTTGAGAAATGATTTTGGGAAAGTGCGAATTATGTACTCGTTGCTGTGATTCAATCGGCGACTAGAAGAATGTTTTTGGTATAAAGACTTGTGAGCGTTAGCCATGTGTCAGGTGGCGTGTGAGGAGAGCAGCGAGAAAGTGTGTGGTAGGTGATGGAGAAAGTCGTGACCTAACCCACATCACGGGCCGCCTCTGACGTAGTGCTGACGCCAGATCAGACATTACTAATCAGTGTAACGACATTGTACTACGGTACTGGTTGGTGATAAGGATCTAGCTTGCATAGAGCAAAAACATTCATTTTTATTTTCATTTCTGCTACTGTATGTAGGTGTGATGATTTTTTTTATGTAGAAACGTCTGATTATTTATTTAAGTTTTTTTTTTCACTCTCCCATATGCGTTAGCATAGAGAAAGTATTGTGATCGTAAAAAAAAGACTTTTTTGCAAGTTGGTCTAAAAATCCATTTTTGGATTCCCTAAACCCAAAAGTGTTTTTAACAATTTTTGTTGAGTTGTTTTACATTTTGAGGAGTTTTACATTAAGAAAATGTAAAACTCCTGCATGTTTTATATTTTCTTAACCGTACAAACAGGAGTTGTTCGGTTGATTATTAACCACAGGAATTTGAATTTGTCCGTCTCAAATCAGACAGGATTTGTATTTATGTAGTTTCTTAATTAACATTTCGTAAGTGTTGGTAGATTACAAAACAAGTGAACGTTACACAACACAAATTTATTACAATGTAAGTACAATATTTACAAATATTATGGTGATAGATTTCGGTGTACGTAGTTCTGTATACCGAGTGTCCAGCTTCGACTGTCGCATATTTTAGAGGATTGTTTGTCAGATCAATCAATACAAGCAAATAATTCCATATAACATGTGTCCTTCCTCGATTCGTTCTCTTTCTTTGTGTCTGCAAGTGGTATTTGCAAACATTTATATATCTCAAAAACAGTTTTAACACATAATATTACATTTTGGTGTGAAAGTTGACATTAGAAAGACACGTTTAATGTGAAAAGGCTGTATGTATAAGACTATCGGTTTCAAAATGGCGTTTAAAAGATTCAAAGTCAAATATCAAAAAACCTACGCATTGTACCCAAAACTGTTAAAATATTTGTAGACTACATTATGCTAAATTAAACGATCGCTTTTTTTAAAAGATCGGGTGATAGATAACGAAGGAAACGTATTTTTTGTGACATAAAACACTGTCATCTCGGTAAAGTGTTTTACCGATGTCAATGCTTCCAGTCACAAAAAATAAATGTTCTCTGTTATCTATTGCCCGATCTCGACA
The DNA here is from genome assembly GCA_035578905.1 of Stictocephala bisonia. Lineage (NCBI taxonomy): Eukaryota > Metazoa > Arthropoda > Insecta > Hemiptera > Membracidae > Stictocephala > Stictocephala bisonia. The sequence continues at coordinate 281,841 of JAQJVL010000512.1, read as the reverse complement.
TACAGCCTATTCACATACAATTTGTCTTTCTAAGATCATCTATAATACGAAAAATTCTGTTTTGTATGTCACAATGGTTTATGAGATATTCAAAGCTTTGTAAAAAAACACATACAGACACACAGACAGAAAACGAATCGAAAAGGGACACATGTTTTATGGTATTATTATCGACCTGACAAACAATCCTTTTCAATATGCGACAGTCGAAGCTGGACACCCTGTATTCTGTATTGTTCTATAAGTTGTTTAGTATGTAATAAATTAAGGGCGTTAGCACAAATAGATCTAAAATCGCTAAAAGCTATAACGAAGAAAGTGTTATTTTTTTTTTGTTTTTTTTTTTGCCATGGAGAATAAACATATAAAACAGAAGCAGATTCAATGAAAGGGGTTTTAAAAGAATGTCAATACAACAAAACAAAAAAAGTGACGTATTGGAACACTTAAACGACAGCAGGATCATTTAATTGAATGGCGTTCGGTATTGAAGGCAACCAACGGAGTGAGTCAAGGGAAATTACAGACAGACGGTGTCTCGTTATACATTTATTGACATGTCAATCAAATTGTTCAAAGATTTCGTTTGATCGTTTTCGTGATTGGAATTTGCAAATAACAAGCGCTCTAACAATTTTGTCCTTTTAGTGGCATGCATTTAAATGTCGAAGCTCTTATGTAAATTCTTTGTATTATCTATTATTGGTTACTCAGTCGGTGTATTAAAACAAATTGGAGTAAACTTGCATTTATAATTAATTATTAACACTTTATTTGATTTGTGAATAGTATTTGTGTATTGAGTTTGTACTGTACGACGATTGCTTTACAAGTGATTATTTGCTTTATGTTATCGTGTAATAGAAATGTTAGTTCAAGACGTTTTGTATTCTGCATTTCAAATCAATCGTCAAAAAACCTTTGAAAATAACCATTTCGATTCTCAAATATGTTTGTTTACCATATCTAAAAAACTAGTCAAGTTAGAGACATGCGGTTTTTAATAAACTATTTTGAATTGTAATTCACATCTTTCCTGAAAATTTAATCAAAATCGTTGCTAAGAAAATTCCATTTTTGTATGTTTTTGCACATAAAAAAACATACAAAGTTATTATTCATCCATTTGGTCTCCAGCGAAGTGCACATACACACAGATAGACGCACTAAGGAAAGACTTAAAAAAAAATTTTTTCAAAAAACCTCTTTTTTTGTTCAGAGGACCTTACTTGTAAAACATTTGCTTTGGACGATCACAATACTTTCTCTATGCTAACGCATTTGGGGGAAAGTAAAATCCAACACCAACAAAAAGTAGCTTACTAGTATAACAGCTGTGGTCGAGTTTCTAACTTTTAAGCTGATTACAAGTTGAGTAAATATTTTATATCAACAATTGTCATGTAACCGTAATTTTGATTCCTTCTAATTTAATTTTGGAATTAAATCCAGATGTAAAAGGTTGTTAAAATATTTTACAGAATCTAGTAGTTTGTTATTATTCTTTACCTATTAAAGTTATAGAGACATTTTTCTGTTTGTATTATATTTGGGCAATGAACGATCCATAACCGTTAATTCGGATAGTTTAAAGGAGGCCATTTTGCTTTACGAAAAACGCCAAAAACACGGCTTACTATTTTGGCGATACGAAAATAATGATAGTATCACAACGCTTGAAGTGACATCTGGTAGTTGAAGAACTGTTCTAGTGGACCATAAGTAGGTTTTTGTAACAAAGTAAATATTTTTGTTATATCATTAATTAATTTAAATTAATAACACGTAGTGTCAACTGATGGGTCATTAAAAGGTATCTAAAGTCAGCAGTGTTCATTGCATCTCATTATAATGATAAATACGTAGCGTATAGTTGAGATAGAACATGTTTAGTTTGCTGACGGTAAGATTTTGTGTCTCCTATAGGGCTGCCAACTTTCCAGCGTTGACTAGGCAGTTTAGGAAACGGGAAAATTTTTATATATCTATTCGGCTAAACTCTGAAATAGAAATTTGACTAAAATTTCATTTTTTAAATGGTTGTTTCCGCGAAATTTATTGACCACATTAAATTTACTTGAGTAATGTGTTGACCACATTAATTTACGTAAGTAATTGTTGACCACATTAAATTTATTTGAGTAATGTGTTGACCACATTAAATTTACTTGAGTAATGTCTGTTGATCACATTAATTTACGTAAGTAATGTGTTGACCACATTAAATTTACTTGAGTAATGTGTTGACCACAATAATTTACGTAAGTAATGTGTTGACCACATTAAATTTACTTGAGTAATGTCTGTTGATCACATTAATTTACGTAAGTAATGTGTTGACCACATTAAATTTACTTGAGTAATGTCTGTTGATCACATTAATTTACGTAAGTAATGTGTTGACCACATTAAATTTACTTGAGTAATGTGTTGACCACAATAATTTACGTAAGTAATGTGTTGACCACATTAAATTTACTTGAGTAATGTCTGTTGATCACATTAATTTACGTAAGTAATGTGTTGACCACATTAAATTTACTTGAGTAATGTGTTGACCACAATAATTTACGTAAGTAATGTGTTGACCACATTAAATTTACTTGAGTAATGTCTGTTGATCACATTAATTTACGTAAGTAATGTGTTGACCACATTAAATTTACTTGAGTAATGTCTGTTGATCACATTAATTTACGTAAGTAATGTGTTGACCACATTAAATTTACTTGAGTAATGTGTTGACCACAATAATTTACGTAAGTAATGTGTTGACCACATTAAATTTATTTGAGTAATGTGTTGACCACATTAAATTTACTTGAGTAATGTCTGTTGATCACATTAATTTACGTAAGTAATGTGGACCACATTAAATTTATTTGATTAATATGTTTACCAAATTAAATTTACTTCAGTAATATGTGTTGACCACATTAAATTTACTTGAGTAATGAAATATTATAATTGTTTAGCACTTTCAAATCATATTCTACTGGAGTGCTACATACGTGTGCGGAGTTCCATCTCGCACTGGTATAAATCACGGTTATGTAGGTCTATCACTGGCGATGATAAAGAAGTCCGCAGGCCGCCAGGACCTGTTGGCGTGAAAGAGAAAGTGTGCGCCACTGGCACCGAAAATTGCGTTGCGAAGCCGAAGTTGCCAAACGCGTTCCTGACTACTGGAAGGAGTAGATACAAAAGGTCGGTTCTACCTCGTCACACCGAAACCGTTCCCATTCCAGCAGAATGAGTTTCTTTATCCTGCGAAATTCACAGATTACCTAAATCAGTGAATTCGATTAAGTCTGGATCATCAGAATGAGAATAAAGTACAAATATACCTTCTGTATACCGTTTAATGGGTTCGTCTGTAACTAGTTACATCAGATGAAACTGTTACAAGAAAATGTAACAGTATCACCCACATCTTCTTCAATAGGTTGTCGAGATATTAATACGCTAGCGTATATTAAATGTCGTCTAGCTTGCAATAGGTTCTCTCTTCCTCAGAAACAGTTATACTACTCAAATCAAAACACTCTGCCCAGTACCGTATTATTCATTACTCTTCTATTTGTTTGCCTATATACCAGATAAAGTGAAATAATGTTTAAAATATACACATTGAGAACACGTAATAAGAATTCTAAATTGTTTTTATTATGCCCCTTTTCCCATCTGAATACCATTTCTTTTTGGTATTTTAGTTATTGAGAAATATTAATTCGTTATTAATTAATTATTTAATAATTTTTATTAAATATTAAAAGTTTGTAAATATTAAATATGTAAAAGTTATCGAGAAATATTAATTAATTATTAAAATTCGTATTACTATTGTTTTTCAGCCTGTATGAACAGAATGTATTCACATACCGTAGGATTTTTTATTAAAACATTATTTTAATATATTTAAACACAGTACTGCTAAAACATGAATTTTGGTTTTTTGAGTAGTGGAGCCTATAAACATAGTATTTTTTTTAAATCTCATGGTATATTAGTAGTAAGAGAAGAATACCTTTAATTTGATACTCCACTCAGGTGTATTAGTTTAACATTACCCAATTTTGGGTTTTTGAACATATTTTTTACTGGGGGGTGGGGGGCATATCACTTAAATGTTGTCTCTTGCAAAATTTAATGGTATAATGTGATTTAGAACATAAATACCTATAGTTTAATACCCCACTTTCTGGGTTGATACACCAATTAGATAATGGTCCCATATTGTTTTTCTGCTATAAGTCTATAACACGGGACGTCTAGGAGCCTCTGGGCAGAAATCAGAATTTTACAAGGGCTGATACCGGTGCCAATCGATTTTTCGTGGTCGAATACTCTCCATTAATTAAAAATTCACAAATCCTTGGAGCAAAAAATTCCTCCAGACGTGCTTGATTTAGATAATAAGATATCATTATGCATTATACCTTTAATGAGAATGATTATTTTACATAAATACTCTGGATAAATAAACAATGGAAAAACGATAATTGATGTCTGGTAAGTAAGTTTGGCCAGCAACAATAGGGCCCCAGACGTGGCACAGATCCTGTGTTTGGATCTGGGTTTTATTCCTTAGAAACTGGATCACAGGAAATCCGACGTTCGACTGGAGTTGGAAACTCATGGACCAGGACAATAGTTGGGATAGTCGAGGTTTACCAATCAGTTCTGCAAATAGTTTTATATATTTATAAGTCACTATTAAAGAATTGCATATGCTTAAGAAATATATTATTTTCTTTCTAATTTTCCATTGACCTTCTATATTTGATGAATTAGAGTAAACCCCTGATGGTAGACATTCAATTACACTTTTACACTAGATAGTTGATAAATTCGAGTGCATTTTTACCCTTGGTTGTATAAAAACAAGAGTACAATGAGCCTCGATGGAAGAAGAATTCAAGTACACTTTTACCCTTGAAGGTAGATGAATTCAAATGCACTTTTACTTTCAATGGTAGACGGATTCTAGTACTCTGTTATATTCGATAGTATACAAAACTCGAGTATACTTTATCCTCGATGGTAGACGGATTCAATCACTCTATTACTCTCAATATTAAACCAATTCATGTACACTTTTACCCTCTATTGTTGAGATTTTCGATTACACTGTTATCCTCGATGGTAGAGAAATTCGAGGTCACTTTTACCTTTGATTTTTTTAGAAGGAATTCGAGTACAATTTAACCTTCGATGGTAGACGAATTCGATTACATATTTATCTACTACAGTGGACACAAACAAGAGTTACAGATAAATATCGTAGAACGAACGTATTCTATAATCACACTCGAGTCCAAGTGGGGAAAGTACGCTTGTTAAACGATGTGGTTTGAGGAGTACCGTAAGATCCATTACGTCATGTTACATAGTCAGTGGAAGGGATGGGAGGATATGTGACGTAATCACTCCTAGTTCATTATATTTGTACGGTTGCAAGATAGTCTAGTTTTGAATGTTTAAATGATATTTTACTATACAAATGATACATAGTGCTTGCTATCGGTAAAAATACGTAATTTTGAGTTCTGGTACGAAAATTATGGATGGATATAGATACTTCATAATAAATCTTAAACCGTTTAAAATACTACCTGGGGCTGGGCTTACATGTCTCTTGAGGATGCAACTTTCGGCTTCATGAAATAAATGTTAATATCTCATATTAGTGACAATTGAACAGCAAAGAATGCTGATTGTTAATTACCTTTGATTAGTATCAAATGATGATGCTCTTGTATACATATTTGCTTTAATGATTTGTGGCACTTAGTTTTATGACAATTTAACCCTGAATATAACCTTGAAGATTTGGAAGACCTAATTCTTCTGTACTCATTTAGTTTTGAAATAATGCTGTTTTTCATTTAACTGCAATTTTTGTTTAATATTTAAGAATGCTTACAGATGGGTATCTACATTAAGGCTATAAATGTCTAAAAACACTAACATCGTTGTTGTAATGAATATGACTGCAGTAACTCCCCCCCCCTCCGTGAAAGAACTCTGGTGCAGCGGCATCCACAGAGCACGTGTCTCAAAAGAATACTACATCATCATCTTACTTTTCTTTATAACTCCATAGCTCCAGAACGTTTCCGATTGCTGTTAATGTTCTTGTAAACTCCCACCAGTTAAGTTAATGCTGGAGACATACTGTTCATTGCTGGTCTTCCAGATATACTCCTTGCTATTCTGTTTCTCTGTATATCCCCAACCCTGACAAGTTCTGTTCTGTTCCAGGGATGACGAGCCACGGTGGAGGCCAGTGTGATCGCGAGTGCTCGGGGCCCCTGTGACGTGTGCTACCACGCGGTTTTCATGGTGTCTTCGGCGCGCAATGGACTTGAAACATGATCTGGTGTACTCTCGGTGTCCGGGCGGAGGCGGTGGAAGCGGGGGCGGGACAATGCTGCTGTCGGACGACGTTATCAAGGCGGAGCCCCGACTGTGCAGCCCTCCTACGGCCGAGGCCCCTTCGGCTTCCAGCGTACTCTTCTGCAACTTCTCCCCTCAAGCGGCCAAGCGGCGGGTGGACGACTGGATGGCGTCGCCGTCCACGCCGGTTGCTGCGCCCCCCGCGCCTCTCACCCCCTCGCCGGGACCCCCCTCACACCCTTACACCGTCATCAGCAACGGATACTCCTCGCCCGCCATGTCCTCTGGCAGCTACGACCCCTATAGTCCCAACGGCAAAATCGGTGAGTACCTTATCAACTTTAACATAAGTTTTAAGACACCCATTTTCTATGGTAAAAATATAGTCCTTTAGCATTATTGGCTTCTAACTGAATGTGTAAATAAGATTATTATACTATATTATCAGACAGACCATTAGAAGTTATGATTCTATGCCTTCTTCGCATCTCATCACTTCACTCCGTTTTCTCTGTCTTCATCGGTTTCTCCTTTCCCCACCCTCTACTCTACATATCAACTGCTAAAACCAGCTTCGAGATCTAGCTCATGTGTTCTAAACTTGTTTTAACTTTGTGAGTAGGCTGTAACTCAATGTATTGAGGTCAGTCCATTCATTCATCGCCTATACTCTGTCCAAGGTGACTGATTGAGATTAAGAGACCTCCTGCACTAACAACGCTGACAGACTTTGGGGCCGACCCGTTCTCAGTGAAAAATTACAATTAACTACATTCAAACAAAATTGTATACAGAAATCAAATAATATTGCATTGAATTCTACTTAATATTTCATTGAAAGTAATTCAAAACACATATTTGGAATTGGTATCTTTTAATTTAACGAACTATACGAATTAGGTAGGTAGATGAATTTTAATTGGCCTATCAGCGTGCGTCAGCCGCATTCTCTGCTTGGCAGAGTACAATATTTCAGCCGCCTTTCCTGCTTGGCAGATTATAATCTTTCAGCCGTATTCCCTGATTGGCAGAGTACAATATTTCAGTCGCCTTTCCTGCTTGGCAGAGTATACGCTTTCAGCCGTATTCCCTGATTGGCAGAGTACAATATTTCAGCCGCCTTTCCTGCTTGGCAGAGTATACTCTTTTAGCCGTATACCCTGATTGGCAGACTATAATCTTTCAGCCTCTCAGTCCTTGAGCAGAGTGTATAAATAAGAAGCTATGTCAAAGACCGAATGACGTTTCGATCTACAATTTTCTGCCGATATTTTGCTATGGCCAATGCTTCCCAACTCATCATTCTCCGACGGTCATAACCGCACAGCTGTGACATCTGTGGTGGACCATTTGATTTATTCAATCATAAGCCTCATCATTTGACCTAAACACTAATTGGTCATTTATAACTGGAATATATAATTGTTTATAAAGAATATATCGATTCATACATGTTATTATTAAGCAGCCAACATTTTTTCTGTTAGAAATTATGGGTTATATAAGTACTGGTTAAATTTAGTAAATTCACCCGCTACTTAATAACTTGGAGGAATCCCGCAGCTCACCTTGTAAAGTAATTTCTTATGCCGTACAGATTTCTATAAAATATTTTTAATTTTTAGTTTAGATGATCTGAAATTGATAAATCGTGCTGGTTTCTAAATCTACGTACTTTAATGCCATTTTGTTCCTTGCATCAGGAATCAATAGCTCAACCGACGGACTGTTCAGAAAATGTTCGGTATTACTTCTAAGTTATTTCACATGATACTCATCTAATTAAAAATATAATAATTAATTAATAAATATTAAAACATGGAAAACACTTTTTAATTGCTTGCATTCAAACTAATAATTACGGACGAATTGCTTGTAATTTCAAATAGCTTTTATTCTGAGGGTATAAATAGTAAAGATATGCAAAGACAGAATGACGTCTTTCACATGGAAAGACGATGTGATATTTCCTTATTTGAACAAAAACATGTCTAGCCGATACATTTATTTTTCCCTAGACATTTACCAACTAAAAAAAAAAGAAACATTTAAAAATATTAAATGTACTTACTACAAGTGGTGTGCAATTTTCTCTATTTCTAAGCTCATAATAACATGAAATTTGATATATCCATTATAACCTCCGAACTGAATTTAAATATTATAAAAGGTTAAAATACCTGTAAAAATTTGTTTTAAGTTCTTCCAAATATAATATAATTTTTACAATATTAGCAATTTGACACTTCTATTTGTGTTATAAATTACAATGGGGAAAATAAAAATCCCTTCGTACAAAAGGCCCTAAAATTATTATTGACATCTCATGAAAATTATCTTTTCTTCAGTAGTATTGATAAGTTTTCTCTCTCTTGCGGTTTACAGCTGCGAGCTTGGAAATATATTTTACATCAAGGGCAGATGTTAACATTCCCTGGAACTTTTTCCTTTTGTGTTTTCTTTACTTAATTGTCGGCATTGGAACGGATTCCCACATTACGTGGCCCGCATCCTGCCGGCGACCCACCAAGGACTCACCCACATGGTGGGCCGTACGCACGTAGTTCTGTAGACCGTAGCTGTGGAAAACAGTTGTTTTACAGTTGACCAGTTAGTAGAACACGATATGAGGGTCACTTTGTTAGGCCTATTGATACTTTTGTTCGATGCTTAATTTAGGTGTAGCCTATATTGGTTTTATTTTGCATCTAGCATTGTCACTTCAATTGGTTTGTAACCTTAATTGGTTAAAGCCCAGCTTCATAAGCTAAAGGTTCTCAGTTCGATCCCAATCAGAATGATACAATATTTTGAGAGGATCACCTGATAACCACCGGCTGTTTATTTGTCATTGGGCTACTAATTAATTACATTTTCTAAGGAATAGTCGGCCTTAGTTTGTAACAACGAATACATTCGGTCATCTACAATACACTATCACACTCATTCAAAATCTATATTCGCCCATACTTGACGATTGGATTCTTCATAATAAATAAATAAACAAGTGCAGATCTAATGAGTTTATCTGGATTGAAATATTTTTTCCAGTTACATTTAAAAATAATGATAAGGTGCCTCTGTTGCAACAATTTCGATGACGAATTAGATACAAATAATTCTTGTTGAAAATGATCATTGTAAAGAAAATGTTTTTAGTTTCGAATGGTTTTGTGTCCCATCAGACAAAATTAATTTTATTACATTTTAAAATGTCACAAGTTTCAGTGCCTAAATCTATTCGGAAATCAGTCATTGAATATTCCGTTGAAATACTGTACTCTGATTTTGACGGAATTTTTATCCGTATAAAACGTAATAATTTTATGTTTCAAAAATATGTATTCGAAGTTTTGAAATTGAATTTAACAAGAAATGGTAAATTCTTTTAAATTTATTTCACTTAGAACTGATTATAAAATAGCACTGTTTGTGGAGATAGTCATTTACACCTTCACTCGTAGTGGTTAAAAAAAATACTATTGCAAATGAAAGAAAATGAAGGCCCCAAGCAAGTGGGTTGTAAGTTGACTGCTTGTAAACAGTGTTGAAACCATCGATGCCTCTCAGTTAGTTCTCTAACGTTACCTTAAGACAAGTTATTGATTGTCATTATCCAATGATTACGTGGTGGCACAGTGGCTAAGGCAAGGTCCAAGGTTGCTTGGAGGCAACGAGCTAACGGTCGTCACTTCACTTGCGGAATAAAGTTCACGTACAAACCTGAAGGCCCATGTGAACGGACAAATAAAGTTAAAAAAAATTACATGAATCTTTAAGTTTTTAATCTCGTATGTTGTAAATCTGTGAGTCGGTAGTGAATAAGATCATTCTTATATTTGAAGGACATTTTCAGAAAACAAGTGCTGGAAGTCCCACGAAGTGTTTGGAACTGGTTTTGTGAAATGCCGAACGCCGAAATGTATGATATACATACTGTATTTACTACAAATAAACCTGTTAGTTGATGGGTTGGTCAACGCAGCCACAGCCAAGAGTCTGCAGAGGATTTCGGCGGCTGTTAGACATGTTAGTTTTAATCCCATAAGAACAATGTTATTTTTCAACCGGACATACGATCAGGCGTATCCAAACGAAACAGTTATTTGTAAATTTATTTTTTTCGAACAAATTGCATGCTTTCAAAGATTAAATTGTACGTTGGAATTGCTTTGCGAATTACTAATTAGTTTTATAGAAAAAAACATAAAAAATATTTAGTTTGAAGTTTTTATTTTCAGCTAGTTTTCAATACTAGGCGTATGTATTCAAAATATCAAAAGCAAACCCAATGTGCAATATGATAACTTAAAAATGTCACCTAGTACACACCTGTTGGTAAAAAAATAACGAAAAAATATGGATTCGCAAATAACATTGTTCTTATGGGATTAAAACCAACATGGCCGACAGCGTCTGCAGACTATTAAGATTCTCTGGGATTTCCAGATTATTTTTCCCTTCACCTACAACAATTTCATAATAAAAATTATCTTGAATTTAAAAATAATCTAATTAAATTGACCAGGATTTAGTTCAGACTACTTCCTTGGTATTGCCTGTGAATTTATTTAGAAGTTAAAAATAGTACGTCCACTCTACACTCTTTTTCTATCTATATGCCGTTCTTTAAGATCCACTAACTTCACCTTCTCATTCAGCACCTCCACCACAACAAAATGTTGCTCGGGCAATAATCACATGTACGGGAACTGTGGGAGTTAATGTACTGGGCTTAACGAATCGCTGTATAGTAAGTAAGTGTGATAAGGATATGGATTGGTGTCAAGGTCGTTTGTATCACATGCTTGTTCGTCATTAGTCAAGTGTACATGTCTTCCTACTTACATGTTTATTACAATGAATACAGCCTTCCGTAACAACTGTACATCCTTTGAGAAGTTCGCAAAAAAATACTGACGCTACGTGGAATATGTTTTCACATCGTTTTAATTCAAACGTTTATTGCTATAAGGACTGAGATTTTTTTTTTATTTTTGTCTGTTCCAAACCAAGGTATGACCATGTAAAAAAATACGTTCATTAACACCTCAGATTTTCAGCTTTATTTACCTTTTGCTGGGTAAGTTGATGCTAAGGATCTTCTACGTCTATTGCCGGGCATGTGTTGTGATCTTGTTGATATATAGAGAAGAAGATTGTTTATTTTCGATATAAGTCTTCCAAGTGTAATATTTGAGTTCTTTGACGTTCAAGTGCTACAATCCAGACAGTCAGTGAATTGCACAGTATCTCTTCTACTGTGATCCAGACGTTTGGAGAATGGTGAGTATAAAGGATGTCAAGGCTGTATACCTCTCTTACCACAGGATAGCACCAAGTAGGCCTCACACGCAACACTCCAAAGTCACGAATGTGTGTTTAGTAATTTAACGTGTTATTTGTTGTGTTCGTGAGTGGTATTATTTTGAAGATAAAACAAATATAATAAAGATCGTGTCAGATATCTTGAAGGTCGTTTACATTTTCCGTTAAACTTCTGCTCCAGCGCTCATGTAGGAAATTTTAGAAGAAGAACTTAACTTATTGCGTAAAAGCTAGATGTGTGAGTTATAAAGTCTACTTGATCTCCCAACTTGACTTCAGAACGCTCCTTCAGCAGGTGCTGGGACTACGAGGAGGTTGGGAATGCTAAGACGATATTAGCCGGCCGTAAACACAGCAACGCCTTGACGGCTTGAATAGTTGTCACGTTTCTGTTCTTTATACGCACATGTCTGATAGCATGATTGTTTAGTACGTAACTAAGTACTTAACGTAGTACGTAACTTTATGTTCGAGTTAATATGTTATGACTGCTGCGCAAAATAGTGTCTCAGGTCGGTCACTGAGGTGGTTAGCTTCATCTCTAGAAAATAGGAAACAGTGTATTTAGAACGTTCTAGCTAAAAAATCCAAATGGTCTATGGGGTTCCTCAGGGATCGATTCTTGGGCCTATTTTGTTTTAAATGTACGTCAACAGACGACCTCAGTAGTTGTATGAGACTGACGGTAAGATTGCATAAGGGCTGTCTGACCCTATCGAATTCTCAGCGGTGGCAACTTCTTGACAGGTTTGGGAATAAAGGCAGTGCAAATTTAAAGTTGTATAATTTAAAATAAAATAGATTATTTACTGAAATACACGTTTTCAACGAGTATTTCTGTGGTATTTCACAGTCATTTATATTAAGTTCTTATTGTTATAATTGAACCTGAAAATTCGATCAAATAAAACTCGTATATTATGTTTTTATTTAAAATGTGATGTAAGATGTAATGTACAATACATGTTGAAGGTAACACCCAAGCACTAAACATTGCATCTGGACGATTATGATTAATCGTCAATTGAAAGCTAGATAAAACCAGTTTTACTTTCATAAAACACTTAGGCCTTGTAATATTAAATACGGATTATAAAACAAGTCTTTATGGTCATTGACAGTTTCTGAAGTGGTAATTAACTCTCTTTGTCTCTTGAAGGTTAAAGTTACAAGAGCTAATGAATCCGGCCCAGTGGCTCCTAACAGTGTATAGTCACTACATACAACCTTCCTATCATTTAAGATTTTACAGTTAATTTGTTTAAAAATCATAATATACAACAGCTGATTTGTACAGTTATAAAACACGTAATTTTAGAACATGAAAATCATTCCTTCTGCCGCTTGACTAATTAAAACTAGAGTTCAATCTTGTTATAAGCCGAAAGATCAAATTCAAAATCTTGCTTCGACATTCTATGCCTTGCAGAATTGCCCTCAATTTATAGGAAAAATGAGGAATACGTTCAGAAAGTTGCATCAGTGAAAAAAAAAAACATTCTATTTTAAATATAGTTACGAACAATTTAGCATGATTTAACCAGAGGTCAACATCCATCATGCATTTTCTAACATTAATCTACATTGTAAATCACAAAGTAAAGGATTCTCCAACAATGGGGTAGTATTATTCGTTGTTTTATTTTTTTTTAGGAGTATTTTTACACTTTAAAAAATCTTCACAACCAATACTTAGCGGTGGTAAGATGATACTTATTTCGCCATTATATCTATAAGAAAGCCAAAAGTCAGACGGTCAGCGACTTTCCTTACCAAGACTGCCTAGTGATTGGAGAGAATGTCGAATGTATCAATGTGTCAAGGACCCTCACCACAGGTTAGCACCGGTGTGAGTAACACTCGACTCTTGTAAACGTTCACTCGCCAAATGGTTCATTTAGTTTCCTCCCACAGGATAGCATCAGTGTGAGTAGCACACGACTCTTGTAAACGTTCCCTCGTCAAGTTTCCTCACCACAGGATAGCATCAGTGTGAGTAGCACACGACTCTTGTAAACGTTCTCTCGCCAAATGGTTCATCTAGTTTCCTCACCACAGGATAGCATCAGTGTGAGTAGCACACGACTCTTGTAAACGTTCCCTCGTCAAGTTTCCTCACCACAGGATAGCATCAGTGTGAGTAGCACACGACTCTTGTAAACGTTCCCTCGCCAAGTGGTTCATCTAGTTTCCTCACCAAAGGTTAGCATCAGTGTGAGTAGCACACGACTCTTGTACACGTTCCCTCGCCAAGTGATTCATCTAGTTTTCTCACAACAGGTTAGTGTAGGTGTGAGTAGCAAACGACTCTGGTATACGTTCCCTCGCCAAGTGGTTCGTCTAGTTTTCTCACCACAGGTTAGTGTCGGTGTGAGTAGCACACAACTCTGGTACACGTTCCCTCGCAAGTGGTTCATCTACTTTTCTCACTACAGGTCAGTGTCGGTGTGAGTAGCACACGACTCTGGTACATGTTCCCTCGCCAAGTGGTTCGCCTAGTTTCCTCACCACAGGTTAGAAAGTGTGAGTAGCAGACGACTCTGGTTGACGGTCCCTCGCTAAGAGGTTCGTATAGTTTAATTAATGTTGATAAAGCCACCTTTGAAACACCTCCCGAGACACTCCATTTGAAATTTGGCGTGTTTTAACAGAGAACTTGATACGGTTGTGACAAACGATTGTACAGTATTTTATGATCACTGTACAGAAGTTGTGATCATCGATGTTACGTTCAGTCACCGTTATTATGAAACTGGTCGTGTTACCCCTGTGGCAATAGTGTTGTACGAACGACCCTGAGGGCACGAGCGCTGTATAGGGGCCGGCGGCCAGCTACCCGCATGGCCTTGGCAGTTCGCTAGTTCCAACCCACCTGCTCATACTTACAAGCTGCTATTTAGTCATGGGACTGAGTGACTTGTTTTCCAAGAAGTTAGTAACTGATGTGGGCTTTGAAAGTGTTTCCTGTGAAAGCAGGTGTGTTCGAACAGCAACCATACTCATTTAACTACTTAACTTTCCAAGAATATCTTCACGGAAAACTTTTGTCAAAATAAATTGTATTCAACGGAAATTTTTTGGCCTAATTATATCATATTTCATGTGCGTAATGTGTATGTATGACTGAGCAACGTTACAGAGAAGATAGAAACAGAGGCAGCATCCAATATTGCGCTAAATGAGTGTCAAGTAGTTATTTCTCCAGTTCGCATCTTGATTACAGGGCACCTTGTTAGTCCCTCCCCCATCCAATATTGCGCTAAATGAGTGTCAAGTAGTTATTTCTCCAGTTCGCATGTTGATTACAGGGCCGCCATCTTTTAAATTCCTCTTTTTATACCCTTGGTAAACAGATAATCTGCCCAAATCGTTAAACTGTCAAAAATTATCTTACCTGTTACGCAGGGCCGGACATTCTGCCCATTTGGGTAGAATTTCCGATCCTCGCAGTTTCACGAGGTTTAAGTACTCCAACCAATTTATCTGGATTGATTGTCCGGGAATCTGTACACACAAATCCTCAAGAATAAATAATTTAGTTATTATTACTGTATATAATGTATATTGGTTTAAATGTATTTATAACTGCCACTTAGGAATTTGCAGCGTCCATAAGAAAACGACTTCTGTTTCTTTCTTATCTGTGGCAATATTCATTATTCATTTCTAAGACGCCGATCGTAGAGATATAGGCGAATATGAGTAGTTAGTGAGTGTGATGATTGTAGATGAACGAGTGTAGTCATTGTTATTATATTAGCGACTTAGCTCATATAGGACTATTTATTAATAGCGCAATAGCCAGGCAACTATGGGACCTACATCTTTACGTGTAATCCGAACCACGTAGTGTTGGTCTGATTTTCAGCTAACTGACATGGCTGACTCTCAGTTCTCTTCCCCTCACATCTGAACCTTGCCTACCATCAAACATGTGCCTAGACTTCTCTAATAGTGTCCACGTCGATGGCAACCATTGAGCGGGTGCCATAGAGGATCGAGCATTGAACCTATCCCTTTGTGTTAAAGTATTTGTGAACAGCAAAAACATTGTCCTCTTACAGTCTCATGTTTGTACGACTTCCAGAAAATGCATGATTCCAGATATTATGTTAGTTTCAGGTGAACAGTGTGCGCAGTTTAACCTATACTATGAGAAGTCGTGTATAACTTGTTAGTTTTGTTACATTCTATACACACCTCGTACGTCTCGGCCACAGTATATCGCCAGCACTGGGTTTACCTTGGATCACGTTCCGCTTGGATGTCGTTATAAAGAAGTGAACAGGTTGCTGCAGATATTGGTTCAGGTATGGCAGGCACGTCGCCTCACTGTATTGTTATGCCTCTGGCCGACAAAGTATCATCTGTTGTCGTTCTCAACGTTATTGCTTTCCTTGAGGTCAATTTGTGACGTCATATCTGTTACCGTGCGCCCCCAGGTGACCCCCTCCTCTGCTTAGCAATCAGGGTTTCCTAATAAATTACGTACGTTTGTATTATTTTTAATTTGTTCTCAATTTTAAAAATAACATTGATTAAGGGATCCGATTCGTTTCACGAAGAAGTGAACTGGAAAACAAATTATAAGAGGACTACAAGTCTTATGTAATTTTTGTACACTTTAAATAAGTCAAAATTTCAAATTTTGTTAAGATTTTAATTTTAAACATTCATGAAATCAACTTTTATAATGAGACTCATTACAATTATCAACACGAACTGTACAGTTGAAATAGAAAATCATGTTTTGGCCTACTGACGGTAAGATTGTACTCTATTATTGGGCTGTCGACAACCCAGCGGTAGCGTGGCGGTTTGTGAGACAGTTATTAGCACAAATGATCATAGGAAATAACTTGAGGCCTCATAAGATTTGACAATAAACGCATTTTTGACTTGTTCATAAGTCCATTTTTAAAATAAAAATAAAATGGTAAAAATGCTCTCGAATGCTAAAGACGGAATCAGTTATTACAAAAATTTCAAGTTTGTTTCCGTCGTTTTTTTCCATTTTTGAAATGGATATATAAACATGTAATTCTCATTTACCATCAAATTTTAATTTTAAAGTATTTTTAACATTTGTGTTATTGCTAATGAGAAAATTAATTCCTTCTTACCTCATATAAAATTGTTCATCAATGTTATTTTAACCCAATAAGACTTCCCTGTTCATTTATAAAAAATGCATAACATTAATTAGTCTTTTTATAAAAGTGTTTGCTTGTTGTGATATTGCAAGAGCATAATTTAGTTCTTTCAATTAAACTAAACTGTGTGCAGTGTACCGTCGCGAACAAGGAGAGCACAGTACGGTAGTCCCCATTGGTGCATTTTTGCCCTGTGCCAAAATGAAGATGCTGATGATTCCAAGAGAACACAAACTGAATTACACTTTTCCATTTACCTGCAGGATATTACTTCTTTTTATAAGACACCTTTCATCCTTTCTTTTGTATAAATTGTTATTGTATACTATAGTTAACTTAAGTCATACATATTGTAATCAAAGTCTGACATATTTTGTAGTCAACTTAAGTTATACCTATTGTAATCAAATTCAGACATATTTTGTAGTCAACTTAAGTTATACCTATTGTAATCAAAGTTAGACATATTTTGTAGTCAACTTAAGTTATACCTATTGTAATCAAAGTCAGACATATTTTGTAGTCAACTTAAGTTATACCTATTGTAATCAAAGTCAGACATATTTTGTAGTCAACTTAAGTTATACCTATTGTAATCAAAGTCAGACATATTTTGTAGTCAACTTAAGTTATACCTATTGTAATCAAAGTCAGACATATTTTGTAGTCAACTTAAGTTATACCTATTGTAATCAAATTCAGACATATTTTGTAGTCAACTTAAGTTATACCTATTGTAATCAAAGTTAGACATATTTTGTAGTCAACTTAAGTTATACCTATTGTAATCAAAGTCAGACATATTTTGTAGTCAACTTAAGTTATACCTATTATAATCAAAGTCAGACATATTTTGTAGTCAACTTAAGTTATACCTATTGTAATCAAAGTCAGACATATATTGAAGTCCTTATCCCCGATTGTTTATTTAGGTTGTAAACGTTATTCACATTCATTCGTATCCCTGGGATCACCGCCTTATGAATGAATAAGTAGCGTAACATGACTAATTATAACGACTACAATGTATTTATAGAAAATCGTCGAATATTGGGTTATATATAAACGTGCAGTAAAAAGTGTTTAGATTCAAATTATTAAATGTTAACAACACAAATGGACGTTAATTATCATCCTTTTAAAAGGTTAATTACTTTTTTAACTACTAGTTTTCTAACATTATCCTGGAGATTATTGTAATTATTGATTATCTATGTAATCTTTTAAACAAAAATTCGGATCAAACAATGATTCTTTGGCTTACAAATGCAGTTTATTTGTTTGTGTACACAATACTCGAAAAGTGGCATTTCACTTGAAATGTTTACACAACATTGCATTTATATATAAGATGGTCTTTATATATTTATTTCCTAAAATTGTAAACGGAAACAGAGCCTTTCAAGCATTTCCCAACCTACCTACAATTCACAAATGCAAGGAAAATGTCAGTGCTGAGAAAGTGCTACTGTGGCCAGGTGATTTATGTGCTTAGTATATACAAATCATATCCTGTAAGTTTATTATTGTGACGAAATAATAGTCATAAAAATAGAATTACTTAAGGTACATACTTTATTTTTAGACAAAAACAAGGAACCAGTCAACCTTTGTTTTTTGACAACTAAAGTAAAAAATCCCTAATAGTTAAAAATCAGACTAAACCACAGCTAAGCTTGGCCGGGTTTAGTAAGTATTATCATTGTTGTTATACACAATAAACAGGAGTATTATACAAACACCCGTGAGTTCTAATAGACTCTTTCTCAATAAACGTAAATGTACCTCGATTTATTTACATTTGTGACATACTAAACAGCTGTTGGAGAGTTGAATTAATATTTAATAAATGGTGCCAGGTAACTGGCATAAACTTTCTCTCTTTTCCTATGTTATGTCAGATTGTTTATAAAAACAGATGTTCAGTTAATTAAATTTCTAAGGAGTGAAGAGATGAAAATTTATTTTATTGAAATAAAAGTGTGGAAAAAATAATCTTCATAAACAGCTGTTCAATTAATCACATAAACAGATTTTATGTTTTAATTTGCACTGTTTTAACAACTTAAGTTTTGGCTTCCAGCCTTCTGTCTCTTAGTGAGGTGGTAACTAGTAAATAAAACTAAATTTAAAAAAAATTTTAATTTGTAATAGCATCATTACTGAAAATTTAATCAATAAACAATTTACATTTTTATTGTTTTTGACCGTACAAAAAAGTGTTATAACTAAAAAATATTAAAGTTAGGGACATGCGGTTTTTACTAATATAGTTTAAACTATGATTGACATCTCTCCTGAATATTTAATCAAAATCGTTAGAGCCATTTTTGAGAAAATTCCATTTTTGTATGTTTTTAGCCCATAAAGAACTAAAATTTAAAAAAGTGATAAAACGGTTTGGAGATATTGGCTAAATACAGCTATATACCGAATTGCATAAGAATTGATCCATTTAGTCTCCAGCGAACTGCACATACACACACGCGCGCGCGCACACACACACGCACACACAAATACATTGTTTATTTTATAAAAACAATTGTTTGGATTCAGGGGATCCTAAAATGGATTTTAGACCAACTTGTAAAAAAGTTTGGACGATCACAATACTTTCTCTAACGCATATGAAGGTAAAAAGTTATACCATTGACAAACTCTTGCCGGACAAAGTAATTTACTAAACGGTGATTGGAATAGCATTGATTGTACAACTAACTATACACTTATTGCTCGTCTCTATGCTGGACAGTCACGCTTTTTTCTGTAGTTCGTGGACTGTCCGCTTTGCAGCGCATCGAGCGTTTGTGGACTGAGCGCAGTTGCCAGACTGTTTCTGTTCAAAGAGAACCAAAACAAACCGGTATAGTATTATAACATATGTGTATATAATACTATACCGATTTCATGAAAAACTAGTCCAAACACGACGGAGTTATGTCAATTAGTAATAAGTGGTTGCAATTTTTCCTTATTTTACTTTTTAACTTTATGCATTGGTTTCAAATCAAACTAAATGAAATAAAATTAAAACAAATCACTGTCATAAAACAGTATCTTACACAGTTTGTTAATATTAAAAGAATATTTTAATATAGGACACAATATTTTTACAAACTCAACTAGTTATTAAATATAGAAATTAAAACAAATCAAATAAAAATAATTTATTACCTTATAACAGAATTGTTATACAGCACGTTAATAATTAAAATTTATTTATCCATTTAAAGAATATTTACATAGTCCAAATAAGACGGAGTAGGTCGACGGCTTTTAGCCACATTTAGAAATTAAGTTCATTAGCCTTTGCGCGTAACTCAAACTCTACGTGATTGACTCATATAATGGGTATTCCAGCATGACTCCTGTATCTAAATGTCCAGTACAAAAATATTGTTTCATTATAGTAAATTGTTTTTATTTTATTTGATTTAGTTTGATTTAAAACCAATACATAAAGTTACAAAGTAAAATAAGAAAAAATTGCAACCACTTATTACTAATTAACATAACTCCGTCGTGTTTGGACTAGTTTTTCATGAAATCACACGTAGATATCAAAACTGTAATAAAAAATTACAAAATATGCTTACTTTACTGTAATAATTTTTTGGATTGGAGTGCGTTTCACGCCTCATTAGCGCGGGCGGCCGGCCGCCGAGGGCCTGACCCAAGCTATTGTTGGGAGTTCGGCGGTGACTTAATCCTTTACCCGGGGGCACCCGAGGTGCGACATGGACTACCTGAGGGTCATAATTGGACACTCGAGGTGCGACATGCAGCGAAAGAGAACCCAAAACTAACACTCGAAGTGCGACATGGTGAGTTAGTACCACCGTACGTGTATAGGTGGGTGGGTGGGTTAGTACCACCGTACGTGTATAGGTGGTCGGGTGGGTTAGTACCACCGTACGTGTATAGGTGGGCGGGTGGGTTAGTACCACCGTACGTGTATGGGTGGGCGGGTGGGTTAGGTTAGGTTAGGTTAGGTTAGGTTAGGTTAGGTTAAAAATATACACGTAATAAATCAATCAACAGTCGAACAATTTTGTTGTTTCAAAGCCTCACAGAAAATGTTGCTTAGTTCCAAACATATATATTCCAAAAATATATATATATATATATATATTTATGGACACAGAGAGAGAGCGCGTCTACAACCCCGCAACCCTTCGCCGGGCTACCTGAGGTGGCATGTCTGGCATGTCGCACCTCGAGTGCCAGTTTTATGGCCCTTTGGGTCGCTAGGATTAACACAGGTAGTCCATGTCGCACCTCGAGTGCCACCCTTTACCCGCCTTCCCTAAAAGAATACACTATAACACTATATGTTAGTGTATACCCCTGCCCCACTCCCCCGTTCATTATGGCAGCGCCGCTCGCACATACCTACAGTTATACATATTGTCTGTTCCAGGTGAAAAACGCATACATTTTTCACTTTACCAAGAACAATCTGTATATAGTCAATAATATGTTGCTTGTTGTGTGTGAGCCGTTCCTATTTTATGTTTGTGATTGACTTAGTGATAAAAAAAGTACAATGTAATTTTATTTTAAATCAATGTGCATATACAATATCTTGCAGCCCCGGGTGAGGTGTGAATTTGATTTCAAATTCTGAATAACACATATTTAACAAGGACTATTTTTGTAAAAACAGTTTGTCATTTGAAAAAAATAACATGGCTGGGAAGTGCTGCTAAGTATTCATTTAGTAATACAACGTCGCCAAACTGAAAGTAATCAACGGTACTCGTTCGTCTTGAGGTTGTGAGTCGAATGTCACTCAATGTACTTTCCTGCGGTGTGTTACAAAGTCGGCATATTTTCTACAGTACGTCTGTCCTCCACTCAGAAATTATTTGGTTTTGTTCCAATCGAAATCGGTGTAATTGTTGTTGAGGTACATGTTTTACTTTTTGTTGAAATGTACGATAAGTCAGCCTACAAAATGAGCTGTTCTCAGATGAGGCACAGTTGCAGTGTGACAGTAGTGTGAAGGATGGATTCACTGAGAATCATTAGTCCTTGTATCTTTTCGGTATGACGAGCCGATACAAAGAGCTGTTTCCTCTGCCTTCATTCGTCACATTTCGTATGATACAAAATTAGCTGTTTCCTCAGCATGATGCATAAAATTTGGTATGATACGTCGATCTTTTTTATGCAGCAGTCTACGAGCTGTTTCGTCTGCATTGATACGTAACATTTGATATGATACGACGAGCTGCTTCGTTTGCCTTGATTCATCAAATGTCGTATAATACGACGAACTGTTCGTCTACCTGTTACGTAACTTTTCGTATGATACGACGAGCTGTTTCGTATACCTTAATACATAACATTTTGTATAATACGGCGAGTGTTTTTCTACCTTGATACGTCACATTTCATATAATTCGACGTATTGTTTCGTCTACCTGTTATGTAATTACATATCTTATCGTATGATACCACGAGCTGTTTTTCGCCTGCATTGGCACATCACATTTCATATAATACTCGTACGACGAGTTCCTTCGTCTGCTTTGATTATTCACATTTCTTATGATACTATGAGCTGTTTCGTCTGCCTTAATACGTAACTTTCTGTATCATACGACGAGCTGTTTTACCCGCCTTTATATGTTACATTTCGTATGATACGACTATCTGTTTCGTTTACAGTGATCCATAGTATTTTGTATGATACGTGTAGGGCATGCATTTATAAAATTACGATTTTTATAGTGTGATGAAATAAAAACCTCTTCAAGATTGTCGGTATTCTAAAAAATATTAAAGCTAGCATATTTGAAAATGGATTTTTATAGTTGAATCTGTCAAATAAACGTACTCTGTACATTACGATATCTTGGATTCAGCGACACATCTACTGCAGAAACTGCACAATACGTAATGGCAACGTACTCAGGTCACATTTACGTCGACTGCTACGTGCTTTATGTGAACATCAGTATCACTTTGTTCACTGTCAACATTGCAATTAGTGGACTCACATACATGACAAAGATACTTGTTACATGCACTCCCTTGTGCTCAGGGCCGTCTTTATATAATTTAATTACAATTTAACATAATGTCACTGCTTTTTCAGGTTTGATAAAAAAGTGTTCTTCACAATCCGTATCTTGAAAAATGTGATGGTCGAATGACGTAACTCATTGCGTCACTAAAACAAGGAGAACTTCAACTGAACTGGTAGTAAACACTAGTTTGTTAAAGTTGTTTAAAAAATAGTTAATTTTGAGATTGATCATGGAGTAGACTAAAGTGAACTGTTGTCATTTATGGGTCACATCCCAGTCTCTATCCCAAAGTATTTATTTTGTAGACATACTAAAGATACATATATTAAAAACGTGTATGAATGATTGTGATTTCCATATTACAATCTGACAGGTGTTCTCCATCTCATAAACGTAGTTTAACATAACGACTTATGACACTGTTGTGTCATAAAAATGTATATACAGAGTAAAAAAGTGTCCTGGCTATATATTTTCGTACTCTACACCTAATGTAGAGCAGAGAATGAAGAATAAAGTTTTATCGAATTCCTCTCCGTTTAGTGTCCAACTGTCTTTTGGTGTCTTGGTGCTTTTGATCGATTAACTCTAAAATTTTACACAGTTCTTTATGGCGATCGTTTAAAACATTTTAATTGAAATATCTTGTAAACTGCTTCACCAAACTTGGTTCATCAATTTTACATAATTACAATAATTTTTACCTAATTTTTTTACATGTCTATTGGTATCTTAATTTACATGTTTTAAACTACTGTCATTTTAAAATGGCTAAAGTTAACTCAATGGTTATTTTATACTATTTAATATTGTTAGTATAAAGAACTGTGCAACATTTCAAGTCAGTTGGTCTAACCGTTCTTGAATTATTATTTGTGTTGTAAAAACACAAACAGCATTATGTGTAGAATCTGAAAATATATAGCCAGTGAACCTTTTTAGTTACACCTTGTATATTAAAACCGTGTAAACATTGTAATTTATGGTATGTTCTGACAGGTGCTCTCCATCTCGAAATCGTAGCAGAAGTATGACAATTACGACCTATGACACTGCTTTGTTATGAAAATGTATATATAACGTTGGCTTTAAACAAAGATACCTGTATATTCTCACCTCATATACAGCGAATTGGTATAGCTGAAGGTTATGGCTCATTTCGCTTTGGTTTACAAAAATTAAGTTATACAAATCACAAAAAGGTGTTTTTAAATTCAAACTCCCTTATTGAAGAAAATCCCTATTCAAGTATAAAAGCTTTTTCCTGGAGATTATAAAACGAGCCGCGCGTTCAGAAACATCTGCTAGAACCCCTCCTAAGTCACACCTCCTTAAGTCCATTTAGACGATTCTTGAATAATTTGAAAAGCCGACAAGAAGCATTATGGGTCTGAAAGGCAGGTTATGTTTTTTGGACCTTCCCGTTAAGGCAAGTTGTCTACCAAGGAAACAGCGTTTGTGTCTGCTAAATTGCGCATTGACGCACGTAAAAAAGGAGATGTCGACCTTTTGCCGGAGTCAATCACGATTAGTAAATGGAAAAATCGAGTTTCACCTATTGAATCGTGACAACAATGTTTTAAATATAACTCACCTCGAGTCTGAGAGCGGAGAACCTCCGACGTCAGATTACTGTGACGTCATAGGACTGACAAGTGGAATGGAGGCTTTCTACTTACTACGACTGGTGACAGAACGACTCTTGTAATACTACAGTACTCTCTGAACAGATGTTTGTTGAAATTCAAATATTTATCATGGATTTGGCTTATAAAATTATCTAATTGATGGTCATGGAGAATAGTTACTTTTATCTCTTACTGAATACTGGAGATCTGTAGAAATAGATTTATAAGTCTGTCACCACCGTTTTATTATTTTTAACTAAATGAAAACAAATTCTACTTTTGAAAATCGTTCAGTAATATACTCATAACATATTTTTAAACTTATACGTTCACGATGTTGGGTTTGAAGAACATCGAGCAGCATCAGTTTTTACAGTTTTCACAATATCCAATGTAAATTCTACATTCCTTTTAAAGTCCTCTAAGGGAAAGGCACATTGAAATTTTATCGATGTAAACAATTTTTTAAAATTGTTAGATGGATCATTAGTTAAATCTCCAAAACGCGCAAAGGATAGAAATTGGTTTAGTTATTGTTGTTATTTTGTTAGACAATGGCCTATCCACCCTCTTTTTTGCGGTCCATATGTACAAAGTGTTACCGAGTGAAAATTGTAGCTGTAGTATGAAACTACTCCCTTTTTACATACTATTTTGAACCTTTAAAATTAGTTGAAACGTGAACACCAAAAAATTAGAAAACTCAAAAGATATTGAATATTTTTCAAGAATATGTCAACATTTAAATCATTAAACTCGGATAATGAACAAACACATTAATGACTATTAGTGGCTATGTTTTTGCTTGATTTGAGAACATTTTACTATAATATTTTGAAGAATAGATTCGTGCTGACTAGAAGTAACCACAAAATTTTATCACCTCAACCCTCTCACTGGTACAAAATATAAGTAAAAAAATCAAATAAAAATAAAATTATGTTTTTTTTAGTAGCTTTATGAATAAATAGCTTAGTTTTACTTTATGTAGCTAAGTGTTTTAGGTCCTTCTTTACATTTGCAATAAGTGTTAGTAAATTCGATGGGCCTTGCGAATTATATATTAAAACGTTAAACAAATTCTTGAAATGTTTGTGTACAATTTGTTCTATTTATTTTACTTTTTTAATCATTTAAATTGTCCAAGGTTCCAAAACCATACATTTTTTTAGTTTTAGTGCCGAAAATTATAAAAATTATTTTGTGTTGAATACATATACTTTAAAATCTGAGTGTTTTTTTTTGTTTTACTTTTTTAATATCTGTACGTATATCTAAAGAACAATGTTTGCGTTATAAAAGAAAAAATTATATACACAGGAATTATGTGCACCCGAGTTTTAAGGTTGTTTACTGAGAGGCCTATGAACAATCTAATCACACAATTGTTTCCTTCGTTTAGTTTTACGTTATGAATTGTACGTTTTAAATTGTATTACAAGTTTTAATAATTTGTATCCTAGTTGGAAAAAAAAGGTTCCTGAATATAGTTTTCACTGTAAGTCAAACTTACACCGTTATTACTAAAAACATGTATCCCTGATTGATGGGAGTATTTTATAAAATAAGTTTTATGAATTTTAGAATTTTAACTAATCAAGAAAAAAGTTCTTATAAATTCCCTGAAACGTTGTTTTCTTGTCTTCCAGATATCATAAAATGAATTACTTGGTCTTGTTGTAATCCTTACGATATTTATAGTTACGATACATTACTTTCATATGTGTAAGTAAATTCAGTGATTTTGTATTGATTTAAATTTATCAATTTAAAGGTATTTTAAATCGATTTAAAATCACTGCATTTACTTACACATATGAAAGTAATGTATCGTAACTATAAATATAATAAGGATTACAACAAGACCAAGTAATTAATCAAGACCCTCTAGATGCCAAGAAAACAATGTTTCAGGGAATTTATATGAACTTTTTTTCTCGAAAAGTTTAAATTCTAAATGTACAAAACTTGTAAAAAACATGTTTTTTTCGTAGGCCTTTTAGTTCCTTAGAAAACAACCTTCAAACTCGGATGCAAATAATTTCTGCGCCGACAGAAGTAGGCTTATCTGCTGCACAGTGCACAGTTCCCAGTGGAGGCTTCAGGAACAATCTTGGCGTCAGGCCTCTGAGGCTTCACTCTTATCTCCTCATATATATGCCTTATTTTCTGCTTGATAGAATGAATTTTTGCAAATATCTTAAGAATTGTTGCTTTTTTTAACACAAACAAATAAAAGTTGTTATATGGCAACTAGGTTTGGATTTCTTAATATACGGGGACCAAATAATGTGTAATATCAATACTATAATAAATTTGTTTTTACATAAAATTATATAACAGGTGCTCCCTTGCTAGTCCATTAATAGGGGCTGTTCCACTTAAGGCCTCACGTAAAATCTTCCTCAGTGCACAGTTACTCGCTCAGAATATTGAAGGCCCACTAAACAGAAGCCCTCTAGCTGGCCTATTAACTCGCTCGGAGGCTCGAGGGGTCCCTACCTAAACTATTTAGAAAATAGAAAATTTTTATGTGAAAGCTCTAAACACTGATAAAAAAAATAATAAATTTGGTGTGCCTCAAGGAAGCCATATTGGACCAGTTTTGTTCATAATATACTTGAATGAAATATTGATAATGATTCATGAAACTGCACCACTACTAGGGCCTCAGTGCACAGCCACTTTTACTCGCCTTGTAGTTTTCAGTTACTCTCCGTTGTAAAACTAAGAGAGGACTTCTAAGACATTTCAGCTACTAAAATTTATTAACTTTTTGTTCCATTTTACTATTTATTCTCGCAGAAACAACAGTCTCGTCGTGATCTCGCTCTCTCGGTGTCAGTTTCCCAAATGAAATTACTTTCTGCGACCCACCCTCGACCCAGTGGTTTTATCTTTCTTGTTCCACTCTGTCTCAAGAAACGTTTCATTTACCAGCTTTTAGTATTTCATATCACATTTTTATATAAACTAGTTTTCCCGTTGAGATGTATCTGATGTACAAAAATGGAGCATTATGTATGTTGATTATAGATTGCAATTTTGTCGTGTTATAAATTATTTAATATTGACCTAACATCTGACGATTAAAAAAAAAGGTGGTGTATTTGGAGAAGAAAGAGAACTTATGTGTGATCATTGGTTAATTTTTGTATTCGAATATAAAAAGTTTATCAACTATTTGTCCTAAATTTATAATTTAATAAATAATTGATTTTCACCCTAAGCTAGTATATTCCTTGAGCTGATTTATTAAATAAGTTTATGATAATTATTTAATGTTTATGTAAGTATAGTGTTAGAGTATTTTATGATGAAGAAATTGAAATTGCAAACGTAGTTTTTTTATTGCTAAAAATTATTATCTTAAATTATTCATTAATATATTTTATTAGTTACTATTTCTTTTGGCGATTCCTTCACGCGCAGATAAATAGATTAGTGGAGAGAATGAATATTCATTACTCGTAATTTATCTAGCCTTAATATTGAATAGATTATGTTATGTGAATAAACGTTTGGAATTGAAAAACTAGAACGTTAGTTTGATGATGGAAATACAATGTACTGTCAATATTTATTTATCCGTGTGTTTTCAACAATACAGTTTGTTCCAATAAATGTTTAAGAAATATTTAAAGTTTCCGCTACGAAACCTTTGGTGGCACGAAGATGCGTACAGCGAAATATGCGTACAGAAGGAAATAGTGGTATTGACGAGGGTAAGTATTCTCCCCGGTGGCATGAAAGATGCGTACAGCGAAATTAGGTTAGGTTAGGTTAGGTTCTCCAATCCCAAGAAACTAAGCGACATTCATATTTATTTTAGAGGTAAACGCATTTATATAATTCAATTGTTGTAAAAGATCCATTTGCCCTAAAAGTTGTACAGTACGTATTTTTCGCCTATCTAATTGTTGTGACGTCATAGGTTACCCTCGTCATCTGTCAAAACTTGATCCTGTACGCATATTTCGCAAGATTCCTGGTGTACGTATTTTTCGCTGTACTCATTTTTCGTGTATTCAAACCTTTTAGGGGTTGTTGTAACACTTAGCAACTAAGCAATAATATGAGTCAAAATGAGCCGATCTGAATATTTTTCCTGTTTACTTATATGTAAAAAAAAAATGGAATTTAAATTTTTTAGAACCCAAAATTATATATTTTAGTCTTATGTACATTCGTGTATTGTGAAAAGCATGTTATGAAACAATTGAATGATTTGTAAGATATTCTACATTTGTTCTAGTATTGAATTGAGCATGAGTTAAAACATTTGTCGAAAAAGAACAAACAAGTGTAATTTTGAAAATAGAGTGAATGGAGAAATTCATTCGTTGAATTATGGATAAACTAACTAAAATTGTTATTAAAATAATAATAATTTATCAAAAACACCTGATTCTCAACTCTGTTCAAGTCTTGAGGAGGAATTTGTGTTTATATCTAATTTTAACAACCTACCCTCACCCTAAGGCGTAAACAGAAAGATTTTTAAAAACTATCAGAGGTGAAGATAAATTCTCTAAATATAAGTTTGAAAAAAAGGATTCACTATATCCGGAGATAGTAAATTCAGTTTAAAATTATTTTTGTTTAAAGAATGCCGGAAGATTCAGGCCACTAGATCCAGGATGGCTAGGTTTTAAATGAAAATAGCTGAAAGAAAATCGCAGTAAAACTGAAATCATAGCTTGATATTGTTAATAAATACTGTAATAATACATTTAATTTTCATTTAGTTTAAAGTGACGTTTTAAGAACGAATCCTCCCCTCGGGACGTAAAATAATCCCCGTAGAATTTTTGTTATCAAAGTAACATCACATTTTAAAAGCTTCATTGAAAACGTGTGTTTTATCACTTTCCAAAAACAGAGGAATAACGTTTATTGGTCTGCAAGGAGTAAGATTATTTTTATTACCTATCTTATTTGTGGATATAGGCGTTATTTAAATTTTCAGGCCATTGAGAAAACCATTTTCAAACCATAATAATATGATGCGTAGTTCTTGTGGCTGTAGTCTATCCAAGCACGGAAGGCGGCTGAAAGATTTAGCGACGCTGTGGTCACGCACACTGGCAGGCTCATCACATTAGGCTATATCACCTGCCTAACTCATACAGTTCACTAAAATTAATCTAGTGTAATTTCAAATATACACTTTTAATTTTATTCTCATTTTGAATTCTAATTGCAATTTCATTTAAAATAAGGCCAAACATGGTATAATTATTAATTTTATCATTTAAAGTAAAATTTTCAGAATTACTTACTGTTTGGTCATATTTTCAATTAAATACAAAGCAGAATTCAACGTAATTAACAAAAAATAAAAAAATATTAATGATTTTAGAATTGTTATAATGCATTTTTGTCAAGTAGTGCACACAGAAAAAATAAACAGAGATCGCGTCCAATATTTCACTGAATAGGTGTCGAGTTATTTAACGTGTGGTCAGAGACATTAGTTCTCCAGTTCTCCGTGCAGATGGTAGGAACAACGCCTTTGTAAGTTCCTCCTTTATTCCCCTCCAAATATACATGGAAAGCTGGAGAAATAACTACTCGGCACACACATTCAGCGTACTGTTGGATATTACCTCTGTCTCTTTCTTCTCTGTGGTACATCGTATAGTTCATCTTTCAGCTGTCAATTTTCCCGATGCCAAGGTTCCGCGTTTCCCATGCCTTACCGGAGCAACGTCACTGAAGTGAAAGACCGGTTAACGTGGAGGGGGCAAGGTTACATTTTGGCGGCCGTCATCCATTGTTAAAAGGTCGGTGGTCATTTAAGGTTTGGAGACCTATTGTCGGGAATCGTCTAGTCACGACGTTTTTGTAACCTTTGCGGTCCAATGTGACAAGTCATTGTCGGCTGATCTCGGTGTGGTTAGGCTAGTCAAAGGTATCAGCGCTTTGCTGAGACGTAGTTAGGACGGTTGAAGTCACTTGATTGTATTTTGACATATGTGTTTACTTTGCCCTGTATAATATCTCTTCTTGTGTTATATATGCTCGAATTACTTGAAAGTATCTATAACAGCTTGTATTTGTTTGTATAGTTTCTACGAGTTTTTACAGTTGGAAATGATTTCGTTCTTGTTCTTTTAGAAATGACAAAATCAAAGCGAAATCCATTTTGAAAATGCATTGTTTACGATGCTAGGAGACACTTGCCCCGACTCGCACAAAGAACAAACAAGTTGAATTGTGAAAAAAACTAACCTGTTCGGATGGTAGCTCAACATAAATTAAGTTCTTTGATTGGTTAAGATTCATACTTTATTTATAAAATGTTTGTATTCTGTTTGTTACAACTTAGTAATTGCAATTGTTTATGATTTACTTAACCACAAAAGTATTTAATATATGTAATTGTTGTAGCTTTTTATAAAACGTGTGTTTATTGTGTCTTTATTACATTAACTTCAATGTCTTACTATATTGTTACACATAAACATAAAACAGAGGTGTGAAAATTGTCCAAACTTTCCCTTTTCTATTTTATTTATAGACATGTTCTGAATAGTGCCTTCGTCATTACGAACTTTTTGTTGGTAATCCGGCCCGGAGGACCAAGAACATGTTCTGAATAGTGCCTTCGTCATTACGAACTTTTTGTTGGTCATCCGGCCCGGAGGACCAAGAACATGTTGTTGGTCATCCGGCCCGGAGGACCAAGAACATGTTCCAGCAATGAACATCGCTCGTTATTACCGAGATATTTACAACAAAATTTGCGTGAATAAAATATCAAAGTGGACTGTAATTTTTTACACCACAGTCTAGTAGTTGAATTTATAGTACGAAAATATGACAGTGACATAAATGTACCAATGCAATACATAAAATGTAAAAAACACAATTCATTAAACAGCTGTAACCTAAAATATTAAACACCATGGTAAATGAATCGATTCTTAACAACAATGGAAAAAATATCTACCAGTGGTCCAATCAGCATGTTTTGCAAGGGCTTACTGCTTCATAAGAAATAAAACTATTTTATTAATACTAGATTAATTTGATCTTCAAATCTCTAAATGGGGGTAAATGAATAGCGTGGATAACTTTGTAATACTATCGCGCTGAAGACGCTTGGTAACAAATATACCTTCTAATTGTGTTTATAGAGTAATAACTGTTTTACTGAACATTAAAATGAAATAATGTAAAAGCATGATGTAGCG
This sequence comes from Stictocephala bisonia, assembly GCA_035578905.1. NCBI lineage: Eukaryota > Metazoa > Arthropoda > Insecta > Hemiptera > Membracidae > Stictocephala > Stictocephala bisonia. Next base: position 250,099 of record JAQJVL010000512.1, on the reverse strand, counting down.
TCTGTAAATGGTGGAATAACTGCGCTACAGTTGACAAATATATGAAGAGGCGGCGTCACTACAGCGTCTGTTTTAGTCCTTTATCACCGCATAAATTACTAAACAAGAACAAAAATATAATAAAATATAGGTAGTCTATGGTTTCCTCTGACGACAACTGTCTGATCAAAAATAGTGAGTTCTACACTTTTTATGCTACATAGTTTATTACTCAACATTTTGATCTTTTGCTTCAATTTTAAAGAAAATAAATGTATGCTTTGAATGGATTTATAGTTATCATCTATATACATATTAAATATCCAATACGGTTGAATTAGTTTCTGTACTGATATCATATTATGTAAAACATAACGCCTAAACTTAAAACTACGTTATTTTATAACTACTCCCAACAACAAGGGTTACTCACAGAGAATAAATGAACAGAGTTCGCTTCCTATAGTGCGCTGAATTTGTGTCAAGTGGTTATTTCTCCAGTATGCTATGCCATGTCAGGCCCAGCACCTTGTCAGTGCCTCCCTTATTCCTACCAAATCCTCAAGGATGAATGTAGTAAGTATTACTAATTATGAACATTAGTTATAATCTCTATATAACTGCCACTGAGGCGTTGGCTGCGGCCATAACAAGGCGACCTCTGTTTCTTTCTTTCTCTGCGGTTTCTCCAAGATTTCTCAGTAACTAATAGATTGCATACAGCAGATACTTATACTCTTACGATCACAATGTTCATTTGTCCACTTTTCGATTTACATAAACGTCTATAAAAGTAGCTCCAATCATACCAACTCTCCTAATCTGGCGTACATTACACCAGTGCCGTTTTATGCTCGGCATTATGAAGACCCCGAAAGTTGATTCTCCCGTGTTTATGGCCCGGTATAAGGTCTGTTTTATGACAATTTTTATGGACGTTCTGTATTTTATGGCTCCTCTCTTTGTGATAGATAATAGTTAATCACATGTCGATAACTGTCGCACAATATCGTTAATGTATTGCCATCGAGAGGGGTAGAGGGAGGAGAGGGGGATGGGGTGGGGAGAGGCAAGCGCTATCTGTGAAAACCGAACATGAACTTATTTGGACGAAGAGGAAACCCTACTTCAAAGTAGGGATGGCCAAAAGTAACCGCAACAGCTTCTTTGCATCAGTTTATACAATTTAACTGATGCGAAAATTAACTGATGCGCGAGACCACCTCAGGATATTCCATACATCCTGCTCGCCTGTTCTACTTCTATTTGTATCAGACAACACAACATACGGTTGATTTCAGTTCGGTAAGTTTAAACAGCAACTGAATGCCTAACTTCCTGTTAATTCGCATCAGTTACTTTAAACTGACGTGCGCTGGCAAACTGAACTGTTACATCAGTAAAGCAAAAGCAGCAGCTTGGTACATCCCTATTTCAAAGGACCCATTTAAGTGAAAAGTCTTCTTATTTCTATATTCTATAGTCAATGTTGATACATTTTATGTGGCCTTACACAGTTGGATCCATCAGCAGTAAGTTTAAAGCATTCTATACCATAGTTATAGTAATATGGTACAACTCCAGTTAAAGCAGGAGTTATAGTAATGAACGCTTACGCAACTCCCCTAAGGAACGACTCCGACCATTGTGTCTAGTCGTCTACCCCGAGCCTGTGCATCACCCTCCTAGAGTGTGTTACATCAGACCCTTCCACCAACGGACTCCTTGACAACCAATTGTCTGATTCACCAGGAGGTGGACAGAGAAACAGTCATCAGTCGGCCGATAGTATTTAATGTAGCCTCTTTATTTATAGATTTATATGTTTTTCCAATGCTTTCTATACTTCATAAAAAACATTTATTCAATGTACTGTATCACAATTAAAAAGAAACGATATTTTAAAATACGACACCAGCTCCTATTTAAAGTAAAGTTTTAATTATAACTAGGAGACATCCCTGACGCTTCACGTGCCACCTCAGCCTTCGCCCTCGGCATGTAACTTTTGATCTCAAATATTAGTAATTAAGCTGTATTTAGTAAAATCACGTTATTTAGATTCATTTACAGTACTCACTGCACTTAATTTGCATTCTATTTATAGTTCAATAATTAATTATAAACAACCAATATTATTACTAAGCCTATTTCAAATGTTTTCATTTTATTTAACGGTTGATGATAACATACACACAGACAGACATGCTATCATTATTCGCTATTTTATAATTAAATTGATATTTTACTGTGCTGCTCTCTATGTTTAATCTAACAAATTATTTGGAGCATTTAACATTTGTTTATGACGCCAGCTGGTCAATTAAAATTAATCTCCATAAGAATAACATTGCAACTTTGACGCCGTGTAGGTCGAAAACATACGAGAGTTTTAAAAATCTAGCTCCATTACGACTTAGAAATCAAAATTATCATTTGAATAAAAAAATTTCATCAAAATCGGTCTAGTAATAAGTTCAGAAAGTGAGTGAACTAAATGACCCGATTGTTTTAATATACAGATTACAAACGAGAAGTCATTTGGAGTAATGTAGACACATTGTGTAAAAAAAGAAAAAAACATGAATCAGCTGTGTGAAGAGTAGCCTTGGGATGTACTGCCTTGTTTACATGTCTGTGATATTAACTGCCTTTGACTGGTAATTCCATTGACGGCGATAACACTACCCCGGGCGCCGTCACTTTGACGTTCTGGACACATCAATGTACTAATTGTGTTATGGACAAAATCGCTCTGTGTCCAGATATTGAATGGAAATCAATGTTACATCCGATTGAGGGATTGGATTTTTTTATTCGAAGTATTTTTGTTTTATGACTATTTGAACGAAAAAACACACAATATCTTTGACTAAATTGTATTACTTTGTAACCATTGGGGTAGTTTTTATTTATATAAACATACTTGCACGTAGAGACTACAATCTTCTATATATTTTAAATACGATAGGGGCAGTAAATATAATGTTAAGCAATTTCCGAAAGACATTGTTAAGTATGATTTGTATTTTATGTCGTGACTCAGTCAAATTGTCTTTTTTAGATTGTAAAACAAAAAATGAAAAAATTCGAAAATAATTGTAATTGAAAGAAAATATGTAAGGACAAGATGAGTGTCGACATTGTCAGATTTAGCCAATATAGGCGAAAGGAAAGTAATGACATGCTGACCGAAATTGTTGGTCTGAAACAAGCCGATGAAAAAACTTGGAAAGATAACTTACATTACAAAAACAATATCAACGTTTGGCATACATACAACTAAATAAATTCTATTAGTGTAATACAGTTTATTTAGTCAAATTGAAACTGCAATACTCCCACTTGTGTACGGGTATTATACAACAGACAGCTGGCAGTGTGGTGGCGATGAGCCAGTGAGGTCGGACTGCCTTGACACAAATACCTAGGTTCTAGCCGGGTCAACAGTCTCCCTCCCTCCTCTCTACAGTGGGTTTGTAGCCATTGAACCTCTCTATAGGTATTATGGATGAGCCTGTGAGGTCGGACTGCCTTGACACAGATACCGAGGTTCTGGCCGGGTTAACAGTCTCCCTCCTCTCTACAGTGGGTTTGTAGTCATTGAACCTCTCTATAGGTATTATGGATGAGCCTGTGAGGTCGGACTGCCTTGACACAGATACCGAGGTTGTGGCCGGGTTAACAGTCTCCCTCCTCTCTACAGTGGGTTTGTAGTCATTGAACCTCTCTATAGGTATTATGGATGAGCCTGTGAGGTCGGACTGCCTTGACACAGATACCGAGGTTCTGGCCGGGTTAACAGTCTCCCTCCTCTCTACAGTGGGTTTGTAGTCATTGAACCTCTCTATAGGTATTATGGATGAGCCTGTGAGGTCGGACTGCCTTGACACAGATACCGAGATTCTGGCCGGTTTAACAGTCTCCCTCCCTCCTCTCTACAGTGGGTTTGTAGTCATTCAACCTCTCGATAGGTATCGTGGATGAGCCTGTGAGGTCGGACAGCCTTGACACAGATACCGAGGTTGTGGCCGGGTTAACAGTCTCACTCCCTTCTCTCTACAGTGGGTTTGTAGTCATTGAACCTCTCGATAGGTATCATGGATGAGCCTGTGAGGTCGGACTGCCTTGACACAGATACCAAGGTTTTGGCCCGGTCAACAGTCTCCCTCCCTTCTCTCTACAGTGGGTTTGTAGTCATTGAACCTCTCGATAGGTATCGTGGATGAGCCTGTGAGGTCGGACAGCCTTGACACAGATACCGAGGTTGTGGCCGGGTTAACAGTCTCCCTCCCTCCTCTCTACATTGGGTTTTATAATCATTGAACCTCTCGATAGGTATCGTGGATGAGCCTGTGAGGTCGGACAGCCTTGACACAGATATCGAGGTTGTGGCCGGGTTAACAGTCTCAATCCCTTCTCTCTACAGTGGGTTTGTAGTCATTGAACCTCTCGATAGGTATCATGGATGAGCCTGTGAGGTCGGACTGCCTTGACACAGATACCAAGGTTTTGGCCCGGTCAACAGTCTCCCTCCCTTCTCTCTACAGTGGGTTTGTAGTCATTGAACCTCTCGATAGGTATCGTGGATGAGCCTGTGAGGTCGGACAGCCTTGACACAGATACCGAGGTTGTGGCCGGGTTAACAGTCTCCCTCCCTTCTCTCTACAGTGGGTTTGTAGTCATTGAACCTCTCGATAGGTATCGTGGATGAGCCTGTGAGGTCGGACTGCCTTGACACAGATACCAAGGTTTTGGCCCGGTCAACAGTCTCCCTCCCTTCTCTCTACAGTGGGTTTGTAGTCATTGAACCTCTCGATAGGTATCGTGGATGAGCCTGTGAGGTCGGACAGCCTTGACACAGATACCGAGGTTGTGGCCGGGTTAACAGTCTCCCTCCCTCCTCTCTACATTGGGTTTTATAATCATTGAACCTCTCGATAGGTATCGTGGATGAGCCTGTGACGGTATCATGGATGAGCCTGTGAGGTCGGACTGCCTTGACACAGATACCAAGGTTTTGGCCCGGTCAACAGTCTCCCTCCCTTCTCTCTACAGTGGGTTTGTAGTCATTGAACCTCTCGATAGGTATCGTGGATGAGCCTGTGAGGTCGGACAGCCTTGACACAGATACCGAGGTTGTGGCCGGGTTAACAGTCTCCCTCCCTCCTCTCTACATTGGGTTTTATAATCATTGAACCTCTCGATAGGTATCGTGGATTAGCCACTGAGGTCGGACTGCTTAAACACAGATACTAAGGTTCTGGCCAGGTCAACATAACCAGCTTGTTAACATTGATGCCGTAAAAATTATAAACCTTAGATAGGTCAATATCAATCGTAGTTGATGTTTTAACGAGCAATTTAATTTTTCAGGAACCGTCTGTTTTGTCTCATGGTATTGTTTGTTGACCGTGTGTGATTTTGTAGTGCTAAAGTATATTAAATATTTTCTCTACATGAGTATGACAAATGTACGTTTTTTATTCATAAATTAATTTGTATATTTAGTTAGCTTCGTTTGCCAAGATGTGAAGCTATTGACCTGTAAGGGCAGTTAGAGAGAATCAAATTACATTACTCATTGTTTATCATATACTGAAGTCTAAATTCCATTTGATAGAGATTACTGAAAACTTGAAACATTGCCTTCATTCATTTGGGACGGCTTCAACAACTATCGAAATTGTTTTACTTGATTGGTCAAATCAAATTATAAGGAGCCGCCCTCCTTGGTCGTAATGGAAAGCCACCCCACCCACACCCCATTCGGTCATGCGGAGATCTCTTTGTCTTGGATATCCAATCACCCCCTGACTCTCCTCCAATCACACACACATTGTGTCACAAGTGGGACACAGCGTCTCTGACACTACTCCGATTCCATTTTAACACGAAAGGCGATATTTACTTTGTGAGAGATGTCCTCCAATCAGAACGCAGCGACGTTTTATAGTCGTATTAATGGCGAACCTTTTCTTCACACCGAGAAGTAATGATGTCGGGTGTTATTTACTGCTTTTGTTCCCATTGTGTTTGTTTCCAAAGGATGTATTCGACCTTTTTATGACGGTCTTCTTTTAAATTGTTGTATGCATAAAAATAACAAACTGTATGTGTTTGAAATGGCAACATCAACAATTCGTTAGGATGATTATGAAAGGCAGGTCTACGTACTATTATATAAGTACAGACCATCGATCTATATAATATAGATCGTTAGTACAGAACAGACTACACTGCTTGGCGTGTATTAGATGTAGTGCAAGCGAAAGAGTGAATATCCCGCACCATATTTCCCGTCCGTCTATTTTGTACAGTCTATTCTAAATCTTAACATTAGATGTGTTTTAGGTTGGCCTTAATCTATGAAATTCAGTAACTTATAATACGTTTTATTTAATCATTGAACATATGTTTTTTTTAATTCATTATTTAGTAGGTTGTTTGTAAACAATCATTAAATAATAAAAACATAAACAAATTTTTAAAAGAAAACAATAAAAGCTGATTTCGTTCCATCCGAAATTTTGATTAGTATCATGACTGTAGAAATTTAGTTGGAGAGGGAAATCCATTGAGGCGCATGCCCAAACCAGACGCCGAGCACTGTGGTCCGGTCTGTACAGTATTCTTTTAAGCCATCATCATCTATTCTAAAGGAAAACTACCACATTCAATTTAATTAATATCATCCTTCACTAACGCTAAGGAGAAGATAAAAAGTACTAGATACATCTTCGGGAATCGAACCCGAACCAATTACTTGGCATTCCAGCGCCTTGCCCCTTAGCCACGACCGCTCCAACCTGAATTACTGACAAACACACATTTATTGAAAGTGTTCGTGAGTTGGTTGAGCGGTCGAAGTCCTACAATAATCTTATTACTTGTTTGTTTTCATAAATTTGTTTGTATAATCCATGAGGTGGATAACTTGAGCAGCTGTCATCTGATTTTACCAAATACACTAATATTTCATGGTCATCCTTCAAGGGGCCGTCATTAGCTTTAGATCAGTAATTTTCGGTATGAAGGCTCTCTGACTTGCACAAATAATTCGAGTTTTATATGAATTTATATTATCTCTAGAATTGCAAATTCAAGGCGCCATGTGCCTGATATTTACGTTTGAACACTTATTTATTTGACGCTTGCCATTAACTGCATGAACTCGAGAGTTCAAAGTCGTAAATGTCAAAATACAATATTGTATCCTCTGAGTAGCAATAACTTTCCTAACGACTATTAAAAAGTGTTTCAATAGTTTTATTGTTTGAAATGAAACTGGTTTCAGAAATAATAGTTTCTATAATTTTGGTTCAAGTTGTTACTTGATTGGGGTAGGATTTCCACATACTCTGAATATTTCCACATTCTTCAGTCAGCGTCTTATCTCAAAAACTAATTCTTTTTCTAGTTCCAGACTGCCTTTTATGGTGAACATTATTGCCCAGGAAGGAATGAGATTTATTGTCTGGATTCCACAATAACTGTTGGTCATGGACGGTTAAGATACTTTAACACCTGCAAGATATGGTCAGTGTGGGTAAAAAAAGGAAAAAATTACGTTAGTGATTTTATCGCATGCAGTTGAGACTATAACACTATCACCCTGAAAGGTCAATGTATTTTACGTTGATGTTTTTTTTTTTTCTTACGTTGTAACTCTTGAGAAAACATACAATATTATGTATTGCGATTTTATACTGCTAACGGTTTTCGTAAACGTAAAATGAGTAAATCGACTTGTTGGTACATAATACGTCTTTACGTCATGTGCTTGCTCCTAGTTACGTACACCTTGTTTTTACGTACTTAAACATTTTGTTTTTGTTTAGTTGCTTTACAGAAACAAAAGAACAGAAGTAGCTTTCTTACATCAGTGGTCATTGCCACTAATGTAAATATTTAGTAATATTTACTATTTTGATCCTTCAAGATTTGGGGGGTAGGGGCTGACAACGGTGCTGGCCCTGCCATCATCACAGGGAACTGAATAACTATTCGAACCCATTCAGTGTACTTTTAGAAGGATCTCTGTGTCTATCTTCTCTATTCCCTGTGGTTATTCTGTTGTGATTTTTAGTTTGACGTGGCTTCAGGTTTGTAATGGTTACATTTTCAGTGTGTTCAACAATTTGGACATACTCCTGGAGGTGGAGGTACAAAGGTATTAAACAGAGAAAAAATAAACAGACGTCGCATGTGATTGTGCGCTAAATGTTCGTCGAGTAGTTATTTCTCCAGTTTGCCATACGATGACAGAGCCAGCACCTTGTCAGTCACGCCTTTATTCCCTCTAATCCTCAAGGATAAACGTAGTAATTATTACTACAGATGTACGAAGACGTGGCTAAATCTATCTATGTATATAAAAGCCAAATACCACTCACTCACTGTCCTGACTGATCACAAAATATCAAAACCCACTGAACGGATTTCCACGAAATGTTAAACGAAGTTAGCTTTAGTATCGAATGGACCAACTAAGAAAGGATTTATCGAAATTCCGTTCCTAAGGGGTACAAACAGCCTCTCAAAGTTTCCTTTTTTCCATAACAATAACATTGGGTTGATTTTAGTAAATTAATAACAGGCGTTTAGTAAATAAATAATAATGTTTATTTAGTCGGTTTGATATTATCTTATTGATGCATTAAGAGTTTGGTCTTCAGCTGTCAAACAAAAACAAATTAAATAAACACGTTTGAAAATAGGTTAAGTAATAACCATTGATTATATAAACCTACAATATATAAACCATCTAATAGGAGTATTTGTGTCTGTAATTTTGTTAGTTTGTGTGGCCCGCAACCCTCAGTTAGTATAAACTGCATTACATTTACATGGGACTACATAGCGCTCCACAATGGACGACAAAAACAGCTGATAATTTGATACTCAAAATTTAACATTGGATGCGAAATCTATTCTACATTTATAAAAGAGGATGTTTGTATATATATATATATATATATATATATATATATATATATATGTTTGAAGTTTATGCGCTGCCAAACCATCCAACCGATCGCCATGAAACTTTAGGATGTTGTCCTGTATACTCCCGAGATGGTTTCTGTAAGGTTTGATGCAGATCCGTCCACAGGGTCCCGCCCCACGGGCTCCTAAAGATCCCATGTTATTCAAATGGAGAATCTGAATTGTTTACAAAAAACATATGACTGTGTGGTTTAATGTTGTTTCACATGCCATAAGCAGATTGAAGTTCTCACAACAACAGTACTGTATATGTTTTGATTTATTGTAGTTCTACATTTCACCTTGAGAGTGTAACACACACTACTTTTACTTGATCAGGTGATCTGTATTTGGTGTTAACCTTTTTTTCCTCGGTAATTAAAACATGTGGTGAAACGTGAAAATAAAAAATTAATAATTATTTGTTTTGCAGTTTACTTTTTATGACATGCCTCCTAAATAATCTAATATTGGTCGAAGAAGCTTGTGTATAAAATCAATGGTAATACCATCGGGTATTTATACTAATAAATAAGTAGCAACGCAAATAGTGTGAGATACTGTAAATAAATTGTGATTTTACGATATAATCCACTATTATTTGTGATTAAAAGTCACATGTCGAGGTCGAAAGCCGATGTGTTTCGATCGCAGTGAGAGCCGGGGTTGGCACGCGAAGCGTGTAGGTGTGTCCCCTAGTCTATTTATAACTGCCACTGTGGCGTTCGCTGCGACTATAAGAAAACGATCTCTGTTTCTTTCATCTCTGTGATGTTTAGCAGAGCGAAATGGTGTAAACTGTATTATAATTGAAATACAGTATATTTGGTAAATCCTCGCTAATTAAGGATGCGCAGTAAGATATATGATTGAGTGGTAGGATTCATAGTTTCTCTCTCACCACCCCCACCCCCATAGTACAAAATTAGAATCGTAAAATTCAGTAAAGTGTTGTACAATTAAGTAATTGGAATTGTTTGATGGTGATGCCAAAGTGGATGTACGATACCCTTGCAAGTTGAAACTACTGATCTCACAGCGCCTTTGAATGTTACGTAGAGTCAGTTCAATATCTGAGGCTTCCAATTGTAACTCCTTGGTTAAAGGATATCAACGCCCGCCAAGTGTACGGCGCAAGGATTTATTGAAACAGTAACTCTCGGTAATATTTCAACTATATAATGAATTATATAGTCTTTTATTGGTCCAACTGAAAATATCTATTTTTTTTATACCCATTTGTTAAATCAAATTGAAACAGAATTCAAAGAAGATTGCTCGTTTGACACCTAGAAGCATTGGTCCACCTATCTATGTTTATAAATTGTATATTTAATTAATAATAATCTTTGAATTAACCCCTAAGGACCTTGCGTTCTGGACGATGTTTTTTCACAAAAACATACATTGGGTTCCGATGCCGTTAGTTCCAGCGATCGTTACCAGGATTCACCTCTGAAATCATATCTCCCACTTGTCTCAAGATGGAGATTCAACACCGGGACTTTAGTAGGTAGCAAATTCATTCTACAGCCACCGCCCTGGGAATCGAACACGGGAATTCGAGCTCCGATGGTAGGTGATCTACCATCCGTCCTTCCCCCCCCCCCAACCCTGTTAAAACCATTCATTATCAATTTAGAACATGACGGAAAACGGCTTGATGTGTAATGCGTAATAGATGAAATTAAAAATAAGATCACCGGCTTTTACTTTTACATAGGATCAACCCAAATAAACAATAATCTGTATAAACTACGTATTTTAGGGCTTGATTCATTTGGAATATCCTTTATTGTGCTGGTCGCCGGATGACTGTTCGACCTTCACAGTCAGCACAATAACACAGAATAGCATTGTTACTCGTAAAAAAAAACAACAATTCCTGTTAGCATAATTTACCATATAAGCATTTCTTCCTGTTCAACATATTACAATTTCTCTCTTTTTTTTTAATGCAATACTACTTTTTGTTCAGTTTACTGTTTTTTTTTTTTTTTATGTACCTACTACCTTTCTTCATAACCATTTCCTATTCAATAGTTCCTGGCAACGTATGCCACCATTTTATGTTTAATGTGTACGCCTTCATGTTGTCCAACATACAGACCGGTCGTGTAAAAAGTGAAGGTGTAAAAAATCTTTAAGATTGCTTTTGAGGTTTGACGTGTTTAGTTTTGGTACACAGTATAGTTTATTTAATATGATTATTTAATATTACACACCAAGTTTTTCATCACATTTAAAAAAATCTAATGTAATAAATTGTATTTTTAAGTTTTTAAATTGGTTTTGTTAATTATGCATTACTGTATTTTATTTCCTGTCTATTTGCATTTATCCTGTTAATGCAGAACTAGTTACGCGGTGTGCCGTGTAAATTGCATCCTACTCACATAACCATATTATAGTCGAATAACATTCAGTCCCGACACCTCTAGATATTTGCGTCTAGTACGACGCTAGCGATCCTAGCGGTCAGCCAGCAGCAGTGCGGATCTCTGCACTGTTTACATACACAGCTGTGATTAGTAAATGTCAAAGTAATCGGTAATGTCGCGGTAACTACAAAAGACTACTGGTTTCACGAGGCTGCGCAGTAGACTATGACGTGACATGGGCGAAATCAGCTGGTTTGATTATTCTACAAAATACTGGTGACTAAATCTGCCAATCGCACAGAAGCTTTCAGCTGAATAGTAGGCAAGTTATTTTCCACTAATCACCTGGAACTGTAAACTACGGGAACAATATTTTTGTGTTTGTGGTTGCCATCTTGCCCATGTGACGTCATAGGATATGCGCGTGATGCCTACCGTCTTCTTTTCTAAGTACCATAGTGAACAGAACTTTTTCTTCTGTTATATTCCACTTCTTTACAAGTTGCAATGCAATACAACGATAATTTAGTGTAGTTGTGCTGGCTGACTACTTGGAGCGCTAGGTCCACAGCGTTGCAATGGAAGTGTCTTGACTGTATATTGTTAGTCTACTATATAATCTTACCTCTAAACAAACAGGTCTGACCCCACTGGCAACCTAGTGTATTTTTACACGTTCATTCTTAACGCGGTCAGATTGTACATTACCACTTCCTACAAAGTACAAACTACAGCATACAGCTTGCTACGTCTTATCCCGGGAGGTCCAGCTACATTTAGCTTGATAGGTTTGGACAATTTCCCATAACAATGTTAAACATCAAAGTAAAAAATGCTACAGGGATAGGAAGACAACAAAGAAAATATATAGGTCTATAAACATATGTGGACGTCATCTTGCTGACCAATAACATTATTTGAATGCACTATAATTCATTGTTAAATATTCACTTCAACTTTACGTCCAATAAAACAAATTTAAATTTTAAGAAGCACTGTAAAGTTAATTTTTTTTTAGCTATGTTAGAGACTACCGTAAATGTTACATTTAATTCATGCAATCAGGTACATTCCATGGATTTCAGAATTTTTGTCAAAACAAAAAGAGTTTTTTTTAATAAACTTACTCCCTTATTGCCAAGACACCTTGCCCTTCTATTTATAACGTCAGACATGTCCATTTCATTTAAATCATATATCATATCCATAAGTCCAACATCAACAATTGTGCAACAAAGTATTTCTTGCCATGGTAACGGCTTGCTCTTGCCGGCCGGGTCTTGCTGTGACATTTGCCGACTCGTTCACCTTCACAGACACCAACCTGTTCGTTGCCTCCTCCCCAATCGGATTGGATGGCTGCCATTCCGTTTCCATAACTGCAATTCCGAATCCTTCAGCCCATCAGGAGTCAAGAGACGTCGGTAAACACGCGCCACTTGAATTTCGCAAATCACTTCGTATTTATGTGACATCTCGGAAGAGCCGTTCTCAGATGTCTCTTGGTCGTGAACACCGGCAAACACTCTTAGTTTGTGGTGGGATGTCCCTCAAGTACTGCACCGGAGCGTGTAAGGGTCCGTCTCACATTGATCACTTGGTTTAGTAACTAAAGTTGAAGGAAGGCTAATATTTAGAATTTTTTTTAAAATTGTATACAGTTGATATAATTTGTTGTAAATTAGAAATATTTAAACCATAGAAAGAGACTCTGTTACTAAATTTATTCTTAAAATAAAAATTTTAATTAGTGATGAACTAAAATGTGTTGATTACCTGTATAGTAGTACTATTGATTTAAAGGGTAGTATTTATCAATGTTTAACATCAGAGAGTGGGAGGGTGAGAGGGAGAACCATTCTAAACTGTAACTGTGGACTCGCACGGTCTGACAACCTCGCTCAGTCCACAAACGTTCGGCGCGCTGCAAAGCGAACAGTCCACAAACTACACAGTGTCTGACTGTTAAGTATGGATACGAACTCTATGTTTGTAGTTTCACTAGTTATCTGTGATCAAGACGTTTTGTCTGTTTGGAATGGGTGGGGTAGGTGAAGACGTGGAGTGGAAATGATATGAATAGTTAGTCTTGGTGTGTGTTGTGTTATCCTCCACCCAAAGAGATTTTTCGTAGGTTAGAATTCAAGGTGGCCTAGACAAGTTCATGGAGGGGTAGTTTAAAACCTACGCTGTCGTCTATCGGATGGTTGTCAAAATATTTTTATTTGTTAAATGTTAAACATGGTGTAAACATTACAATTGTTATGCACGTAATAAAACCATGAGTAAAACATATATTCGGCCAGATCTCGTAGTTGTCCGTACATTAAAGACTACATTAATCTGTGACATAGCTAAGAGGTGTGTTATTTTAACGAATAAGAGTTATTTATTGTATTTTTAAAGTTTGGCTAAATCAATATTAGTACATGTAATTAATAAATATTAATATAAATAGCATGTGAACATTACAGACGCAGTCTGTGAATTATTTAAAGGTAATTATAGGAGATTATGAGCTTAAGTTAAATTTGCTATATTTGTACACGGGTTACATTTAAAATGGAAAAGGCACTAATTAATTAATAAGCTTGTTATTGCACAGAGAGGACTTCGCTGCATATATTAATTCTACTGATTGTGATAATGGAATGCAAGATGGATTCTAACACTAACAAGTAATTGTAGTAAATTGAAAATATTACTTTGTAAGTGACCCATTTGTCATTCAAAACGAATTCTAACAATATCCAGACACTAGTCAACTGACAATATCACTGTGTTCATTACCCATTTGTAATTCAAAACGAATTCTAACAATATCCAGACACTAGTCAACTGACAATATCACTGTGTTCATTACCCATTTGTAATTTAATATGAAATCTTACACTATTCAGACACTAGTGTAAACCGCACCAAAATAGTCCGATCATAGCTGTGGCATGTGAAGCTCCCCTCCTCACTTCTCGCCCAGCAATGTTGTCAAATATAAATTCGATGAAAATATTGATGATTTGTCTAAACATCTGTTGCAGTAAACAAACATTATCATTTGTTATTATAAACCATGGATCATAGAGAAGAAGACGGTACGTATCACGCGCATCTCCAATGACGTCACATTGGCGAAAATGCAAAAATAAACACAACAAACTATTCAAATTCTCATAATTATAATTCTAGCTGATAAGTGGTAAAGAACTTGCTTAACTATTTAGCTGAATGCTTCTATGTAATAATAGAATAAACGAACCAGCTGATTTCGTCCATATGACGTTACAGTCTACTGCTCAGCCTCGTCGTGATACATGACGACTTTTCCAAATAGTTACCGTGATCGTGTTATAAGCAAATGCACGTGTTTTGGTTATATATATTTAGTTATATAATTACGGATAAAACAACTATTTCACTTTATAAATATTAATAATACTTTCTACAGAATATAAAATATTTGTATTATTATAATGTTATAAAAATTACAGGATTAACACATACCATAGTTAAGTTTACCACTACGATCTAAATGTTTAGAATATTGTCATACAGTTTTTTGTAAACAAAATGTCAATTAAATTGACAGTATTGAACATACGCAAACTTGTCATAAATGAAACATGTGGTTTAGTGATTCTCAGAAACGATATGGCATCACCACCTAAATTGTTATCGGACTATTTCGATGCGGTTTACACTAGTCAACTGGCAATATTACCTAAATTGTTATCGGACTATTTCGATGCGGTTTACACTAGTCAACTGACAATATTACCTAAATTGTTATCGGACTATTTCGATGCGGTTTACACTAGTCAACTGGCAATATTACCTAAATTGTTATCGGACTATTTCGATGCGGTTTACACTAGTCAACTGACAATATTACCTAAATTGTTATCGGACTATTTCGATGCGGTTTACACTAGTCAACTGACAATATTACCTAAATTGTTATCGGACTATTTCGATGCGGTTTACACTAGTCAACTGACAATATTACCTAAATTGTTATCGGACTATTTCGATGCGGTTTACACTAGTCAACTGGCAATATTACCTAAATTGTTATCGGACTATTTCGATGCGGTTTACACTAGTCAACTGACAATATTACCTAAATTGTTATCGGACTATTTCGATGCGGTTTACACTAGTCAACTGGCAATATTACCTAAATTGTTATCGGACTATTTCGATGCGGTTTACACTAGTCAACTGGCAATATTACCTAAATTGTTATCGGACTATTTCGATGCGGTTTACACTAGTCAACTGACAATATTACCTAAATTGTTATCGGACTATTTCGATGCGGTTTACACTAGTCAACTGGCAATATTACCTAAATTGTTATCGGACTATTTCGATGCAGTTTACACTAGTCAACTGACAATATTAACTAAATTGTTATCGGACTATTTCGATGCGGTTTACACTAGTCAACTGGCAATATTACCTAAATTGTTATCAGACTATTTCGATGCGGTTTACACTAGTCAACTGGCAATATTACCTAAATTGTCAACGGACTATTTCGATGCGGTTTACACTAGTCAACTGGCAATATTAACTAAATTGTCAACGGACTATTTCGATGCGGTTCACACTAGTCAACTGGCAATATTACTACATTAATGATGACTGTTGAACAAACTGCAGTCCTTTGAGAAAGCGTCATCTCCAATTATCTAATCACATAGTAGATAAATTACAGCATTTCGTCTCTATTAAAAAACGCGCCCAATTAATGGTGGCTGAGAAGTAGAATCATCAGTACGGAAAATAGTCGTAATGTTTCATTCCTTTTGTAGAACTGCTTTGCAATGTTGTTGATGTTTGTATATATCAAGGAGTGATCACCTGTCAGTCGTTAACATGATATATCCGTA
Source organism: Stictocephala bisonia (assembly GCA_035578905.1). Lineage (NCBI taxonomy): Eukaryota > Metazoa > Arthropoda > Insecta > Hemiptera > Membracidae > Stictocephala > Stictocephala bisonia. The sequence continues at coordinate 233,859 of JAQJVL010000512.1, read as the reverse complement.
ACACTCCAGTTACGGTTGACATTTCTGTCGTAATACGTGGTCACTAAGGAGTCACTAGTCAAGTCTGTTGTTAGGGAACTGCTGATATCATGGGGTGATTACCCTTTAGTCGTTGACGTGATATATCCGTGACAATACAGTTACGGTTGACATTTCTGTCGGAATACGTGGTCACTGCGGAATCACTAGTCAAGTCTGTTGTTAGGGAACTGCTGATATCATGGGGTGATCACCCTTTAGTCGTTGACGTGATATATCCGTGACAATACAGTTACGGTTGACATTTCTGTCGGAATACGTGGTCACTGAGGAGTCATTAGTCAAGTCTGTTGTTAGGGGACTGCTGATATCATGAGGTGATCACCTCTTAATCGTTGACGTGATATATCCGTGACAATACAGTTACGGTTGACATTCCTGTCGGAATACGTGGTCACTGCGGAATCACTAGTCAAGTCTGTTGTTAGGGAACTGCTGATATCATGGGGTGATCACCCTTTAGTCGTTGACGTGATATATCCGTGACAATACAGTTACGGTTGACATTTCTGTCGGAATACGTGGTCACTGAGGAGTCACTAGTCAAGTCTGTTGTTAGGGGACTGCTGATATCAAGGGGTGATCACCTCTTAATCGTTGACGTGATATATCCGTGACAATACAGTTACGGTTGACATTCCTGTCGGAATACGTGGTCACTGCGGAATCACTAGTCAAGTCTGTTGTTAGGGAACTGCTGATATCATGGGGTGATCACCCTTTAGTCGTTGACGTGATATATCCGTGACAATACAGTTACGGTTGACATTTCTGTCGGAATACGTGGTCACTGAGGAGTCACTAGTCAAGTCTGTTGTTAGGGGACTGCTCATATCATGAGGTGATCACCCTTTAGTCGTTGACGTGATATATCCGTGACAATACAGTTACGGTTGACATTTCTGTCGGAATACGTGGTCACTGAGGAGTCACTAGTCAAGTCTGTTGTTAGGGGACTGCTGATATCATGGGGTGATCACCCTTTAGCCGTTGACGTGATATATCCGTGACAATACAGTTACGGTTGACATTTCTGTCGGAATACGTGGTCACTGAGGAGTCACTAGTCAAGTCTGTTGTTAGGGGACTGCTGATATCATGAGGTGATCACCCTTTAGTCGTTGACGTGATATATCCGTGACAATACAGTTACGGTTGACATTTCTGTCGGAATACGTGGTCACTGAGGAGTCACTAGTCAAGTCTGTTGTTAGGGAACTGCTGATATCATGGGGTGATCACTACTTAGTCGTTGACGTGATATATCCGTAACACTCCAGTTACGGTTGACACTTCTGTCGGAATACGTGGTCACTGAGGAGTCACTAGTCAAGTCTGTTGTTAGGGAACTGCTTATATCATGGGGTGATCACCCTTTAGTCGTTGACGTGATATATCCGTGACAATACAGTTATGGTTGACATTTCTGTAGGAATACGTGGTCACTGAGGAGTCACTAGTCAAATCTGTTGTTAGGGGACTGCTGATATCATGGGGTGATCACCCTTTAGTCGTTGACGTGATATATCCGTGACAATACAGTTATGGTTGACATTTCTGTCGGAATACGTGGTCACTGAGGAGTCATTAGTCAAGTCTGTTGTTAGGGGACTGCTGATATCATGAGGTGATCACCCTTTAGTCGTTGACGTGATATATCCGTAACACTCCAGTTACGGTTGACACTTCTGTCGGAATACGTGGTCACTGAGGAGTCACTAGTCAAGTCTGTTGTTAGGGGACTGCTGATATCATGGGGTGATCACCCTTTAGTCGTTGATGTGATATATCCGTGACAATACAGTTACGGTTGACACTTCTGTCGGAATACGTGGTCACTGAGGAGTCACTAGTCAAGTCTGTTGTTAGGGGACTGCTGATATCAAGGGGTGATCACCCTTAGTCGTTGACGTGATATATCCGTGACAATACACTTACAGTTGACATTTATTTCGGAATACGTAGTTACTGTGGAGTCACTAGTCAAGTCAGTTGTTGTTGGGGGGACCACTTTAATTACAGATCAACCTCACTTTGACACTAACTTGGCGCTAAGTTGATCATATATGCAGATCGACACCGTACGAAACCGCTTTGATAGTTAGCCAAAGCCTAAGTAATGCTCGAACTGCATTGCATTTTGAAATTTTGTATTATTGGACACTGTGGTTTTGTTGGGATTTAAATAGTTCCATAATACATTTTCCTTTTAATTGTGTTAAATGTTATACATTTTTTTACAACTACTATTTTATTAAAATAATAATACATTGTTTCTTGTTTTAATGATAATTTGAATTATAATCTTGAATAAAATTGAAATAACCTCTCTATACCCCACCATCTCTATAAGTCATGAAAATATTCTCTATAGACATTTTCATTACCTCTTAATAAATTGTTTACATTTTATGTAGGTTAGTGAAAAGTTACCTTGTGTTTTTAAGTAAGCTCAGATACGTTTGTAAAAACAAGATATGATTATTTTTCTAACAACAATATATGTCTTGCTAAAGTATCGTTTGTATAATGTGTTCTAAATATTTTCCTTTTAATATTGTATACATTATTGGCAGAGTAATTGCACGTGAACATTTCAACTGAACCCAAGACGTCAACTCTAAGGAATATTGTTATTAATCTAAGGAGTCAAGTGTGTCTCTCTGATTTCCCACTAGTTTCTGAGGGTATGGTGAGGATGACCATAGGGTTTGTCTCTGATTCTCCACTATGAGGGTATGGTGAGGATGACCATAGGGTTTGTCTCTGATTTCCCACTAGTTTCTGAGGGTATGGTGAGGATGACCATAGGGTTTGTCTCTGATTCTCCACTATGAGGGTATGGTGAGGATGACCATAGGGTTTGTCTCTGATTTCCCACTAGTTTCTGAGGGTATGGTGAGGATGACCATAGAGTTTGTCTCTGATTTCCCACTAGTTTCTGAGGGTATGGTGAGGATGACCATAGGGTTTGTCTCTGATTCTCCACTATGAGGGTATGGTGAGGATGACCATAGGGTTTGTCTCTGGGGTCCCACTAGTTTCTGAGGGTATGGTGAGGATGACCATAGGGTTTGTCTCTGATTTCCCACTAGTTTCTGAGGGTATGGTCAGGTTGACCATAGAGTTTGTCTCTGATTTCCCACTAGTTTCTGAGGGTATGGTGAGGATGACCATAGAGTTTGTCTCTGATTTCCCACTAGTTTCTGAGGGTATGGTGTGGGTGACCGTAGGGTTTGTCTCTGATTTCCCACTAGTTTCTGAGGGTATGGTGAGGATGACCATAGAGTTTGTCTCTGATTTCCCACTAGTTTCTGAGGGTATGGTGAGGATGACCATAGGGTTTGTCTCTGATTTCCCACTAGTTTCTGAGGGTATGGTGAGGGTGACCGTCGGGTTTGTCACTGATTCTCCACTATGAGAGTATGGTGAGGATGACCATAGGGTTTGTCACTGATTCTCCACTATGAGAGTATGGTGAGGATGACCATAGGGTTTGTCTCTGATTTCCCACTAGTTTCTGAGGGTATGGTGTGGGTGACCGTAGGGTTTGTCACTGATTATCCACTATGAGAGTATGGTGAGGATGACCATAGGGTTTGTCTCTGATTTCCCACTAGTTTCTGAGGGTATGGTGAGGATGACCATAGGGTTTGTCACTGATTCTCCACTATGAGAGTATGGTGAGGATGACCATAGGGTTTGTCTCTGATTTCCCACTAGTTTCTGAGGGTATGGTGAGGATGACCATAGGGTTTGTCTCTGATTCTCTACTATGAGGGTATGGTGAGGATGACCATAGGGTTTGTCTCTGATTTCCCACTAGTTTCTGAGGGTATGGTGAGGATGACCATAGAGTTTGTCACTGATTCTCCACTATGAGAGTATGGTGAGGATGACCATAGAGTTTGTCACTGATTCTCCACTATGAGAGTATGGTGAGGATGACCATAGGGTTTGTCTCTGATTTCCCACTAGTTTCTGAGGGTATGGTGTGGGTGACCGTAGGGTTTGTCTCTGATTTCCCACTAGTTTCTGAGGGTATGGTGAGGATGACCATAGGGTTTGTCTCTGATTCTCCACTATGAGGGTATGGTGAGGATGACCATAGGGTTTGTCTCTGATTTCCCACTAGTTTCTGAGGGTATGGTGAGGATGACCATAGGGTTTGTCTCTGATTTCCCACTAGTTTCTGAGGGTATGGTGAGGATAACCATAGGGTTTGTCTCTGATTTCCCACTAGTTTCTGAGGGTATGGTGAGGATGACCATAGAGTTTGTCTCTGATTTCCCACGAGTTTCTGAGGGTATGGTGAGGATGACCATAGAGTTTGTCTCTGATTTCCCACTAGTTTCTGAGGGTATGGTGTGGGTGACCGTAGGGTTTGTCTCTGATTTCCCACTAGTTTCTGAGGGTATGGTGAGGATGACCATAGAGTTTGTCTCTGATTTCCCACTAGTTTCTGATGGTATGGTGAGGATGACCATAGGGGTTGTCTCTGATTTCTCCACTATGAGAGTATGGTGAGGATGACCATAGGGTTTGTCACTGATTCTCCACTATGAGAGTATGGTGAGGATGACCATAGGGTTTGTCTCTGATTTCCCACTAGTTTCTGAGGGTATGGTGTGGGTGACCGTAGGGTTTGTCACTGATTCTCCACTATGAGAGTATGGTGAGGATGACCATAGGGTTTGTCTCTGATTTCCCACTAGTTTCTGAGGGTATGGTGAGGATGACCATAGGGTTTGTCTCTGATTTCCCACTAGTTTCTGAGGGTATGGTGTGGGTGACTATAGTTTGTCACTGATTATCCACTATGAGAGTATGGTGAGGATGACCATAGGGTTTGTCTCTGATTTCCCACTAGTTTCTGAGGGTATGCTGAGGATGACCATAGAGTTTGTCTCTGATTCTCCACTATGAGAGTATGGTGAGGATGACCATAGAGTTTGTCACTGATTCTCCACTATGAGAGTATGGTGAGGATGACCATAGGGTTTGTCTCTGATTCTCCACTAGTTTCTGAGTGTATGGTGAAGATGACCATAGGGTTTGTCTCTGATTCTCCACTATGAGAGTATGGTGAGGATGACCATAGAGTTTGTCACTGATTCTCCACTATGAGAGTATGGTGAGGATGACCATAGGGTTTGTCTCTGATTCTTCACTAGTGTGTCTGAGGGAATGGTAAGGATGACCATAGGGTTTGTCACTGATTCTCCACTAGTGTCTGATGGTGTGGTGGGGGTGACCATAGGGTTTGTCTCTGATTCCCCACTAGTGTGTCTGAGGGTATGGTGAGGATGATAACAGTGTTTGTCTGAATCTCCACTAGTGTCTGAGGGTATGGTGAAGATGACCATAGGGTCTGTCTCTGATTCTCCACTAGTGTCTGATGGTGTGGTGAAGATGACCATATGGTTTGTCTCTAATTCTCCACTAGTGTCTGATGGTGTGATGAAGATGACCATAGGATTTGTCTCTGATTCTCTACTAGTGTGTCTATGTGCATGGTGGGGATGACCATAGGTTTTGTCTCTGATTCTCCACTAGCGTGTCTATGAGTATGGTGGGGATGACCAAGGGTTTGTCTCTGATTCTCCACTTGTGTGTCTCAGTGTATGGTGGGAATTACCATAGGGTTTGTCTCTGATTCTCCCACAAAATTCTGTCTAGACTTTCCCTGTCATTTTTAAACGGCGATAAAGCCCAGACCAGGAAGCCGGTTGGCGGGCGTTGACAAGGCCGTTGTCCCGTTACGGCCTTGAGAGGCGGAGGTTCGGCAAGGACCGCCGGTCCCAGTTTTGGCCCGGAAACGTCCCGGTCCCGTTCCCAAGGCCTAGGATCGATGATTTGTGACTATAACCTTTCAGCAATCCTATTGTGTCGAGAGCTGTACCTGACAACAGTATTGTATCCAGTTTCTGCGCGCATGCAAAGTGTTTTTGTACGTTATGCAAGGTATCTTGTTTCTGAATTTGACGACGAAGGTATCCAAGGTGGTATGGAAGGTTCTGTATGAAATTATATGACAGTTGGAACTGTGTTACATCAGAGATTAAACTACCGTACTGCAGTACTTTTTGGTGCACTCTATAAATACAAGGCACTACCATTCTGTTACTTCAATACATTACTACAATCCACTACTCCTGCTACTTATTGTAGTAACTATAGTGGTAGAATCTTGCTATCCTGTGTGTGTTCCTGTCGCTGATCGCAAGGAAAAGTTCACATTTAGGCCTACGATAATTATTCCAAAACTTTTTCTGTTCTTGGTTCTATCTGCAATCTTGGATTTTGAACATCGTTGAGTAATTGTTTCTATAGTTAAATTTTGTAATAAACACAAAAACGAGTACGTAAAAAGTCCAACAACAATTTATAGCTATGAATTATTTTCAAGATCGTCGCAATTGTAATGATTTTTTTGTTTTTGAGTCACTTACCGTTCTGAGAGATGCAACGTTGAATTAGTCAAAACAGGGAGACAATTTATTGTCATTAGATGTATCATGGTACGTTCTCTAGTAAAGTTAAATTCAATTACTTATTATCAGAGTTAAAAAGTTCGCGTTTTGGATAAGCATTTCCACTTCCAGCTGCAGGCATATTAACTAACCACGTGAGACCCAAAACTAATTTTCAATATTTCAAGTTAAATCCAATACTTCAGAAGTAGATTTCTACGTAGCTCTGGAAAACTGTTTGATTTCCGTCGTCTCAGGTGATTGTTAAAATAACTTGGCTCGCAATAAACAGCTGTTTGTTGTTTTTAGAAATTTTCATTTTCTTATCACCTACTTACCAATCAAAAATCTTCTTGCTGAACGTGTCACTGTTTGAAATTTCGTTTCATTACTGCCGATTTAAATATTTTATAGTACCGGTCCGTTCTCTTGATATGACCACAGAATATAGACAGATATCTGTCTATATTCTGTGATATGACTATGGGAATTTAGTCTTCGTTTTCTCATGTCACTGCAACCTTCTATTTCCTAAACAATTTCACTCTGTAGGTTTGAAAGTCAGTGTTTAGTAATTAAATTTTTAGAGTTTGTTATTACATTTGTCTGATTTTTTCATTTTTCCGGATTTGTTCCACACTTTTGGTATAAAACTAAATTTTTCAGGCCTATACAGGCATTTTGGATTAATTACTGTGTTATATTATCTGAATTTGGCCTATTTCTAGAGTTGTTTATTATTATTATTATTATTATTATTACCGTAGTTTTGTGGCGATAGTTGTCAAATTTTTATTTCTTTTCAGATAATTTAAAATTCGATTATTTTTAAATATAGCAGTTATTTTGATTGAGAAACTCTGTATGTTCCAATTATTTGTATTAAAGAATTTAGAAGCTGATTTGGGACAAGACTTGATTTTTTAAATTTTTTTCACTAGGAAGACAATCACGTACAACGGCAGTATGTACCGTTCCGTCTAGTTGTGTTTGGAGCTCGGTCGTTGTCGTCGGTAGTAGACCGGGAGATCACGTCCAATTACCATAGAATGGCCTGAGCTAGACAGGTAGAAGGTGCGTACGGTTGGCGAAACGTGGCGGTGCGATGTTGCCGGACCGTTCGTGCGTGCGAGTCTTGGCAACACCGCAGCCATCAACTAAACGTGCACAAGATGACGAGAGTTCGGAGCGGCGGTGTGATTTCAACAAATTAACAAACTAAAGTAAACAATCTTGTAATTGTTAGAGGCCTGCTTATTTCTGGAAGTAATTTTCCTATAGTGTAGTTTATAAATCGTAAATTAATTTTGTATACACTGTCATAGGATAAAATTATATATGTTGATCACTTGAGAAATCAACATAGTTCTGCTAATTGTAAGACATAGGGCCTCTATTACACACAGAAGGGCCTATTACTCTTAAAACGTCAGTGGTGGACTGGTGGCACTTATCACAGAGAAATAAACAGAAGTCGCTTTCTTTGGCCGCAGCGAACGCATCAGTGTCAATTATAAATAGATTTCAACTAATGTACATCTTTATAGATCAGTAGTAATAATTAATACGTTTATCCTTGAAGATTAGGTGGTATACAATTAGGGACTGACAAGGTGCTGGCCCTGTCATCTGCATGGCAAACTGGAGAAATAACTACTCGAAACACGTTTAGTGCACTATTTGACGCGACCTCTGTTTTTTTATTCTCTGTGTGCTTTTATAAATAAAAAAATACCCAAAGTCATATCACAGTACAATATAAACAGTACCGAAGCTTACTCTTGTGAACATTGCAACCTGCTCGACACTAGCGCTCATAGTGGACAGGTATCGCAGAGCTACGCTATCTCACATTAATAAATATATAGCGTATTTAACACGACTTTTGACATAAGCAACAATCGCGTGTGCTACAACAGCTGTTTACTTAGGTGCCTCACCGCTAGGTTCGCTAACATCGCTGGGAAGCAAGAAAAACAGCTGCTTTATATTATACTGTATTTATATTATACTGTGGTCATATTCTTAGAAAATAAATTAAAATTTAAAATTACCAACCAAAAATAAATATCGCTCATAATATATCGTCATGATTATTCATTTTCACTACTAATTCATTTTATACGAAAACCATTTCAAAAAGGTAGTAATTAATATTGACAAACAAAATTGCCTTAGGGAAGCTAACCTAGTTGATAGTGTTCAATATCATAAAATATAATTATATTTTAATTATATCATCAAATATAATTAAAATAGTCTGTGTAGGTTTAATTAGTTGGATAATTATATTAGTTGGATAGTTTTATTAGTTGGATAGTTATATTAGTTGGATAGTTTTATTAGTTGGATAGTTTTATTAGTTGGATAGTTTTATTAGTTGGATAGTTATATTAGTTGGATAGTTATATTAGTTGGATAGTTATATTAGTTGGATAGTTATATTAGTTGGATAGTTATATTAGTTGGATAGTTATATTAGTTGGATAGTTATATTAGTTGGATAGTTATATTAGTTGGATAGTTATATTAGTTGGATAGTTTTATTAGTTGGATAGTTTTATTAGTTGGATAGTTATATTAGTTGGATAGTTTTATTAGTTGGATAGTTATATTAGTTGGATAGTTTTATTAGTTGGATAGTTATATTAGTTGGATAGTTATATTAGTTGGATAGTTATATTAGTTGGATAGTTATATTAGTTGGATAGTTATATTAGTTGGATAGTTATATTAGTTGGATAGTTATATTAGTTGGATAGTTATATTAGTTGGATAGTTATATTAGTTGGATAGTTTTATTAGTTGGATAGTTTTATTAGTTGGATAGTTATATTAGTTGGATAGTTATATTAGTTGGATAGTTATATTAGTTGGATAGTTTTATTAGTTGGATAGTTATATTAGTTGGATAGTTATATTAGTTGGATAGTTATATTAGTTGGATAGTTATATTAGTTGGATAGTTATATTAGTTGGATAGTTATATTAGTTGGATAGTTATATTAGTTGGATAGTTATATTAGTTGGATAGTTATATTAGTTGGATAGTTATATTAGTTGGATAGTTATATTAGTTGGATAGTTTTATTAGTTGGATAGTTTTATTAGTTGGATAGTTTTATTAGTTGGATAGTTATATTAGTTGGATAGTTATATTGGTTGGATAGTTATATTAGTTGGATAGTTATATTAGTTGGATAGTTATATTAGTTGGATAGTTATATTTCTATTCTATATTTCTATTGGATAGTTAAGTTTCTATTCATAAACTGCCAAGCGACCGCTAGAAAGTCGGTATACGATGTGGTACTATCATTGAATATATCATACCTGTAAGATTCAAGTTTATTCTTATAATGAGTCATAGTGATCACTGGATGATTATTAAAGGTCTCTTATAGTTGATTATAAGTTGATATTATATTTTTTTAGTTTATAATGGTTTGGAAATATGTTTAAAGTTTCACCTGTTTAACTGTAAAAAAATATAAAAATACTCAAATGTTTACAAAAATCAACTATATAAATGTTCTATATATAAATCCTTTATACCCTATCAAATGACACTTCAAGTGTTGCAATATGATCTTTATTACGGACCGAATAATCGAAATGTCACATTGATGTGACGTATGTGCAGTGTAATAATAAATATTAAAGGTATAATTGGACAGGGTATTACATTTAGCGTTATATTTAGCGCATTTAGGGGTTTCAGCAGCGGAGGGGAATCGTTCCACCGCTGAGCGGCTTTGATTCACGAACCAGACTAACTTCCACCTACTAGTGTTCAACTTCCTCAACAGTGTTTAGTTGAAAAAAATAACTGTAATGAACTGAAAAAGTGTGCTTAATCGCTAGTTATTGTTAACATTATTATACATTGTGTTATTGCTATTAATTGTAATTTGTATGGTAAATAATGAATTAATTTAATCGTTCTGCGCTTGATTCGTTGGCGTTTATCAAATAATTACTGCTGCTAATGACGTACAATGGGCGGGGATTGCTATTGTGCCGTCAGCACGCGGTGGCACTCGAGGTGCGACATGGACTACCTGTGTTAATCCCAGCGACCCAAAGGGCCATAAAACTGGCACTCGAGGTGCGACATGCCACCTCAGGTAGCCCGGCGAAGGGTTGCGGGGTTGTAGACGCGCTCTCTCTCTGTTTCCATAAATATATATATAATAGGACCTACGTTACTAGGATAATCACACCATTTCAATAACTAGTGTAATTAAATACAGACTTTCACACTTAAAAGGAATCAATATTTTCCGGAAATACAATTATTTTTATTTCAATAAAAAGTAGTAGAACTATAATTTTTTCTGGACACTCCGATCTGCTTTACATAGCTAAATAGATTATTATTAGCTAACCTAACCTAACCTTTTTTTTAACAACCTAACAACCAAATTTTTAAACTATTTGACGCCGTTAAACATTTTTATTGTAATAAATTTCTTTGTTTAAGTTAAACTATAAATTGTCATTGAGCGATGATTAATTATTGAATCATCGTTAATCATGTGTCTCATTGTATGGCTGTAGTTTTCAGATAATTTTATCACTGTAAATATATAAACTATTAGCCGCCAGACCAACACGGCCACACTGCTAACCGAAGCGCCATGTCGCACCTCGAGTGTTAGTTTTGGGTTCTCTTTCGCTGCATGTCGCACCTCGAGTATCCAATTATGACCCTCAGGTAGTCCATGTCGCACCTCGGGTGCCCCCCAGCACGCAGCCTACCGCTCTGGTTGTCATGACAATTTTAATTGTAATTACACATTGTGGGAAGAGTAGTTCCCTATTTCACTATTTGCAAAACTCTCGCACAATTGCGTTGAAAATGTCGTTTTCTAAGCAGCCTATGTAACCAAATAATAAATAAAATAAAAATACAGGTTGAAAAGTTGTGATAGTTAATCTTTGCAAGTGAACTTTAGATGTTAGATAAGCGTTTAACTATAATATAAAGCTGAATTGATCACTGTGAGTGACCTGATGTAATAGGCCCTACCCACTTCGGAGTTACGTACAATTTGAATTTTGGACTGAATGTCCAATACAAAAGCGTATTGAATCCAGAAAAATGTAAACATTTTCACATTCTAATAAATAGGGATAGTTTTTAGAGCGTTGAAAATAGAAATTTATCTATAAGAATTTCTAAAGTAGACTACCACTGTACGTGTAATGGTGGGTGGGTGGGTCAATACCACTGTGCGTGTAGAGGTGAGTGAGTGGGACGTGTACGTGTAGGGGTGTGTGGGTGGGTCAATACCACTGTGCGTGTAGGGGTGAATGGGTGGGACGTGTACGTGTAGGGGTGGGTGGGTCAATACAATCGTACTTTTTCCGCACAGATTCTTTCCAACAGTCGTTCAAACCAGGTAAACTTAGTTTTTATATAACGACACCAAGTTATTACATCTTGAAATAAATGTTTTTACGAGTTTGCATATTTTAAGACCAGATTCCTAAATATTTTATTACGTACAATTAACATAAATTAAACCACTCTGCTCTTTACTTACCATATAGAATGTTGCCAGTCGCGATAATTATACACACGGCGGTGCTGCCCCATTAAAAGTCCCAAACTTTTTTTACATAAATTAAAAACTACTATTTTTTGCTAATTATTGCATGTTTGGAAATTGTAGGTTTTGGGTACAATGAGAATCTACTCCCCCTCCATTCCAAAAATATGGTTTGAACGTCAAAATATTAAAGGTTGTCTGTAAAAAGACGGATAATTCGGCTGACTAGAGGACTCATCAGTTCACTCCAAAATGGTGGCACTTGAGTTTCATTAAGTTTATTTAAAACCAACGATAACATAAGACCATTGGTCTTATGTTATCGTTGTTTAAAACTCACACTTTGCCTCTATAACTTACCTGTAGCATGGTTCACCTTATGCATAAATCGGTATACGGTAATGCAAAAACTAACATTTTCACTGGTGTAATAACTTGTCTTATTGTTTGGTGTGTCAAGACTCAAAATAAGTCTTATGAGTGGTGTGTGAGGTTTCATTAACCTCTGACTGCATTTACACTGTCGTCTATATGTGTTTTTTCCTTTTCTCATTTTCATAAAACCAAATATGATGTGTTCTAATATTTTTGTGTTTTTTTGCAGGTAAGTGTCTAAAACTGTAGACGTAAATGCAAGATGGATTTTAACAGTGAGTTTCTACTGTTATTCATTAGTTGTAAAAAAGCAAGGCAAGTTTTAGTTTTAGTTACAACGTGTCACCGTTGCACAAATCAGTCTGGATATTTGTTTTGTTTATTTACTATTATTATTATTATTATTATTATTTTACCATTAAGATAGCTGGATGGCACATTACTCGCCCCCACAACTTGAGGTTCCGGATTCGATTTTAGGGAAAAATTCACCTAAAATCTTACGGTATTTACTGAACAGCGTCATTAGCGAAATCTGGTAACGAACGTTGGAAATACCTGAACCGGGACCAGATTTGCCAAACATACATTTGGAACAAATCATCAATTAGTTTGTAATGATAAGAAGATAGGATTAAAATAACAGATGAAATGTTGACAACAATTAAACATTAAAATGATCAGACAAAAATATTGATTTTCAATTTATTCATTGACGTTGAAATATAAAAGGAAATGTAGCAGACAAACTACCTATACAAGGAGCGACAGACAATCTAAGTTAATAGACAAACTACCTAAACAAGGAGCGACAGACAATCTAAGTTAACAGACAAACTACCTATACAAGGAGCGACAGACGATCTAAGTTAACAGACAAACTACCTATACAAGGAGCGACAGACGATCTAAGTTAACAGACAAACTACCTATACAAGGAGCGACAGACAATCTAAGTTAACAGACAAACTACCTATACAAGGAGCGACAGACGATCTAAGTTAACAGAAAAACTACCTATACAAGGAGCGACAGACGATCTAAGTTAACAGACAAACTACCTATACAAGGAGCGACAGACGATCTAAGTTAACAGACAAACTACCTATACAAGGAGCGACAGACGATCTAAGTTAACAGACAAACTACCTATACAAGGAGCGACAGACGATCTAAGTTAACAGACAAACTACCTATACAAGGAGCGACAGACGATCTAAGTTAACAGACAAACTACCTATACAAGGAGCGACAGACGATCTAAGTTAACAGACAAACTACCTATACAAGGAGCGACAGACGATCTAAGTTAACAGACAAACTACCTATACAAGGAGCGACAGACGATCTAAGTTAACAGACAAACTACCTATACAAGGAGCGACAGACAATCTAAGTTAACAGACAAACTACCTATACAAGGAACGACAGACAATCTAAGTTAACAGACAAACTACCTATACAAGGAGCGACAGACGATCTAAGTTAACAGACAAACTACCTATACAAGGAGCGACAGACGATCTAAGTTAACAGACAAACTACCTATACAAGGAGCGACAGACGATCTAAGTTAACAGACAAACTACCTATACAAGGAGCGACAGACGATCTAAGTTAACAGACAAACTACCTATACAAGGAGCGACAGACAATCTAAGTTAACAGACAAACTACCTATACAAGGAACGACAGACAATCTAAGTTAACAGACAAACTACCTATACAAGGAGCGACAGACGATCTAAGTTAACAGACAAACTACCTATACAAGGAGCGACAGACGATCTAAGTTAACAGACAAACTACCTATACAAGGAGCGACAGACAATCTAAGTTAACAGACAAACTACCTATACAAGGAACGACAGACATTCTAAGTTAATAGACAAATAAAACTCCATTCCACCAAGTAAAAAACAGTATATTAAACATGGTGCATATAAAACTAGTCCAAATTATCTTTTAAAATGAAAAGAAAAAGCAAATCGTGGGAAGGTATAAACATGTTACAGATTTTCAGAAAGAAATGTTTCTTTCAATACTAATACTATTTAACACTAGTGGACACCCCCAAACGCTTCGCGTGCTATCCCCGTCACACGCTGCGCTCGTGACAACTTGACCAACGGCATTTGGCTTTCGATAACAAATATTAATGAGCAAACGGTATTAAGTAAAGTAATAAAACGTAAATTTATGTACAGTAGTTAACTCAGTGAACTGGAGTTCCAGTCTGTTTATAGTATAAATATAAACACGCAATTTTATTACGTAGCATAGTTAAACAATTTTCATTTTATTTATTTTATTTGACAACTGATGATTGGTTAAATAAAAAAAATAACTCCATTAAATTTATTGAAACTTATGACCAGTGGGGTGGGACCCTACAGTCGGGTGTGAAGAAAACAAACATTCCCTATGAAAATACATAACCTCCCAAAGTGTCTTTGACGTTTGTGAAGTGATGTATAACAGACGCACAGACAGTCACACGACGTTCGCCTTTGTATACTTATACTGTAGATAAAACAAAAGATTGAAAATAAATTAATTCTTATTCTTACTTTCACTGAGTCGATAAAACGTTCTCTGTCTAATATTAAAGGAAGATATAATCTTATCAATACTACAATCATCATTATTTACATTCCAACAGCTGTTAAATTTGTATAAACATCGTGATTTACACTTTGAACAGCTGTTACTTCTTTACTAACATAAACATAAAAGAGAGCTCCATGACCGAAAAAAAAATACATTAAGGGTTTCCCGTGCTCTTTAGGGTAAAAATATTGAGTAATGAAGACCTTATTGCACAACTAAATATGGGAACAATTTGTTTACACCCCAATCGCTAAAATTGATCAAGAAATACGTGGGAGTTGCATTAACAAAATATGGCTTCACGTATATTATGTAAGGATCTAAATCAATTTCTCAATGCTTACTAAACTATTAAATAAGTAATTAAAAAAATAATTTCCCTTAGAAATCAAAATGGTAGTTTTTAACATTAAAATAACATTGTAATACTTGTGGAATTGTATTAATATAGACATCGCTTTAGTAAAGAAATTATTTAAATCTTTTTCAGTATTTTTTTATGAATTTGCTTTTCTTTTTTTACCCTGTTTTGTGAGGCTCTTTCTTATCTGACTGTTTGGAGATTTTTTTTCTGAAACTATTCGCGTATGTCTAATAAGTGATTGAAATGTTGGCCAGCAGAACGAGAAGTAAGCCATGAGCAGTGGTAATTGGTTTCGGTTTGTTTATAAAGATTTTGTGATCAACATTTATGTTTTTATGAATAAACATATATGTTTAGAATCATTTTGTAAAAAACAGATATGAGTCTAAGCATCGATTGTATAGGCATACAGATGTCTATATATAAGGGTCTATATAATCAAGGGTCTAAGTAAGTTACGAGGATAGCAAGGTATCCTGAATGTATAGGAGTGAAATTAAAAAACGAGAAATTATTTTATGTTGATATAAACTGAATAATAAGTATTAATTTTATTAAGATATTTTTCAAACGTCTTGTTTCCATTCCTGCAATGCTCAATTGATATAATGAAAAGAAATTAACTGTTAAGATGTATATTTATGAAAAAAAATATATATTTGTTTTGTATGATTTGATATTACTTTTTACATACTCTAAAACCTTGGGTATTCAAGTCAAATTTGTCCTCTGGCTACGTCCCTGATGTAATCTATTATATTTGTTCGTATACATACACTTGATTCTTCATTTGTTTGTTTGTTATAAGTCTTCGTGTACTTTTTTGATTTAAAGTACCCTTACTTTGAAGCTGTAAAAGGCTTGTTATATTTTTTCATATATCTGTCAAAGTATCCACTTTAAATACTTATTTACGCAGTTTGTATTGTACATTTTAATCAGTTGTTTAGGTGATCGGATATGGTTTTTTTTTAAGTTTGTTGAGTTGAGATATGTTTACTAGTTGGATTCGTCGATGCAAGGGTTAGTGATGGCAGCGAGAATGCCTGTGGACCGCACCGTTGAGTATCTGGGCCGAAGGAAGTTTAGAACCTGAAATCAGACAATATTACCTCACAGACACGTAGATGTGGCAACAGTGTTTTTACTGCATATGGTAAGACTATATGTCAAGCTGTACTCTGGGTCAAGGGAAAGTGATCAGCCGATTATCAATTAACCGTAAGATACAATGAAAGTACAGTATATGTGGCACCAGCGCTTAGCATAAACACTGCAGAAAGTTAGAAAGTGTTAGTATTGAATATAATCATCAAGGGGTGCTTATTGGGTGCCACCAATAGAATTAAACATGCGACAAGTTATATATGGCAACTTAGAACTGTGACAAGACGCGGCCTTGAGAATCGGGGTCAAGAGGCACTTATCAGCTGGTATCAGTCATCAATAACATTAAGTGCTGGTAGATGTGGCAACAGCGCTTGGCGTGCACACTACAGATAGCACGGTTACTGTGATATGACAAGACGTGGCCTTGAGTATCTGGGTCAAGAGACCTATATCAGCTGGTATCCGTCATCAATAACATTAAGTGCTGGTAGATGTGGCAACAGCGCTTGGCGTGAACACTACAGATGGCCCGGTTACTGTGACAAGACGCAACCTTGAGTATCTGGATAAAGAGACGCTAATCAGCTGGTATCGGTTATCATTAACATTCAGTACTGGTAGACGTGGCAGCAGCGCTTGGCGTGAGCATTACAGATGGCCCGGTTAATGCGACAAGACGCGGCCTTGGGTATCTGGGTCAAGAGACGCTTATCAGCTGGTATTAAGTCATCAATAACATGTAATACTGATAGATGTGGCAACAGCGCTTGGCGTGAACACTATAGATGGCCCGGTTACTTTGACAAGGCGCGGATTTGAGTATCTGGGTCAAGAGACGCTTATCAGCTGGTATTAAGTCATCAGTAACATGTAATACTGATAGATGTGGCAACAGCGCTTGGCGTGAACACTATAGATGGCCCAGTTACTTTGACAAGGCGCGGACTTGAGTATCTGGGTCAAGAGACACTTATTAGCTGGTATAAGTTATCATTAACATTCAGTACTGGTAGACGTGGCAACAGCGCTTGGCGTGAGCATTAAAGATGGCCCGGTTAATGTCACAAGATGCGGCCTTGAGTATCTGGGTCAAGAGACGCTAATCAGCTGGTATTAGTTATCAATAACATTCAGTGCTGGTAAGTGTGGCAACAGCGCTTGGCGCGAACACTACAGATTGCCCGGTTACTGTGATAAGAATCTGCCTTGTGTATCTGGGTCAAAATACGCTTATCAGCTGGTATTAGTTATCAATAACATTCAATGCTGATAGACGTGGGCAACAGCGCTTGGCGTGAGCTCTACAGATGGCCTGGTTTCTGTAACAAGACGCGTCCTTGAGTATCTGGGTCAAGAGACGCTAATCAGACGGTATCAGTTATCAATAAAATTCAGTGCTGTTAGATGTGGCAACAGCGCTTGGCGTGAGCTCTACAGATGGCCCGGTTAATGTCACAAGACGCGGCCTTGAGTATCTGGGTCAAGAGACGCTTATCAGCTGGTATCAGTCATCAATAACATGTAATGCTGGTAGATGTGGCAACAGCGCTTGGCGTGAACACTACAGATGGCCCGGTTACTGTGACAAGACGCGGCCTTGAGTATCTGGGTCAAGAGACGCTTATCAGCTGGTATCAGTCAACGCGCTAGCGGGTCAATTGCCTGCCTGCCTCGCCACAACACGTTCATGTAAGTTCACTTCATTTCTCCTCATTGACAACAAATTTTCCACTGACGTTTTCTGTTTATTTTGTTCTACAGCGTGAGATTATTTATTTGTATTGCTATTCAAATACACAATAAACGTCCCGCTAGTGTTATTATCCGTGGAGTATTTACATATTAAATTATACAAGCTTAAGAATAATAATTCAGTTGTTTATCATGTTGTGCTGTTACTATAGAATAATGTTATTGTGCGCGTAAATTATGTCTGTAATATTTTGTATAATACTACAAAAGTAAATGAACGTCACTTATTATATTGTTCGTGCTTTCATACTTATATTATATCTAAAGATATGAATATATTATATGTATACCTACTTTTTTACTACAGTAACACTACGGTTTATTTCAACGCCATTAAAATAGTGAATGCTATGTTTTCTGGTATAATATCAACGTTGATATAAATTTTCAGTTATAGTGTTTCTAATTTAATTATGTAAATAGTCAGACAGCTCGGATCTCACTAGTTTGGAGTGTTTCGTCGTACGTTATTAACAGCCGTGTCGGAGCAAGGTTACGTCTATCTCCCATTTTGTCTAATCATGGTTCATGCTCTTTGTACGCACGTTTCGCGGCCCATCTGTGACCTCAATGCATCGGCCGGCCGACAGAGCTAATGGAACTTTCCAAATCAAATAAAGTAATCGAGAGGCCGGTCACTTTCCTCTAAATACCGATCGTACTTCTTAACTTTCGAACGCCTGGTTACATTTTTTACCCAACAACGACCTAACAATATTCTTCAAACTTCCGGTAAATCTATTTATGTTTAGTCGGTCGTGATTAACTTTTAACGCCATTTAACGCTGATCATTAGGATTCCATTCATGACGTATCCTTTTAACACCACTTAACGCTGATCATCAGGATTACAGTCATGACGTATCCTTAATTTTAACAGAATTACACATAGAATCTGAAAATGCATAGCTAGGACACATTTTTCTAACACCCCGTATAGTCGTATACACATACTAACTTAAATGACATACTAACTTAAATGTTATCACAGACCAAGGTCAACGACCGAGGTGTCACGAGCGCAGCGAGTGAGTTTTACTAACGAGTTATTACCGAGGCCGAAGGCCGAGGTGGTCCGCTAGTTGTTAACCGTGCGTATTTAGAACCTCAGTAGGGATTCAGTTTATGTACTTAGTTTGTGATTAATGACTATCTTGAGAGTTATTAAGCCTAATTGGCTACGCTTGTCATTACTTAATATTGTTTACAACCATCACAAGGGCCAGTGAGACGTGGACATGCGCTGTACAGTCTGTGATTGACCACATCCTCAACAATATCTTGTATTTAAACTAATGGAAGGAATGTATCGTCATTGTGTTTTTTAACCGTATGTCTATATTAGTCAGCTCATACAGGGTGTTTCTTGTCAAACGCAACCCTATTTACAAGTACAGAAAGTGAAGGTTTAATTATTATAGGTCCAATTTGTCCAATCAACTTTAAATTTAGACCGTTTTGAAGTTATATTGTATGCTTTATTGGAAGAAGATGGACGGTATTGCTGGTTCCAGCAAGACGAACCAACTTGCCACTTGTCAGGTTCGACCACAACTCTTTTACAGGAATATTTTGGCGATGGACTAATTAATTGGAAGAGAAATGTATACTCTCCGAGATCCTCTAACTGGACTTATTCCTGTGGGATATGTCCTTACTTTTAATGTAAGGCATTTGAAAATAAGCCACAGAATATTGAAGAACTAAGGAGAGGGAAGAGGATCAGAAATTTGATAACTGGAATAACAAGAGCCACTTTGAAAAAGGTCACCAAGAATTTACTAAAGAGGACAGAGCGTTGTATAAGTGTTAATTGTGGTTTATTTGAACACCCATTCTAGACAGAAATGTCATTAAAATCATTTTAATAGTAGTAACAAATTTTCATAATAATAAAGTGATTTATAGATGTATGTTTTGTTTTGTCATTTTTTATTTCAAACCACGGGTGGCGGTTTAAAAGAAACACCCTGTATTTAGTCCTTGCAATAAGGCGAAATTACGAGCCGAACCCACGCTAAATAAAAATGACCTAGACAAAAATGTTTGATGGAGTAAATAATTTTGCGATATTTTTTTATTTTTTGTGATAAATTCTTGTTATGTTTGACGTTATATTGCATTTTATTTACCATTGCTCACCGCTATTTTGATGAGTTATCGTTCATAGATGTTTACTCATGATGAAGCGCTTGAATACAAATGAAGAAAACAATAAATATAACTTTGATTGTTTCATTCATTTTTAATGACTCATAGAGTTTGGAAAGGTTAATTAATTTCGATTATTTCTTATACCTAACTGTTTGGTTGCTTTAAACGTAAACACTAACCTACTTATACATGAAGATGAGCTGTAGAAGGCTCATAAACGTCGTAACGAACTAAGATAATCAACACTTAAAGTTTGTAAAAGTCATTACGAACTAAGATAATCAGCACTTAAAGTTTGTAAAAGTCGTTACGAACCAAGATAATCAGCACTTAAAGTTTGTGAAAGTCGTAACAAACTAAGATTCCATTAGAGTGGATGACGGAGAATAAACTCAACGTTCTTAAACTAAGATAATCAGCACTTAAAGTTTATTAACTTTAAACTACGTTAATTACGTAAAAGTTGTTACGAACCAAGATAATCAGCACTTAAAGTTTGTGAAAGTCGTAACGAACTAAGATAATCAGCACTTAAAGTTTGTAAAAGTCGTTACGAACCAAGATAATCAGCACTTAAAGTTTGTAAAAGTCGTTACGAACCAAGATAATCAGCACTTAAAGTTTGTAAAAGTCGTTACGAACCAAGATAATCAGCACTTAAAGTTTGTAAAAGTCATTACGAAGCAAGATAATCAGCACTTAAAGTTTGTAAAAGTCGTAACGAACTAAGATAATCAGCACTTAAAGTTTGTAAAAGTCGTAACAAACTAAAATAATCAGCACTTAACGTTTGTAAAAGTCGTAACAAATTAAGATAATCAGCACTTAAAGTTTGTAAAAGTCGTAACGAACCAAGATAATTAGCACAACCTTTGTAAAAATATGATCGTGTTATTAAACCTGTAGATTTTACAATAATTACTCAGTGTATATAGTCTATTTACTGAATCTCTCGACTTGGCTTCAGAGAGCTTCAGTATGTGTTGGAACTACGAGGAGGTTTGGAATTCCACGATCAATGGCGTGACGATATTAGCTTGCCGTAACCATAACAACGCCTTGCTTTGCTGAGTTGTCACGTTTCAATTCTCTTACCTACACCTATCCAATAACCTGCTCGTTTGAAAATATGACTTTGTGCGCGGTTAAGTATTTTATGACCGTGGATTTTCTTATTTTCACAATGTCTATGCATTTTTGTTCCAAATTGAAGTTGTTATAGATTGTCAGATTATATGTGTTCTTGGCAACACCGCGCGTCAGAGCTTCACTCAACTACCACTTTTAGGTGTGCCATATCAAGGTGATTTTTTTAAATTTAGTATAATAATAACTATCGTACCAGATTATGAATTTACCAAATTTTGGAATACAAATTTTAGAATGTAAATAGTAGAATGTACGGTAATATTCGTCAAAAAATCTCTTTCACAAACTATTGCACGACCGATCTCAAGTGTTTGATTACTAGGTATTTTTCCTTAATTAAGAGTCTGCAGATGCTGTCAGCCATCTTGGTTTCAATCCCCTAAAAACAAGGTTATTTTTGAACCGGACGTACGATCACGCCTATCCCAACTAAGCAGTTATTTTTAAACGGACTTTCCCAAACAAATTGTATTTTATCAAGAAAGAAATTGCGCGTTGGAATTGCATTCCAAAAAAATAAAAAACAAATCCAATGCGCAATTTGATAACGTTTAAAATGACACCTCATACATAATTGTTGGTCAATAAATAATAAAAAATTGTATTCGCAAACAACATTGTTCTTATGGGATTAAGACCAACATGGCCGACAGCCTCTGGCAACGCTTACAAGGTACTTAAGTGTCTGGGGCCAGATGATAAGTGTAATTTGGAGTGTACTTTACCTCTAAATTTGGAAATACTTATCGAAATATCGAACAATCCCTGTTTGTTGACGTTCGGAGTTGACAAACTCCGGAGAGGCCCTCGCGGCACGTCTCCGTGTTTGGATATCACTCGTGAGGAGGCGGGCAAACATTGGGCAATGCCTCCTCCGAGGTAGGTTACAGCTGTTTTCTTATTATTATTTTTTCTCACTGCCTGTTAAATAACTGAGGAATGTTTTTATATACTCTTAAAGATTCCTTGATTATACGGTCTCCACTCCAGCATAGGGATGGCAACGATGTATCGATATATCGGAAATATCGATTAATAAGTTTCGATATATCGATATATTACTATCAGTATTTTCTTTCCATAATATCGGCCATATCGATATTTTGGCCCGATATATCATAATATGACTAAATATTTAAGTTATTCTCTTTCATCAAAATTAACACAAGTCGAAAAACACATATTTAAATAGCCTCTTATGCGTATATTATTATTACATTATTCTTTCATTATTAACATAATAATTAAAGGTATAATTATTATTATTTTGAATTTGTTTCATTTAACCCCACAGACCACAACTTGTTTCGTGTAGATAAATGTATTTCATTTTTACATTCAGTAAGCTATTCTAAATAGTGACAACAAAACATGAGTGTATTTTTTGTCATGACATGAGAGTTAGTGCATAATTTTAAAGAGATAAATCATGTAGGCTACAATTAGATATATCGAGTAACCGATTTATCGATATTTTTCTTTCGATATTATTGTTAAATCGATATATTCTTTGCGATATATCGATATTCCGATATTCGATTTTGTTGAAAATATTTGCCGTCTTTACTGCAGAATGGACTTAATTGATATTTCAAAACCTTTAAGAGCATAATGTTTAGTTTGGATACATTTAACATTAACTATATAATTGGACGTTTTGTGTTATTAAAAGGCACCTTTTAGGTTATATATAGGTAGTATTCAAAAGGTACGTTAAGCATGGCTAACCTTATCTAATGTGTAACCTAATCAAAAATGGCCTGTTCGTACAAATTTTATAAATATCCTCGCTTTGTTGCTCTCCTGAATAAAGGTTAGAAGCACATATTTGCCTTCACCGATAAAGAAGATTGTCCAATATTGCTAACGTTAGACGGAACAAATCTTTTGTAACATGATTCAAAGATAATACTTTGATTTTTATCATCACTGAAGACATCTCCATTGAGATGTATACTAATACATTATTTTATATCATCACGGAAGCCATCTCCATTGATATGTATACTAATACATTATTTTGTATCATCACGGAAGCCATCTCCATTTAGATGTATCCTAATACATTATTTTGTATCATCACGGAAGACATCTCCATTTAGATGTATACTAATACATTATTTTGTAGCATCTCGGAAGCCATTTCCATTTATGTGTATACTAATACATTATTTTGTATCATTTCGCAAGCCATTTCCATTGATATGTATACTAATACATTATTTTGTATCATCACGGAAGACATCTCCATTTAGATGTATACTAATACATTATTTTGTATCATCACGGAAGCCATCTCCATTTAGATGTATACTAATACATTATTTTGTATCATCACGGAAGACATCTCCATTTAGATGTATACTAATACATTATTTTGTATCATCACGGAAGACATCTCCATTTAGATGTATACTAATACATTATTTTGTATCATCCCGGAAGCCATCTCCATTAATATGTATACTAATACATTATTTTGTATCATCCCGGAAGACATCTCCATTGATATGTATACTAATACATTATTTTGTATCATCACTGAAGACATCTCCATTGAGATGTATACTAATACATTATTTTATATCATCACGGAAGCCATCTCCATTAATATGTATACTAATACATTATTTTGTATCATCCCGGAAGACATCTCCATTGATATGTATACTAATACATTATTTTGTATCATCACTGAAGACATCTCCATTGATATGTATACTAATACATTATTTTGTATCATCACTGAAGACATCTCCATTGAGATGTATACTAATACATTATTTTATATCATCACGGAAGCCATCTCCATTGAGATGTATACCAATACATTATTTTGATTTTCAGATTGCTAAAAAAATGATAGAATATCATTTTAATTATTATATTTAATGATACGTTTTGTTGCATTTCATACTCATAAAAATGTCTTATATAATTAATTGTCATATTTTTCCCTCTTTGATATGTTTACTAACGTATTCATTAAAAAGGAAATACAGCAAAATCTATCTTAAATTGATCCGGTGAAATACAAATGTTAAATTGAAAACTCGATTTTTTACTTATTTCTTCCCATACCGGTAACGTAATATTTAACGTATCATTTTGAAGGTGTTGTAATAAATAATTATTGATAAGCACATTTTGTTTTTTTATATTTTTTATTTACCTAATTAAAATGTTTATAATTAAAAAAAATAGTTAAAATGAAAACACAAAAGAATTGCAAACATTAAGCTATCGACATTAAATATGTCTTCAAAAAATTCGTCAAAAATTTAATAGTTAAAATGGGTAGTGAACAAAAGTTTTAAAGTAATAATAGTATACCTATAGTTACGTTTTTTCTCGATTTGAGAAAATTTAAAATTGATGTTATGGAGAATAGATTCTTATTGGCCGAAAACCAGACCGGAGGTTACTAGAATTTTTGATAATTCAAGCCCACAATAAATAAACAACAACAAAATATAAACTTAATACTCTACACAACAATTATTACACTAAACGGCCGCTAGGTTGGTGATGTACCAAGAAAAGTTGCCGAGATTCCTAGTTTTTCCGCCAGGTTGCTCTGCGGTCCATTCTATAAATCTATAATCTTCTTATTTCCGTCTTCAATCCAGTCATTCCATTGTTTTGTGTTTGAATGTTTTAATTACAATAGTGACAGCTTTTTTCAATATAAAATATTTATTTTTTAACAGACAAATTCAACGTAAACATATCTGCCACTTGTATATTCGAGTATTTAACAACTCGTAGACTGTGACGTCACATTGGCGTATCAGCTGGTTTGATTATTAACTACGACTCAGTAAATCTACCAATCACATGGACGCTTTCAGCTCAGCTGTAAGCAATATATTTACAACTAATTGGCTTGAATAGTAACTACGAGAATTAAAACAATTATTCCTGTGTTTATTTGTTGTTTGTTGTTCCACACGGCTGTTCCCACTTCACCCGTGTGACGTCACGGGAGATAGTCGTGATGCCTACAGTCTTTTGTCTAGTCACCGTGATAATGTGTAGTTACCATCAGCTGTTTATTCGTCATTGTGGTAGTAATTAATTGATGTCACTTTCTCTGAGAAAAAGTCGCCCTAATATAGATTTTTTTCTTCCACATGACAGTGCCTTTTAATTTCAAGGGTTCACAATGTCTAATCAGATCCAACATTTACCTCTGACAACCTTTAAAAGGTGTTCGGTTGCTGCAAACGAATTTATTTCGACATGAAATCTATCAGGAATGACAATAGGTGTGCTCAGGTCCATTGGAGTTGGCAGTGTATTAGATTCGATTCAGCACCCCCGCGCTTTGTAACACAACCGGCGTGTTGTGGCCGGTTGCCTAGCGACCGCGTCACTGGTGCATGTGGACTTTCGGCTATATGTTAGTCGTTCGATCAGTTTTGTTTATTTTTAACCAGCTCGTGTGCTGAAATTAGTCATGCCGAGATGTACATCATTCGCGGGACAATAAATAATGCTGTGATATGAGAAACTTGCTATTTATTTTGCTGATCGCGACTTGTAGGTAAATTAATACTTAATTCCTATGGATTTTGCAAACATTTGTCTCTTGACGTTTTAGGTTATTTCCGTCATGTCATATTAAAGGTGGTACTTTCATCCTGTTTCCAAATCAGGAAAAAATTATAAGTACCCTAAAATCACTCAAGTGTTTTCCTCATTTACTAATAATTACAAGCGATTACATTTCATAAAATAATGAATGACGTAATGTTGGACCATTGATACGACATTGTTACATTTCTTTGATCATCTTATTCTATAATCAGGAAAACATTGGTTGATGTTTATAAGACAATGTTGTTTTAAAGTTGCTATAGTTCAAATTTATTTTATTAGAATTGTCGCTATAAAATATTAAAGAAAACTAGACAACAGAATGCCTCCTAAATTTGATTTAAAAATGTAGGTATTTGCACAGAATATATATATAATAAACTAGGGGACATCTCTGCATGCTTCGCGTGCCTACCACTACTCTCTCTGCGCTCGATACACCTCGACTTTCGGCCTCGCCATGTGACTTTAACTACAAATAATGGGCCTAGTATATTATCTGTGTAATGGAAAATCTGAATACTAAATTTATTTACTGTATATCATTCACACTACTTGCGTTGCACATATTTATTAATATAAATACCCAATGATATTACTTAGCCTATTTCAAACGGTTTATTTCATTTGTTTTTGTGTAAACTTCATTATGTCATTAACTTCATTATGTAAACTTCATTCTTTTGTGAATTCCTCTGAGGAAGGTGAGCGTGGTTCACCGAAATCGATCACCATAACATTTGTGCACTTTGTGCTTATACTGTAATAAATTCGTGTTGTGTGACGTTTACTTGTACTGTATATATACCAACACTTATTATGCCAATTAAAAAACTATTTAAAATATTAAAGAAAACTAGACAACAGATTGCCCCCTAAATTTGATTTAAAAATTGTATTTGCTCAATATATATATAATAAATAATAAGTTATTTCGAAGTAAAGAAATAACGTTTAACAACAAGGTCAGTGCAAATAATGGTTGTAGACTAACAATCGGTAGTTGGCGCCGCGGTATCACACCAACCTATTATTGCTTTAAACCTATTATTGCTTTAAATCTATTATTAGTTTAAACCTATTATTTTGATAATATTTACTAGTATTTGCGACCTTCAAAAAAATACGTTTGTGCATTTTGAGGGGTGCTTGAAACCACTAGCTTCAATGGTATATTGATGTCAATGTAATTATTTATTGCAGATTGCATTGCGAGGTCGGACTATTTGGAGCAAGGTATATGGGTTGGTATTAGTTTGTTGTTTTTATGAAAGTTGTTGACGATGTTAATGAAGTTACTGGCAGAGTTATAACCAGTTGATTGTCTCGATGTGTAATGTACTGGTGCCACGAACGAGATTGTTCTTTATTTTGGTATTAAATGATTTTATGTGCGTAGTTTTATAATATTTTTTCTATATTTTAAAAATGTATTGTTTTTTAAACTGATGCTCATTATTTTAGCCTTTAATTAGAAGTGATATAAACGTTTCAATTTCAAAATAATTACCTGTTCGGACCCTTAGAAAGGAATAGTGCTACTAAATACCAGGAAAGTTGAAGAGCTATTATTTCGGTTTCGATCAGGATATATCTAGGAGTGGGAAATACACCCAAGTGGCCGACTGTCTTAACGAACGCGATGTATGTAGGAGTGGGAAATACACCCAAGTGGCCGACTGTCTTAACGACCCCGATGTATGTAGGAGTGGGAAATACACCCAAGTGGCCGACTGTCTTAACGACCCCGATAAATTGAACATAAATCGAACAATGATAAATAAGATTATTGTTAACAATTTTGAAATGGGAGTTAGATTTTTGTTGTTAATAATTTGAAATTGGAACTACAATGATTTTCAAACTGAAGGTGGACTCAATTAAATCAAACGTGTTAACAGTTTAGGACAAAAATGATTTTGAGAGTGCATTTATGACTAGATATAATCTTTTAGACAGAATCTTTTAGTATTCTGTCAAATTTGTATAGAAAATCTGAACAATCTTAGTGTTTAAATTTATCTTCTATATTAAATAACTCATAAATGAATCATTTTAAACACTAAAGAACAACAAAAACAAGCATGTGGACTGGACTTAGGCTTTAATCTGGGTGACAAAGAAATCTAGGGAGATTAACGACTGGTGTTTGTTCTGTCTGTTGATCAGTCCGGAGCAGACTCCAATTGACAGCCTCACCTGCCAACCATCACGGTGTATTTGTATCTCTATCAAATGTTTATTACTGCCATTGACTATAGAGACAATATGACTATGCACTCGTAAGGGTACCGTGAACAGAGTCGGCAGAGGCTGTCGGCCATGTTGGTTTTAATCCCATAAGATCAATTTTCGAACCGAACATACAATCACGCGTATCCAAACCAAACAGTTATTTTTAGACGGATTTTTTCCAAACAAATTGCATTTTATAAAGAATGAAATTGCGCGTTAGAATTTCTTTGCAAATTCGTAATATAATTAGTTTTATATAAAAAATTAAAAATATTTAGTTTGTAGTTGAAAATAAACAACTTTTTTTTTAAACTAGGCGTATTTATTTTCAAAATATCAAAAGCAAATCCAATACGCAATATGATAACGTTTAAAATGATACGTCATACACAACTTTTGGTCAATAAAAAAACGAAAAAATATGGATTCGCAAATAACATTGTTTGTTATTATGGAATTAAAACCAACATGGCCGACAGCCTCTGCACTGCTTCTCTTCAACACAAGCTGAAGATTTTCGTATTGAGAAAATCAGACCACGCGAATTGCAGACAACGTTGTTTTGATAAGTTTGTTTATCTTTGGGTGCAAATTTGTTACATTCTTCCCGAACGAGCTCTTTTTCTTTCACTAGACCAGGTTGTTCCGGTTCTTATTCCTGTCATCTTCTGACAAATTTCCTAAACAATAATTTCTTGTCCGAATGTGATCCAGTTCGAATTGTTGCTATAACCGTTGCTTTTAGATATTCTTTTACTGCACCAATCCATTTAATACCTACTGTTTTGGGCCTATCTTTATTTACTTATTTGTTTGTTATAGAATCTAATATATTCGTTTTTGTAGTTGTTTTTTCCTGTAGATGGATTATAATGAAGCAACCATCAAACTGGTTATTTTAAGTAATGTAAAGTAATTTTTTTAATCTACAGTCGATTTGTACAACTTTAATGGCTAGTCGACATTTGCGTACCCTTGTGGTTTTTTAAATTTAAAAACCTTTAACAGTGGCCCATAAACAGCTGTTAAATGGCTCAACAATTATACCGAGCCGTCTAGGGAAACCAAACAATTAATCTCATAATTCGTGTGTCTGTGCTTTTAATTTAAAATTTATGAATTGAATAAATAAAAATTAATTAGAATTTGACACGTTGGTAAGTTTTTTTTTTTTTTTTTAGTAGAATAACTCCTATTGTCCGTACAGTTGTTAAAGAATATACGACTCTTAAATTTAAATCTATTTCAGATAATTTATATGTAATAATATCGTTCAGATAACTTTTTCAAATTAAGGATGGTTTATGGGTGCTTTAATGTTTTTGTTTAAGGACTGCATTAATGTTTGTTGTTTGGTTGTAAATTCATTTACGCCAATCTCGTTGTTAGATTAACAAAGGGACGAATCTGGATTCAACAAACGTGAAAACCTAAATTCAATTTGCACACGGACTTGGGTACAAAGGGTTTGAACAGTCGGTCCGTTACGGCGGGTGGAATGGCCATTCTCCAGTCCCACTTTGCAAATGAACGTTCGGAAATTACTCCTTGTTCTAAGAGGATTTTGTCGGAATTATATCTCTATCTAAACTGAGATCAATTAGCTGAATTCATTAATATTTTGTGTCAGTTGTCTGAGTGTGAATTGTGGTTGATCGAATGTGGCTTTGGTGTACACAAATCGGATCGTTTGTTGGATGAAATAGTAACCAATATATACAATGTACAGTATATATATATATATATATATATATATATATATATATATATATATATATATATACTGTACATAATACATGTGGTGATTATTAGGAAGTTTGTGTGTGTGTGTGCGTGCGTCTAAAGAGCTTTATTTATCAAGAAATGTCTTTATTAATAAATAATGTGTACTACGTGAAACTAACCTGTTAATTAGGCTTCACGACTTACGCTTAAAATGTAAACTGAGCAGTTTCTCATGTAAACTTGACGTGTACATAGCGTATTCACATTTATTTATATACTAGTGGACACCCCTGCACGCCCCGTCTCTCCCTGTCCTCGTCACACTTCGCCTTCGGCCTCAGCCTGTGACTTTTAATTACAAATGATAGTAGATTAACTTTAAAATGTAAAATCATAATACGTATTCAAACAAATCTCACTCACATTACTTGCGTTGCTACCTATTCATTAGTGTAAACATGAATTATATTGCTTAGCCTATTTCAGACGTGTTCATGTATTAGGTTTTTGAACACTAATTGAAGATTAATTAAATAAACAAAATAATTACATTAGATTATCATTGAAGCCTTCAAATCTAGTAGATCAGAGCCTTACAATCGAATGAGAATAAAACCATGCTTACAAACTTTCCTGATTTAATTATGAAAGATCTAACCTCCTCAATATTACAAACGCCGTTGTTTACATTCTAACAAAACTGTTAAAACTTTTTGGAAATCATTACTTTATTTGCATTAGAACAGTTGTTACTTTTCAATTCATTTATATCTCTCTCCCTGTTATTCTTATGGACGAAAATCGTACTTTGAGGGCTTTCCATAACCTTCATAGTGAAAATATTGAAGAATTAAGACCTTATTGCACAACTACGAACAGAGGCAAATTATTTGACGCCTCAACCATTTAAATTGGTCAAGAAATAAGGGAGGAGTTGCTTTGACAAAACACTGCTTCACGTATTATACAGATTGTTCAAAAAGTTCGAGGACGGTTGAATATTGTTTAGACCGTTACAGATAAAGGTACAATACAAGTGAACGTCACACAACACAAATCTATTAATTTGTGAATTCCTCTGGTCTGAGGAAGGTGAGAATGGCACAAAAGGTACAACACTTTGCACATTGCTGCTGGACATAAATCGCTATTTTACCATGTATTTAATGATCCACCACCTTCGTAGAGGGACGGCCCACTAGGAGTCGGAGGACAATCTTAAATGTAAGGATAGGTTTTTTAAAGGTTGATGTTACATACCATTTTAAAGGCCTTAGCTAATAGAACATCATACCACAAATTAGACCCCAAAAGGTCAATACTAAACATAATGGCGGCGCTCGAAAGTTTCAATATATAAGGATATACTTCATATGCCGATCGTCAAGATACGGGCGAGCATATGGATTTCGAATGAGTGTTGATAAGTGAATGTAGTCTTCGTTACAAACTAAGGCCGACTATTCATTAGAAACTGTCATCAATTGATAGCCGGTGGTTATCACCTGATCTTTTTAAGAATTTGTTGACTCTGATTGAGATCGATCTGACAACTCTTATCTTATGAAGCTGGGATTTCAACTTCGCTTTTAGCTAGATAAACGTATTGTTCTCTTCTCTTGCGTTTAAATAAGTGTTGTTAATGCTGAGACCGTGTGATAATTTTTCATTAGAATCTATTTTCTTTCTGTTAGAGTGGAATGTTTTTTTTTTTTTTTTTTTTTGTATATAATATGTGAGGATAAATGAAAACGGTGATGCGGTAGTAACGAGACATCGGTCTAGCGCGTAGAAATCTGAGAAATGGAATAAATCTACATTTCAGTGATGGCCGGTGAACAGAGATAGCAGAGACGTGGTGAAGTGTAAAGTGAAGCTGGCAACGTCGCAGCCTACTGGCCTAGATTGGGCGGGACAACCTCTCCCGCTCATTTGGTGGGTTACAAAATCCACTGGCCTACATCCCCACCACGCCACCGGCTCCATGCCACGCGGCATACGTATTGGTTACACCAGTGATTGCTGAGTGAGAAGCTAAATTTGAACTACTAAGAGTAAAATAAATATTATTTTACCACTTTACTATTAAATTAATATTACTACCTCTGACGCTTCGAAACAAATGTCTTGCTGATGAAGGTTGATTTAAAGAACCGCAGCGTTATTTTGACTAATAAAATTAGGCGGTTTTATTTTCAAATAGGCCATATTTTAATTAATTTTTTTTTAAAATAAACATGACTCTTGCAAGTGAGTGTGCCTTAGATTATATAGTGTACAGGGTGTCACAAGGAAGGTGACCTGTCAATTAATTTTTGTATTTTACGCTTTTTTCAAATTCCGCTACTTTTTGTGTCTGCCTGCTGTCTGTCTTTGTGTGTGTGTGTGTGTGTGTGTGTGTGTGTGTGTGTGTGTGTGTGTGTGTGTGTGTGTGTGTGTGTGTGTGTGTTTTTAATTTTTTATTAACAGTAATTACTCAAGAACAGTTTAACCGATTGACTTGATATTGCGCATTATTTACATCACTATTATTTATACAAGGAAAATGCCATTGGGTTATCTTTAACCATTTAAAATGGCGGCCTTTTAAAATGTTAACTAAAAAAGTTGTGAATAGAAATCTTTTAAACATTTTTAAAATGGCTCATTGGTTATATTTTTGCTGTTTAGTAAAATAATGGTAATATAAAGAAGTGTGCAACATTTCAAAAGTGAAACCATTTTGAGTTACCAAGGTTTTTTTAAAATCACTAAAAGACAGTTAGACACTAAACGGACACTAAGTGAATTTCGATAAAATTGTATCCTTCGTTTTTTGCTTATAAAAAGGGTTAGAATCCGATGACAAATAGACGTTTATTATATCAGGCAAATAAAAAAAAATCATGTATACTAAGTTCACAGAAGTTTTAAGATCAGCTGTTTGAGGCCTACGCTTTCGTCCCACCGCTCGGTTGCGTCAACGTACATAACCTATCTTGATCTGACATAACCTAAACCTAACCTAAAATAACGCATCAAATCCAAATTTAACCTTCCTGCAGTAGTTTTTTTTCAAAATTAACATATATTACATAGACAAAATTTTAAGAGTAGAGTCCCTGTCGTAAAAAGACTCAGGGAGTCTTTTATCACTGTTTCTGAGTCGATAAATCCACTATAAAAATGGCAATGGGACCAAAAATGGAAATGCGAACATATCGTGTGAAATGTTGCAAAGGTAAACCAACAAATCTTCGGCAATAACACACTCCAGACTAGCCACAACCGCCGCAAACATCGCCTCTCAGAGTGCAATAACACACTCCAGACCTGCCACAACCGCCGCAAACATCGCTTCTCAGGGTGCAATAACACACTCCAGACCTGCCACAACCGCCGCAAACATCGCCTCTCAGGGTGCAATAACACACTCCAGACCTGCCACAACCGCCGCAAACATCGCCTCTCAGGGTGCAATAACACACTCCAGACCTGCCACAACCGCCGCAAACATCGCCTCTCAGGGTGCAATAACACACTCCAGACCTGCCACTACCGCCGCAAACATCGCCTCTCAGGGTGCAATAACACACTCCAGACCTGCCACAACCGCCGCAAACATCGCCTCTCAGGGTGCAATAACACACTCCAGACCTGCCACTACCGCCGCAAACATCGCCTCTCAGGGTGCAATAACACACTCCAGACCTGCCACTACCGCCGCAAACATCGCCTCTCAGGGTGCAATAACACACTCCAGACCTGCCACAACCGCCGCAAACATCGCCTCTCAGGGTGCAATAACACACTCCAGACCTGCCACTACCGCCGCAAACATCGCCTCTCAGGGTGCAATAACACACTCCAGACCTGCCACTACCGCCGCAAACATCGCCTCTCAGGGTGCAATAACACACCCCAGACTAGCCACAACCGCCGCAAACATCGCCTCTCAGGGTGCAATAACACACTCCAGACCTGCCACAACCGCCGCAAACATCGCCTATCAGGGTGCAATAACACACCCCAGACCTGCCACAACCGCCGCAAACATCGCCTCTCAGGGTGCAATAACACACTCCAGACCTGCCACAACCGCCGCAAACATCGCCTCTCAGGGTGCAATAACACACTCCAGACCTGCCACTACCGCCGCAAACATCGCCTCTCAGGGTGCAATAACACACCCCAGACTAGCCACAACCGCCGCAAACATCGCTTCTCAGGGTGCAAAACAATACAGTGATTCTCATGTTATTTTCACATTGCATCCAATTCCAAATAACATGTAATAATTGGTAGATTGGAGTTCATAATTAAAATGGTTGAACGGAAGAACATTCGAAATAACTTTATATTTCAAAGTTTTTAACTCGCTAAATTATAATTGAGAAGTATATATTACTCATGTATCAAAAGAGTGTTTACCATGACAGAAAGGTAATTTCCAATTACAACTTTGGAAACGACGCAACCGATTGAAAACAAACATTTCCCGCTATTTCCCCAGGGAACATTCCGAAACCAATGTTAGTACAGTCGAATACGTATTTAAATTGTATGATTTGCAGCTGGATAGACAAACTCAATTGTAATGAAAATAAATGATAGTAAATTAATGGTTAATTAATAAAAATATTAGGACTCTACGGCGGTAAAATGTGCCAAATATAGGCCTAATCTAAATTGAACGATAAACAGCAAGTAACCTTCTTAAACATATTTACATACATATACATACATTTACATAGTAAATCAGTTAAGTGTCTTCTGCTTACACTATTACCTTCTAATGTTACATTGTTTCAGTATGAAAATCCAATATAAGTATCAAGTGTCTTTGTATTTCCATGAAAACAAAACTCATCCAGTTTACCAACTGTCAAACCTCTTCTTTTCCTATCCACAATTCGGGCATTGTTCCAAATACGGGCAGTGGTGAGTGGTGACTGACCGTCATTGTTCACTCACGCCGCTATTATTCATGCCGGCGGCGCGCCGATTGTTTATCTTCAGCCGTGCGGACGCGGACCAGTCATCCGTGAAGGTTACCGGAACAGCGCTACTCGTGTTGCCTGCTGCTACCTCGCGCCAACGCCGCGTACTAACTCAACCAGCCTCGCGCGCTCGTCCACAGGTAGCGCTTGTGTCTAGTTGAATACCCAAACGTCGTTTTGTGGTTATTTTACATACTTTTTGTTTATAAAATATAAATGATACATAAAATCACATTACTTTTGGATCTTTTTATAAGTATATATATCTCACAGATTTTATATATTTCAAAATTATAAATGGTAGCTAATATGAAACTATACGTTACATATATATTTATTAAATGAACGAAGAGGAATCTGTGAATCCTACACAATTTTTCCTGCTTACTGTATTGTTTATTACCCACTACCATTACCGAATTTTTTAAATGGTCAAGAATAATTCTGGAATTTCTACGCTTTTAATTATATATAAATAAAAATCATGAAACTATTCAAAAAGTTTGATTTGTGATAAAATGCAAACTCATCTCCAATCAAGATTAATACAAAATTCTAGAGCGACTTATTTTAGCGACTAAGTTTTAGAGTTACATTGCCTCGCATGTATGTCCCCCCCCCCCTTCCTTCACAGATGATGGTGTATTACCGATCGATCATATGGAAGCACAAATCGCCTATTACCGATATTATATATAAATTCAAATTCAAAAATAACAAATTATTATCATACCTATTTATATTAACGTTTTGTTTTGCACGAATACTTGAATCTATCTGAATTTATGTTTTAGAACTTCAGCTAAATATTTTATAAGAATTATTCGATGAGAAAAGTAAATGAACTATCTTACCACGACGGGGTATTTATTTGACATCGTCGGATAGTTGCTAAAATCCTTACATTTTCCCATAAAATAACAAAATGCACAAGTTGTGATTGTGTTTATTTGCCACCTTTCACGGAAACAGTTGCACTGAAATTAAGCGAAAGTTAATTGACATAGGACGTATTTACCTCGAACACGTCGCGTAATTATAGGAAATCATTAACATTTTCAATTAGGACCATGTGGTAGTCGTTGCGCGTATAAAATTGTCACGCATTTAATACAAACCTGTTGGTACTAATTTAGTTTCCGTAGGGGAAAAAGGGGGGTCAGTGATGGATGGATCCAGATGGCATTTTGCACACCTCTATCCAAGGTTACCATCAGAGGAAGAAGGAAACACATGGTCAGTACCGGAAGTCAACACCTGGTGTCGATGGATAAACTATGTCTTTTGTCTTTGCATAAAGATTTCTATAAACACCGGGACAGGAAATCGCAATGTCTTTATCCTCAAGGAGGGGGGGAAGGGTTTAAAAATAGCACACTTTCAAGAGGAAGAAAATAGAATATTTGTATTATTACTATTTTAAATGACGCTCTGATTTAATTTCTTATACCGGATGAAGTTCTTTAAATAACTGGCGAGTGAATTATTTATCCGCCTTAAAATTACTTCAAATGTAACTTAAATTATAAGGAAATAGTTCCAACTTTAATTATCCACAAAATTTGATAGTGTCATTGAAGACCTAATTTGAGCCATTTTTTTCTTCTTTTTAAATGCCTTTAGCATAAGGTGGAACATGCTAGGGGATCTTACATTTTGACTTTCCCTCAAACTACCCCATCCTTAGGGGGGGGGGGGGGGGTCAACATTATCCATAAAAAAGTCCTCGATTTATTAAATGAACATTCCCCGAAACAAAACACTTCATCTCTATTTGGGGGGGGGGGGAGGGGGAAGTTTTAAGAAGCCCTGTATCATAATTTACTTGGACACTTAAAATAAATTGCTACTGTTCAGTTTTTACATATTCTTATGTGAGTGTAGGTAAGAAAGTGTTTGTGTATAGATATTTGGGATGCAATTGTCATTTATTTAGTGAGTGAAGTTTAAATTCTCGACTGTTTATCTCATTTTAACATAAATTGTACATTGTTAGTAACCTACAATTGTTCAAATTTTATAAAAACTTGTAAATACTGACGCTCCTCGTTATGGCTTCACCCGTGTTGTTTTTAAAAGTAACACAACACACAGTAAATGAGCATAAACACAATCCAAATCCAACAGCCATCGTTTTAATTATATGTTTTGTATTGTTCTTGTGTTTATCACATGATCAGAAAAAATCCGATATATTATGAACCCATATTCTTATTATGAATAACATACATATATTATTCTTACTGAACAACTTTTAAGGACTGTTTTTACCCCCTAAAAAGATGATTTTTAGAAAAATTTTTACAAGTAAAGTACCAGTATGAATTTATTTACAACAATTTTAAATTTCTCAACTGGTACAGTTTTCTCTTTGTTGATTATGAATCAGTTATCTTTTATAAGCATAGATAACATTAGTCATATAATAAAATGTTAATTATTAAATGTTAATCTTATAATAAAATGATAAATCAAGTTAAGGTTAAAATCACACACTCTGTATTAAAATCATGCATATTTTATGTTTTTAATTCTTCCAGAATTGGTTGGAAAACTTGTTTATTTCTTTATACTTACATATGAGACGCCGACACAACGTAGTTGGTATTTTAAGGCGAATATGAATGGTTATATATGTGAGTGTAGGATGAGTGTATATAAAAGCAATGAAATAGTTTATTTGAACAATGAAAGAGTTATGTTTTAAAATAATTAAATATAACATTTTATTAACATAGCAATGCGAAGCGAATTTCAGTTCAAATTAAGTTTTTTATGTCCCAAAACTGATTAAAAAATCGAATAATATTTTCTCTTTAGGATGTAAAATAATCCACCGATTTTATAGGTCAGCTTGCTGGATTGGGCGAGTAAGTAAATGCCGGAGCACATAAAAGTAATAAAAATACATAAACTTGGCAGATTTAAGAGTGTCCTCTCTTATTTATCGCAGGTTCAGCAGGCAATATACGAAATAAGGGACATTTCATCCCGTACCAGTAAAGAAGGGTGTGCACGTGTTTATGGCCGGCCAGGATTGAACTCGCCACCCTCGGAAGGGTTGGCGATAAACAGGGAGGATATTTTATCGACTGCGCAGGATATGACAGTGATAATATTTGGGTCAGTCGAATCCGTCTCGGGTCGTAAAAGAGAAAACGGAACCTTTTTGTCGGGAAGGGCAGTCGTTGATTTAGGGCGTCGTTCGAGTGTCACAATGTTTTGACTCGGCGCTCGCCTAATGTCGGGTCGTAAATTTTGGCAAATGGGAGATTGTGGGGTCACTTGAAGGCCCGTTTGTGTTTGTACGTCTTCATTTGTGAATTCGTTCCTTCCGCTCGCTGTTCGCGGAAGGTGCGCGGGGGACCAAGGTTGGGTGGTTGTTCCAACGAACCAGTAAAGACAATTAGTTGTTCCACAAAGGAGTTTATTAGGCTCATTTCAAAAGACAAGCTTAGAAATTCTAATATGTGAAACAATAACCACATTTTATGAGGCCTACACACGCGTCGTTATGAAATTAAAAACAA
The DNA here is from genome assembly GCA_035578905.1 of Stictocephala bisonia. Classification (NCBI taxonomy): domain Eukaryota; kingdom Metazoa; phylum Arthropoda; class Insecta; order Hemiptera; family Membracidae; genus Stictocephala; species Stictocephala bisonia. The sequence goes on along the minus strand of JAQJVL010000512.1, from coordinate 195,210 downwards.
ATAAAACCCGAAGGAGTGTGCACTAAAACTGAAAGTTTTGCTCAACAATCAGAATTTTTATAGAAAGAAATCACACCATAGAAAACAAAATTAAACTGTGTTTTCTTTTTCCAATAATATGTAACGAACTGTATTAAGATGAAGTACTCGTGATTTGCTCATAGGCTCAATGTTATTTTATTAATATTGATAATTCAAACAACTAATGTTTTTAAAGTACTTTTTACAGCTTTAAATGGTAAAATTTGTACGACAGTTGTTTGACTGTGACATAACATTTTATTACTGACAACTCCCCGTTTCAAAAACGTTTACTCCAATTAAGTTTCATTACAAGAACTGATTATTAAAAATTCTCTAAACAAATTTCACTCATATGAGACAATATTTATTAAACTTTAATCGTTTTTGTAATAGAAAATTTGACACGTTGTTTTGTCACTCGTCACCAGAAAATTGTTATAAGTTTTTGTATATTGTACTGAATAATGCTTTAAAAATTAATTTCTAACTTAACTAGTTCTAACTTTACTTTATATAATTTTAATTAATTCTAACTGAACTTAAAACAAATTTTGTTTATTTTTAAATGTTGGTCTAGAAATTATGTTTGTGATTGAATATTTTAAAGTATTGTATCTTGATGCAAAGAATTGGAAAGATTAAGCTAGTTAACACGTAAATTCACCCCTTGATGCCATTTTGGGCAATATCTGTGCAATGATATATTTATTGCAGATGTTATCTTTGCACTCTCATTGCTAAATATTATTATAATATATGATGTATAAATACATAAGGTCTACTTCAGGTCTGCTTAACATTCAATGAATATCACTGTGGTAGTAATTGCCATTTCATGTAACAAGGTTATGTTTCCTATGGCCGGCCGCCTCGACTGTGATCAATCTATATACTTGTCACCAGGCAGCTAGTGGTCGTGGGTGCAGGATGAGCGAGGAGGCGAGCACCTTACACGGTTTACGTCATCTCTCTGTACGTATTTGGCGGACTGGTTTGATGACCACTTCAGACCATGACTGCTGTCTGGTCTCATGGATGTGTGATGTGGTCAATCTATATACTTGTCACCAGGCAGCTAGTGGTAGTGGGTGCAGGATGAGCGAGGAGGCGGGCACCTTACACGGTTTACGTCATCTCTCCGTACGTATTTGGCAGACTGGTTTGATGACCACTTCAGACCATGACTGCTGTCATGTCTCATGGATGTGTGATGTGATCAATCTATATAGTTGTCACCAGGCAGCTAGTGGTAGTGGGTGCAGGATGAGCGAGGAGGCGGGCACCTTACACGGTTTACGTCATCTCTCCGTACGTATTTGGCAGACTGGTTTGATCACCACTTCAGACCATGACTGCTGTCATGTCTCATGGATGTGTGATGTGATCAATCTATATACTTGTCACCAGGCAGCTAGTGGTAGTGGGTGCAGGATGAGCGAGGAGGCGGGCACCTTACACGGTTTACGTCATCTCTCCGTACGTATTTGGCAGACTGGTTTGATGACCACTTCAGACCATGACTGCTGTCATGTCTCATGGATGTGTGATGTGATCAATCTATATACTTGTCACCAGGCAGCTACTGTCCGCGCAGAAATTATGGATACTCGAGTTCACGATACCATATCTCCGAAACAGTCCGTTCGATTTTAACGAAAGACCTATCAAATTAAAGGAAATATTGTCAATTTTTATACTACGAAGTTTCGATTTTTTACGTAGCTTTTTATAATTTATAAGACGGAAAAAGTGGAAAATATCGGCATTTTTCACAATCTTTTTGGAAATCTCAACTTAAGGCAATTATTACAAAATATCTATTAAACGTATCAGCTTCAAATTTTAATAGCTTATATGAAGGTTACTTACAAACACTTTTGTAGAGTTTCATAATTTTAACATTATTATTTTTTATGTTCTTGTAAATTTTGTAAACCTTTGTTAACTTTGTTATCTTGGGTTTAAAATTCCCGCTCAAAACAGTGTTTTGACTATCAATTGATTGTATGAACGAAAAATATAGTGTCTACAGAATATGATGTAATAGTGATTTGTGATGAATTTATATTTGTTAAACGTTTTTATTCCCGCGCTAGGGGCTGGTACGCAGGGAAACGCGCCGGGGATGGATCGGGTTCTCCCACAAAACGAGTGCGATGTTGCCGTTCGGTGCACACAGAGGTTAATGACAGGGTGAAGTTTGCTAGTTTAAGGGAAGGTTGGTCTGAGTCACCAACCTGTTCTATAGCATTCCGACAACATCGCACTCATTTTGTGGGAGAACCCGAGCCATCCCCGGCGCGTTTCCCTGCGTACCAGCCCCTCGCGCGGGAATAAAAACGTTTAACAAATATAAATTCATCACAAATCACTATTACATCATATTCTGTAGACACTATATTTTTCGTTCATACAATCAATTGATAGTCAAAACACTGTTTTGAGCGGGAATTTTAAACCCAAGATAACAAAGTTAACAAAGGTTTACAAAATTTACAAGAACATAAAAAATAATAACGTTAAAATTATGAAACTCTACAAAGGTGTTTGTAAGTAACCTTCATATAAGCTATTAAAATTTGAAGCTGATACGTTTAATAGATATTTTGTAATAATTGCCTTAAGTTGAGATTTCCAAAAAGATTGTGAAAAATGCCGATATTTTCCACTTTTTCCGTCTTATAAATTATAAAAAGCTACGTAAAAAATCGAAACCTCGTAGTATAAAAATTGACAATATTTCCTTTAATTTGATAGGTCTTTCGTTAAAATCGAACCGACCGTTTCGGAGATATGGTATCGTGAACTCGAGTATCCATAATTTCTGCGCGGACAGTAGTGGTAGTGGGTGCAGGATGAGCGAGGAGGCGGGCACCTTACACTGTTTACGTCATCTCTCCGTACGTATTTGGCGGACTGGTTTGATGACCACTTGAGACCGTGACTCCTGTCTGGTCTCATGGATGTGTGATGTGGTCAATCTATATAGTCTACTTATCGACAGGGAGCTAGTGGTCGTAGGTGCAGGATGAGCGAGGAGGCGGGCACCTTACACGGTTTACGTCATCTCTCCGTACGTATTTGGCAGACTGGTTTGATGACCACTTCAGACCATGACTGCTGTCATGTCTCATGGATGTGTGATGTGATCAATCTATATACTTGTCACCAGGCACCTAGCTAATGGTCGCAGGATGAGCGAGGAGGCGGGCACCTTACACGGTTTACGTCATCTCTCTGTACGTATTTGGCGGACTGGTTTGATGACCACTTCAGACCATGACTGCTGTCATGTCTCATGGATGTGTGATGTGATCAATCTATATACTTGTCACCAGGCAGCTAGTGGTAGTGGGTGCAGGATGAGCGAGGAGGCGGGCACCTTACACGGTTTACGTCATCTCTCTGTACGTATTTGGCGGACTGGTTTGATGACCACTTGAGACCATGACTGCTGTCATGTCTCATGGATGTGTGATGTGATCAATCTATATACTTGTCACCAGGCAGCTAGTGGTAGTGGGTGCAGGATGAGCGAGGAGGCGGGCACCTTACACGGTTTACGTCATCTCTCCGTACGTATTTGGCAGACTGGTTTGATGACCACTTCAGACCATGACTGCTGTCATGTCTCATGGATGTGTGATGTGATCAATCTATATACTTGTCACCAGGCAGCTAGTGGTAGTGGGTGCAGGATGAGCGAGGAGGCGGGCACCTTACACGGATTACGTCATCTCTCCGTACGTATTTGGCAGACTGGTTTGATGACCACTTCAGACCATGACTGCTGTCATGTCTCATGGATGTGTGATGTGATCAATCTATATACTTGTCACCAGGCAGCTAGTGGTAGTGGGTGCAGGATGAGCGAGGAGGCGGGCACCTTCACGGTTTACGTCATCTCTCCGTACGTATTTGGCGGACTGGTTTGATCACCACTTCAGACCATGACTGCTGTCCGATCCCATAGCTGGGAATAGATTCCCAACAAAAAGGAGGTTTTGGGGTAAAGCTTAGTTTTGATACTCAAGCAGTATGAGAAGTACTTACATGCTTATTTAATAAATGTATTTATTTAGGAATATATCCAACTGTATTGAAACAAGTAAACGTTATTCCCATTTATAAAATGGAGAAGCCATATACAAAATTACAGACCTATCTCTATGGTTCCACCTATTTCAAAAATAGTTTAATCACTACTGTTTGAACAAATTTACATCTACTCTGAGGATAATAATCTATTTACTAAACAACAATACGGTTTCAGAAAAAAAACATTGTACAATTGATGCGTCCAAAGTATAACTTTTAACTGCATTCAAAATATTGAAAGTGGGAAAATCGTATGTGATTATTCAAAATCATTTGATAGTATAAACCACAAAATTCTTCTAACAAAATTAAATTACCGTTGATTTGAAAGTAATTCATTAAAATTGGTGAATCATACTTGGAAAATAGATTTCAATTTGTAGAAATTAATGGTCAACTTTCAGAAGGAAAAGAAATTAAATATGGTGCACCACAAGGATCTCCTTTGGCTCCATTGCTGTTCAATATTTATATCAACGATATTCCGAAAAATATGAACTTTACAAATATTAAATGTTTCTTTTACGCTGGCGATGTTGGATTGATATTTACATCATATTGTTATGACAAATAGGAAGAAGTGGTTTCTTTTACTACAAAGAAATTTATTAATTGGTGTAATGCTAATAAAAATTAGGTTTAAACTCAAACAAAATTCATGACATAAATTTTACTTACTCAAATAAGTTGAGACTGGGTCTAAAATTAACACTATAAAATGTTTAGGAATTATCCTTGATCATAATCTATCTTGGAATAATCATTTGGATCATACGATAAAAAATCTGAGTACAGGTATCTACTGTTTAAGAACATTGAAGTACAATGTTACTGAAAATGTACAATTACAAATTTACTATGCTAATATTCATAGCATATTGATTTATAGAATACTACTATGGGGCCAGTCATCAAATTCATCTAAACTATTTGAAAAAAAAAAAAAAAAAAAAAAAATAGCAATTAGACTAATTTTTGGAGTAGGCCTACCTTTTAAAACTCCATGTGGACCTCTATTTAAAAAATTAAATATAATGATTCTTTCTTCACTATTCATTTACAAAAGCTTATTAGACACAAAAACCAATTTACATAAATTTCCTTAAAACAAAAATATACATAAGCATGAAACAAGAAATTTGAATCAACTGAAAATTATACAATGTAAATACTCAACAACACACAAAAAATCACGAACTTGTGGCTATTAAATTATATAATGAACTGCCTTATAAATTAAGAAATGTAGAAGTGAAACAATTTAAAACAGTTATGTGTAACTATTTATTAGAAGAATGTTTATATAAAATTGAAGCTTTTTTAAATTGAACTGTAATTTATATGTACATTTCACTCAACTTTAATTATATTTACTATACTGTACCATATTATATATTGTAGTACCTCATTTGACTTTAGATGCGATAAATATTATTACAGTATTATATGTAAATAGTGACAACAGACGTACAGGTTGATTATGTCCTAATATATTCACAATTCATTTAAAAAATGCGTTTTACCAATAAATTCACACATGTATCAATAGATTTGTACTGATTGGTTTTCCTGTATTAAAAGAAAGCCTCTTAAAAAAAAAACTTTTATACAGTAACTTGTAGTTGGAGAAAGATTAGGCCCAATCACAACTAAATAGGGGTAAATTTACTCGTATAACACTACAAAATACTGTTACTAGTATATGGCACTACAAGTTATATTTCAACTGGACATGGCATTATAAATATAATAACCATGAATTATTAATATAATTACTAATGGAAATACGATGATGGCAGCTTTTTATTTGATAAAATGTCCTCAAGATATGCTAATTGTTGTATATCTAAACGTGTGAATATTCCTCTGAAGACATGTAATTAATTATGTTTTCTACATTATTTATTACTTGTAGCGGTTTTAATATAATTTAAATTAATGCATGCTGGGCAAGGTTGTCAGTTTGTGGTTGAGGCGACGCGGTCTGTGGCGTGCCCGGGCGAGTCGAGTTGAACAGAGCTCGCGGGCTCGATATCACTGGTATACTTCCCTTATCCCGGCACTTGCTTTACCTAGAGATGGCAACGATATATCGGAAATATCGATAAATATATTTCGATACATCGATATATTAGTATCGATATTTTCTTTCGATAATATCGGCAATATCGATATTTTGGTCTGATATATTGTATCACTAAATATTGATGTTATTCTCTCTCCTCAAAATCATTACGATTCGAAAAAAACACATTTAAATAGCCTCTTATGCGTACAAAACATGCTTTGAAATAATATGATTAATTTTTTTTCATACGCGAGGTTAACGAACTAAAATTTAGTTTATTGTAGACCAGTGGGTGGAAGTTTAGTGTTTATGAGAAGCCTAATGGCATTTTTAAATATAAAACACACAAATAACAATGTTATTACAGTACATTATTCTTCTATGTTTTGAACTTTTTCATGCAACCCCCAAAAGACCTCAGATTGTTTCGTGTAGATAAATGTATTTAATTTTTATATTCATTATGCTTTTCTTAAAAGATAAATCATTTACAATTAGATAAATCGGTTACCCGATTTATCGATATTTTCTTTCGACACTATCGTTAGATCGATATTTGGTTTACGATATATCGATACTTTGAAAATATTTGCCATCTCTAGCTTTACCACGACAGTGACAGACTATCTCAAGGAACAATAAACATTTATAATGAGATTTCATTAAACAATTATCTATACATTTTTCTATAATTGATGGTTTTAGCCTACAAAAAGAATTGTTGACGTACTTTTTATTTAATTCAACTTTTTACGTTTTCGCGTACAATTTAGTATAGCCTATAAGATAATGTCATGAGTAGGACTTAAATTGTGTGATTTGCATCTTTAAACAATGCAGTAATAATAATAATGACATTAAAACATTTCCTTATCATCTTCTTTGTACTTCTAGAACTGCTAAAATCCATATGGTTTATTGTAGCCTACACCTCCACTATTGAATCCTTATTTACCAACCCATCACTATTATGATAGCTAGAGTACGGGATTCTTTTAACGATTCTATTGAAAAATCTTTTAAGAAATTACTTCTAGATGGTACTTTTATAACAAAATGAGTTAAGAGCAGTTTTTTTATATTATAGACTATTCAAGTAATATTAAGTTCGTCATTTTCGATCGGAAGAATGTTACAGTGGTTTTCCAATTTCTCAGGAATATATAATGAAGATATCTCACTATTAACTACGAAGACATTGTTATATCTTATGAAGAATCACAAAATAATAGCTTCAAAATATTCTGAAAGTATAACAAATCTTATTTTGACTTACACACATTTGTGATGCATCTTTAGTTGAAAAAAAAACTGTTTAAGGCACTTTTAAGTATAGTTGTGCTTGATTTTCAAAATTGATACTTTTATGTGACTGTTATAAAATAAGAATCAATCTTGAAAATATATTTAGCTTACAAGAATTTGATTGAATTGTGAGTGGGAATTAGTCTGTCCTACGGCCTTCTGTGTGTTCTGCAGAGTACAGTAGTATAGGCCTAGGCCTATATAGGTTCAGGGTGCTGAGTCCAAGTCTTCAAAACAAAATCCCTACATATTTGATAAAGTATAGTTAAGGATTACAAACTTGTTATCAGCCCAGTAAAGTAAATGTTTAACAGATATTCCAGAATATAATGTCAAATTTCTTTCAATTTGGTAATTCCTTCTAAGAAGATAAAAATTTTTAGTTAGTATTATTAACACAATTCATCTATAAGAGTAGAGATAACTAAACAGATTGCTCATTTTTTGAGTAAACGGCGTCACCCTGATTTATATAATTTGTGTACTGAGCACGGTTGTCAGACCGTCCACTGAGGGTGAATTCTGGTGTCTCTGTCACTCCAAGGCAACGCCACACGCACGGACCTGCGAATAGAATGCTTGTTCCATGTGAACAACGAGCACAGTTTTCCTTACACCATGAGCATCCTCTGTATAGTTGGTTGTCTTCCACACATCACGATGTATAAGACAATGTTGTTTGTGATTTTCTCAAGCGATCAGCCTTATACCCTCCCCCAGAAAGCTTGTTTACTATCCTCCGGTGGTCAACAAGATCCACTCTCACGGTCCCGTAGCCAGCTCACCTGCCGTCCTTTTTTTTGTCCCAAGATTATGTCGCATTCCGAACCCTTTCACTCCCCCGGCACCTGAGGGGCTACTTGTATGTGGTCATGGGATGCTGTAAAACGATCCGTCCTGGACCTTCCTCACTATTCTCAGAAAGCTCACAATTTCAATAGGACAATATTTTTACCATTTTGCAAAAAAATTCAAAAATTAAAGATTTTTATATAATCTTTGTAGGCCTACATGTAAACTGACGAAAAGATGACATCTTGTAGAATACAGAGGTTCGTAATAAGCCAACTCTACGCTAAAATACGAATACATTAAATACACTCAAAGTGTACTTGTGCGGAAAATAATCCCTGATGCTTAGCAAAGTGAACACTTGGGCGAATTGTACTTGACGTACTCAGTTTCACTCTGCACTCCAAGTAAGTACTAACTTGAGGTTATCCATATGGAGAAACATAGTTTTCACTCCTGTACAAGTTCCTACATTAGCACACAACACGTAAGGAACTCAAGTTACATTCTCCCCCCCCCCCCCACACCACCACCACCATATATTTTGTCAGGTTATACAGGACTCATAGGGCAGCAAGGTACGTGACACATCAAATTATTGGTCAGACAGTGGATGAAATTTTAAAACACCCTCTCAACAACATATTATATGAGCAGTTATAATATTCCATTTTATATGAAAACTAGGGGACACCCCTGCACTCTTCGCGTCCGTTGGTGCACTCTAACCCCCTCACTCGCTACAAACATGTGGGAAAGCTGTATCCCTTGGAACCTTTTTGGGCCCCAAAAAGCCGCCAATCTCTCTATGATTGAAACGATTACCGGACGATTGCGGACACGGACAATTGGGGACACGTCTTAAAAGCGGACAATTGCGGACACTAGGGATTAATGCTACCTGACAAGGGTTTGACAGGTCTCTATAAATATTTCACTGCCGGACAATTGCGGACACGTTCTGGAAAGAGACTGATTTCCACCTAAAGAACGGATACATATATGATATATGATTTTAAGGCTGATTTCCATCACACTTTACACAGGCTTTGGACTGTCAAAATGGTAAAATCATTTTGGCGTGTTTAAAATCAGCTTAAGTAGGCTTCGTCATTCCTTATAACTACTAATTCCTAATATTTGTTAATGAGGCTTTGTCATTATAAGTAATTACAATTATATACATATTCGTTACACTCAAAGTGTTGTGTCAAATCCCAACTGTTGGATCTACTCTAATCTTTGGATATGCGAAATGGTCTTCAAAAATGATTTTATATTTTTTTTTTCTCTTCATACACCTGTACAGTTCTCTCTATCCTTTTATCTAGTTTCATGTATTGCTTCTTCCCTTCTAAATTTAGTTCCATCTTCATGAACACGCAGTTTGTGTTTTCAGCTTCTTTCTTCAAACAATCCACTAGCGTGTTAAATCTAGGGTGAGCGTTACCAATGAATGTTATTATTTTGTTGTGCCACCCTTCTACTGCATTTGTTGTTCTGTGCCTTTTGCCGTAGCAATTCCACATTTCGATGGGTATTTGGTCATTCTCAAGCCATGTCTCTATAAAGTAGTCGAAGAACTCTGACAGTTTTGGATTGTTATGGTCGGGAGCTTCCGCATGAACCTGCAACATTTCATAATATCTTTACATATTTTTTGAATTTTAAACTTTAATAAACGTTTATTCACTGGGAATGTACGTTGAGAATTTATATACACTTGTTATCTTCAACCGTGAGGTTGTAAAATTTGTTAAATAGGTAGTTTTGGGTCCCCTGAATAGGCATATATAAAACATAATGCTTATAAATATAAATAAAATAAACAAAATAAAATAAAATATATGCTTTATAAAACAGGAAACGGTATTTAATGAGATTATACTTTATTATAATATAATACAATATAAATTTATATGTCTACCTGCAGATAAAAGCCCTTTCATAGTTTTTAACCACTTCTGTTTCTAGTCTATAATTACATTTAACCCCTAAAAAGGTAATTTCAAATAATTACAAGTAATTTATGTAAGCTACAAGAGTTGGGTATTATGTTTTTACAAACCTGGAGCCATCCATCTCGCACGTCTTCTGCTTTCAAAAATGCCAAAGCCACACACATGTTGACACGAAGCTTCACATCTTCATTCGTACGATATTCTTCTGAAAGACCCAGATTCTGAATTTTTCTCCATAAGCATTTCTTCATATGGAAGTAGCACCCATTGACTTCGGTTGATGGAAAGACTTCATGAAGTGCCGATATTGCAGCTGCCTCAAAATCGACATTGACCATACTGGGACACCACTGCGGAACTGATTCCTTAATAAGGTGAAACAAGCGAACATAGGTTTCTTTCTTCTTATTAGGAAGCAAGGCATATATCACAGGGACAACATTTGTTTCATCGTCCCGGCCTCCTAGGTCTGCGTGAACTGTGTACAATTGTGTAAACTGCTTACTGCATGACTTAAATGTGCCATCCATGAAAAACTGAGATGATGTTCTAAGACTTTCTTTCCCTTTCGAACCACCGAAAATTATTATTCGTTCTTCCTGTCCGTCTTCAGAAAGGAGAAAACTGCTTCCATCGCCCATTTTTAAGATGTCCTCATTGAGAATGATATCGCGACAATTTTTTTGGCTCTTGCTGATTTCCCCTTGCCTTACTTCTCTCTCTCCGTAAGTTTCTCTTCAAAGATTCTGGATTCGGCAATTTTGTCACAAAGTCATAACCTGAAATAAAAAAAATCTAATTAGTATAAAGTTAAGTTTCTCAATACCAAGCAGATTCAATCTTTAAAAACATACGACATTTTCTCAGCTTACAGGCTGGCCTACCGAGCTTTGCTGCGATGGTAATATTTCTAACATAATCTAATCACTATTATTTGACCAAACGATCAGCTGTTTTACAAAAGTGAAAACAATAAGTTTAATTGTCTTGTTGGTCGCTATGACAATGAATGCAGTTACTTCAGGATTTTTTGACTATACGATCAGCTGTTTTACTTTCCCGGCGAGTTTATTTTCCCGGCGAGTCTTTCTCGGCGAGGTCAAGAAAACGCAACTTTCGGCCCGCTTATTAGGTATGTAAAACACCTGTTTTCATTGTAGTATGGTGAAAAATATATTATTTAGTTTTCTAATCAAGTTTTTCAGAAAACTTGTACAAGAAACACTTGAAAATCTTTTATGATAAATATAAAACTGTAATAAATAAAAGAATAGACCTCTACCTTTATTATGAAGGTTTCCCATTTCATCGGTGTATATCTCAGATAACTTGGTGGTTTCTTCTCGAGCCCTCTTCTTGCAATTATGTACTTGCTTCTTCACTTCCACAGCTGCATCATCAGGTGGGGCGCACACATGTTCGGACACATATATCACTTCTTCGATCTTCGACCGCATCAATCCTTTACAATTACTCGATTTTTCACGTAAGCAATGCCACATAACAACCCCTGCCTTCGATTCTCTAAACTTACGATACGCGTAACCCTTATAAAGAGCACAAGGTTTTCCCCTTTCCGTAGTAGTAACTTCCATACCGAACTATGTTAACACTGTGATGGTAGAAAGCAAACTGAAAAATACCAGTGGCCTCCCTCGCCCCTATCCTGGTATTTCATCCCCGTGAGTCATCTGTTGTTTTAGTCTAGTGGTATTCTATAATATTTGTAGACACCTGTCAAACCCTTGTCAGGTAGCATTAATCCCTAGTGTCCGCAATTGTCCGCTTTTAAGACGTGTCCCCAATTGTCCGTGTCCGCAACTGTCCGGACACCGATTGAAACAAGTCATGTTTTCCTGGTGGTTTCAGACCGACTGGGTACACATGACGGGGGTAGGACGCCGAGAAGTACCTCAACATTTTGAGTAAACGAACGACATCGATCTTTTATAGTATGAAGGTAGTGAACCAGTGGAGTTATGTTTTTTCTTGATTTGTTAAAATTTAACATTGGTCTAATGGAAAATATATTCTTGCAGGCCCTAGAGCGTATGTTGAAGGTGGATGTTAATAGATAACGAAAACCAATGAATACGCATATATGAGTGAAGGGAAGGGAGAAGGGTCCAATGACGGAGAAAGGAAACAGCGGACAGGGATATTGGGTTAGGAGAGGAGTACGTGGCAGAAATTCTCAACCAACGCTGCGTATCGGCAGCCGCGCTAAGCTCTTTTCGTTTGGTACAAGAAGTCTGACTACTCCACTATCTCTTTTCGCTTCTTGTAGATGGGAATTCATTGCTAAAACCAAAAGCAACCTCTTCTTAAAACTGAAATATGTATTCATCAATAAGGTTTAGGTATCCTTTTTTACAACAGCAACAAATTGTTGTTCGGGTATCGGACGAAGCTTGTGTTTGATGGGGACTTGGGAAGTTCCGGCATCGGATGAAGCTTGTGTTTAATGGGGATTTGGGGAGTTCGGGAATCGGATGAAGCTTGTGTTTAATGGGGATTTGGGGAGTTCGGGTATCAGATGAAGCTTGTGTTTGATGGGGACTTGGGGAGTTCGGGTATCGGACGAAGCTTGTGTTTGATGGGGACTTGGGGAGTTCGGGTATCGGATGAAGCTTCTGTTTAATGGGGATTTGGGGAGTTCGGGTATCGGATGAAGCTTGTGTTTAATGGGGATTTGGGGAGTTCGGGTATCAGATGAAGCTTGTGTTTGATGGGGACTTGGGGAGTTCGGGTATCGGACGAAGCTTGTGTTTGATGGGGACTTGGGAAGTTCCGGCATCGGATGAAGCTTGTGTTTAATGGGGATTTGGGGAGTTCCGGTATCGGACGAAGCTTCCGTTTAATGGGGATTTGGGGAGTTCGGGTATCGGATGAAGCTTGTGTTTGATGGGGACTTGGGGAGTTCGGGTATCGGATGAAGCTTGTGTTTAATGGGGATTTGGGGAGTTCGGGTATCGGATGAAGCTTGTGTTTAATGGGGATTTGGGGAGTTCGGGTATCAGATGAAGCTTGTGTTTGATGGGGACTTCGGGTATCGGATGAAGCTTGTGTTTGATGGGGACTTGGGAAGTTCCGGCATCGGATGAAGCTTGTGTTTAATGGGGATTTGGGGAGTTCCGGTATCGGACGAAGCTTCCGTTTAATGGGGATTTGGGGAGTTCGGGTATCGGATGAAGCTTGTGTTTGATGGGGACTTGGGGAGTTCGGGTATCGGATGAAGCTTGTGTTTCATAGGGATTTGGGGAGTTCGGGTATCAGATGAAGCTTGTGTTTGATGGGGACTTGGGGAGTTCGGGTATCGGACGAAGCTTGTGTTTGATGGGGACTTGGGAAGTTCCGGCATCGGATGAAGCTTGTGTTTAATGGGGATTTGGGGAGTTCCGGTATCGGATGAAGCTTCTGTTTAATGGGGATTTGGGGAGTTCGGGTATCGGATGAAGCTTGTGTTTGATGGGGACTTGGGGAGTTCGGGTATCGGATGAAGCTTGTGTTTCATGGGGACTTGGGGAGTTCGGGTATCGGTTGAAGCTTGTGTTTGATGGGGACTTAGGGAGTTCGGGTTGTTTTTTTTAAAGTAAATTCCTTTTTGGTGAAATGGTATACACGTTTAGTCCCATATCTGACACCAATTGTAAAGCGTTCATAGTTTTGCCCATGGTGTATGGCAGCCAGCGGCCGTGACAGTGGAACGCCACGCCGGAGATCTGCAGAGCCACAGCTCAGCCTTGGGAGGCTCCGCCCCTCAGCCAATGGCGGACCGCGGCCTTGTCCTCAGCGCCACTGGCCCGTGTCTTCCTCCGGCACGGGAAATACGCTGTCAGTCTACTTTATTTGTGACTGATTCCGAGCAAGTGCTTCTGTAACAACATCACTAACTTAGACGCAAAGGTAGACTCGGTGACTTTGGACTGATGTGGAAGTACCCCGATGATATGGGACGAATCATGCCTCAAGTTACGTGTTGGCAATAGGTCATAAATAAAGTGATAAAAATGGGTCGAACCTAACCAAGTTATAAGTAGCGCTGCCATTATAAAGAATTTTGTAAAAAAAGGTTCGATAGGAGAACTTGCCGAGGTTTTTCCTAAGGTGCACACCCAAATCTGGGGTCGGCTTAGGAAAGATTAATTAGTGTTTGTCTAATATGCTGAAGATTTCCAAACGCTTCTATTTTTTCAAAAACAAACAACGTTTCGAAAGATATAAGTGAAATGATCTTAGTCTATAAAACTATACAAGACAAATATTATTATTGACTGACTGATCACAATTTCTCACGAACATAAGGCTTTGAAACTTACAATTTGGCACAAATATTTGGTTTGGGTTCTAGGTACGTAGCAAGAATGGATTTAAAAAAATTGTTATCGAATAGCTAAAATAAAGGAGATAATTAATATCACGGTACTGGCCAATCAGAGCCTTTTTTATCTCGAAAAAGATGAATCAGAAAGCTATGGACGATGCAGCGTGACATAGCAGGTTAGTTTTGAATGTTGTAAGCGTATAATGTGAAGAAAAATAACGAAATATCAAGAGTGATGTGACAAGAGCACAGGGAGCGACGAGGTTGACACGCGAAGCGTGCATGGGTGTCCCTCATAGTTGATATGTTTTCCAAACATAAAAGACAGTGAAAATGCAACAACTGAACATTCCTTCAGAAGCCGTCCATGTTCGTTGATGTGAATTCATACGGCAGACGACACGCACGATTGGACTGGCTCGGTTACAACATTGTTAGCAGCAACAATACAAAATGGATGCTCGCTCTGCATTGTTTTGTTCACAATGCTTACTCATGCTTTGGTGACAGCATGTAATTTTAACATTATACATCTCACTGTCGTTGACTACAGTAAGGTTCATTTGTGTTCACATCTACTTACAGAGTGCTAGTGTATAGGAAAGGCTGACACAGTTAAGTTAGCAAAAACCCTTACTATCCTTTGTATATCCATCTATATTGTCGTCCCTGTTATTTGTAGGTACCGAGAAGAAGGAAACATAGATCGCGTACAGTAGTACGCTGAATGGGTGTCGAGTAAGTTCGTCGTGCGGATGGCAGGGCCAGCACCGTTGTCAGTTTCTCCCTTTATTCCCCTAGGCCACTAGGCGCTCGCTGCGGTCCTGAGAGAATGATGTCTGTGTCTCTCTTCTCTGTTATATAGTGGACATTTAGAACTGTAAACTTCTATAACACTTAGTGACATGATTCTCCCTGATACAATGTGTGGACAATCAAAATAAAATGTGATTCAGCTTTGTAAAGTTGTAAAATTATGGGTTGTAGAATTATTCCTTGTTAATTACAATTAACAAGGAATAATTTTACAACCCAAGTGTTTCCCTGATTTTATATTGTTCTATTTAGTTCCTTAACTCAAAATATTTACAACTGAAGCGCGTCCTAAATTGTTCACTTGTAGAGAATTGCTCTAACCATTATAACAGTGGGAATCAATTAAAGTTAATTAATTAGTTGACAATTCCTTGTGATAATTTGACACAATTGTGAAATCATCTTTTTTACTCGCACGAACTAAAGAAATATTGTTTAGGTAAACCATTCGAATTTGTGAAATCACTAAACACAATATGCTACTTTAAAAACTGTATTAAATGTGTTATGAGTGTTTGTGTATTTTCATCTGAGAATCGTCCAGTCTGAAATCCCTGTAGCAAGACGGTTTATTTGTTGAGAAAACCGCAACATAGACGAGAAAACAAATCGTTTACCATGTAATGATAGCCAAACAGTGTAACCCTTTCAGTTCGTTTTGTACAATTGTCTTGTACAAACAACATTCTTGGAGCTGAATCGATCATGATCGCTACACACTTTTATCATTTTCGTTCATTTGTCATTTAACACATGAGATGTGTTAAAGTACCTCGCTCTTTTTGTTAATGTTTTATTTTTTCCCGTTCTATTTTCTACTCTCTCAACATTTACGAGTAACAGTCATTGGAGAATAAAAAATGTTTGTTAAAAAAGTGACCTACCTCCTGTAATGTATAAGTGTACTTCATATGTTACAGGAAATACGGTATCTTTATATGGTGTTTTTTAAATAAATCCGCCTTTTAATCCCAGATTTTATGGTAAAACTGAACTATAAAAATGTAGGGATGTTTTTATAGGTTAGGAATAGTACAGCTAAAAAAAAATTGGGTGTGCGTCGGACCACACGGTGGAAGTTATACTTCTTTGGCCATTCTCATACAACCACTCACGCACACAAACAGACAGGATATATAAATGAAATATAAGACATTTTTCAATATTATTCAATATATTTATCTTCAATATATTATACGTGACTTCATTATTATATTATACACCTATATTATCATTATCAGTAATTTCTTCGATTAAATTTCTTCGATTAACAATCGATTAATCGATAGTTCTTAAAAATTTGTTCTTACTTTTCAGCGTGACGCGGTTTCTCGACCAACATCCCATCCCAAAGTGTCTAACGGGCGCAAAGAAGTATAACTTCAAAAACACAAAAATATGTTTGTTTTTTTTTAATCTTGTAACGCATTGTTTTTTTTTTTAATTTAATACGCACGCCATAGACTCTGTTTTCGAAATAGACTTTTATTTCGAAAATAACAGAATCGAAAAATGCTGTAATAAAAACGTACTCACGTCTTGAGAAGGCACGAATTGTTGAGTTTTGGATTCTCGTACGATCGAAATGTTCCCAGAATTCAAATTAGGCCATAACAATGTTTTTGTTTCCATGCGTTGAAGTTATGCATACAATCAAAACACATTTGGACATTCATTGATCAGAACCTCGTATTGTGACCGTAGGGTATACAAAATAAAAATTAAAAAAAATATTCTTTAAATTTGAACGTTAATGCTATCAACCTCTAATGAATACTCGAGCTAATAATAAACTGCGGAAAATCACAGGGAATGTTACTTGAAAGGAATTGTGTACTTGCAACTTTTTCTAATACTGTATTCCTAAATTTGAGTAAACTTGGTATTTATTTACACATTATTAAGACGGTGACCGTCTTGTCATGTCCACATATGAGGGGCGAATGAGTATAATGAGTGTGGCTGATCGAGTGTAGTCATTGTTACTAACTATGGTAGTTTCATCTTTACAAAGTGATTTATTAATAGCCAAATAGCCAAGGTAATTATATATTTAGAATTCAAAAAATGGCAGTTAGAATCATCCTAAAAATGAATTTCAGAGAGTCGTGCAGGCCAAAATTCAAAGAGTTAAATATATTGACATTACCTTGCCTCTACATTCTTGAGACTGCTACATATGGTAGGTACAAGACTACTATCACAAGAGGCAGAGATATACATACATACGACACTAGAGGCAGGGACAACTACCGAACTGGTCGTCATAGAACGGTAGTCTATGAACGCCTGCCTTCACAGATGGGCGTTCGTATAGTCAACAAGTTACCAGAATTTATCAAAAGTGCTACAACGCCCAAGGCGTTCAAGAGTCGTCTCAAGAAGTTTCTTTCAAAACAAACATTTTATAGTATAGACGAATTCTTTGCACATAACTAGGAGGGGGAAAATCAATAACACAAGTGAAGTTGAAGAGGTTCAATTGGCGATGAGTGGGAATTTGGGTGTCTGTCAATATATGTTTGAAAGGGTGAATTGTTAGAATGGATGGCAAATTATTAAAAAATATGACTTTTGCAATACAATGTTTATAATTGTCCTTATGCAATAAAAGTTTTATTATTATTATTATTATTAATTAAGGGACCTCCAGCTTTACGTGGAATCCAAACCACGTAGTGACATTCAGTTAATTTACAAGCTTGATACTCAGTTATCTTTCCTACACAACATTCGAACCCTGATTACCTCTCAACCTAACACCCTAAGCATCTCATATAGAGTCCGCGTCGATGGCAACCATTGAGCGGTTGCTGTGTCTGTATCAAGAGAATCAAAACTGAACTTATCTACTACAATCTCCACACGCTTTTCCCCAAAAGTACCGTAGTTTGATGTTTTTTTTAAACATAAATGGCTACATATGGTATTATATGACTTAAATGTACTTGAAGTTTCTTTTAACATGTTCGAAAACCAGACAGAGCCTTGTAAAGCTTTTAAAGGCAACTGCAAAAAAAATTTAAAATAGGCCCCCTACATTTTCAGATTGGTTCAAGTATAGGCCTACATATAATTTGGCCCTTACATTGATTGATCTGTTTGTTTTAAAAGTCTGGAAAACCCTTAATATTTATTTATAATAATAAACACAGAAAAATGAAACTCTCTAGGGTCAAGTCCTCACTGTAGTTACTAACCTTTTGGCCATTTTAACTGCCCTTTTTTCGCTTTGGGGGACGTCCTGCGGAGGAAGTCTAAAAAATCTTAAATGTAAGCAAAGGTCGAGTTATACCTCATTTTAAAGGTAATTGTTAGAGGAATAAATTTCCACAATCCCGACTGAAAAAGGACCATTCGTAGAAATAGCAGCGTCTCAAAGTTTGTTAACTTTACGTTGTGGAGATTCTTATTAGAGGCAGAAGTGTTTCACTCAACTGTGTTGGTTATGTTGGTGTTTTAGCTATAAGAAGTTCACAGGTGAAGTGTGGAGGGATAGGAAATATCAGTAATGGTCGATGTAATTGTTTAAAAACGTTAATATTAACATAGGGGTTTCCAGACTTTTTGAACAGCTGGTATAGAAATAAAACTGTTTTAATTGTTGGAAATATGTTGTTGGTATACAACAATAATAAAATTGTCATAACAAATAACGTAAATTAAATTTACGTTTTTCCTCGACACAAGCTGTAATCAACGTGGGAATTGTGTGTATATAAAAGCTTATCTACCCACAGTATAAGTGCTTTAAGTTAAGTTCCATTATATAACAGAACAAAGTGGGTCAGAAGCGACAAGACGCCGGCAGACTACGCCTGAGGGGCTGACGACTTATCAGAGGGCGGGTATTACACCCACCCCGCCCCACCCGCTACCGACAGTTATTTACCGCCACTTATAATCAAAGAGATGTATGGTCCCCCCTTATCGCCCCATCATAATTGGCCCGGAGCGGGTCCCAGATTTGTTTGCTCCAATAGATCTTACCGCCAGCGGAAACAAAGGAATTAGTCTGGCACTTGTATTTATAGAACAGAACAGTTTTTATGTTTTATTAAAACAGTGGTTAGTTATATTTAGTAAGTGAATTTGTTATTTTGATCGTATCATCGTTTGATTTGAAAATATGTGAAATGAACAATAGATTTAAAGAAATCATTGTAAGTAAACCATGTCACCAACTACATACACAGGGTGGAACAATCATTGTAAGTAAACCATGTCACCAACTACATACACAGGGTGGAAAAATATTGAAACGCGTTCGCAGCAACGTTATTTATTCCTTAGATAATTTAATTTTTTTAGTAATTGTGTTCCACAAAGTACAGTTTTTGATCAGAGTAATTTATTTAAAATCGTTCAATAGCGGAGAAATAATATTATTATAATTAGCTAAGAAATTCAAATGACCGCTACTCTGGAAAGGATAAACCTTTCGAAGTTCATTTTGTGGCAATTAATTTCTCTTGAATAGACCTTTCATTTGATACCAAACTCGGCCTAGGCTTACGTTGAAGATTTTCGTTCAACTCCTCGTAGGCCGTTCCCCTGAAAAGATGAAATGTCACTAATGGCGTCAAAAAGTATATTCTTTGTAACCATGATCATGCACAAGATTTCACTGTTACAAGTGAAGTCATACAAAAGTTGTGAAAGCGTTTCTATATTTTTGTCCACCTTGTATATACAAATAAACTATATTATCTATGAACTGTTATTCATAGATGGCCGATGGCAGATGGTCGATGACCGATGGCCGATGACCGATGACCTATGGCCGATGGTCGATGAGCGATGGCCGATGACCGATGACCGATGACCGATGACCGATGAGCGATGGCCGATGACCGATGGCCGATGAGCGATGGCCGATGGCCGATGACCGATGGTCGATGACCGATGGGCGATGGTCGATGACCGATGGTCGATGGCCGATGGCCGATGGCCGATGACCGTCGGTCGATGACCGATGGCCGATGGTCGATGACCGATGGTCGATGGCCGATGGCCGATGGCCGATGACCGTCGGTCGATGACCGATGGCCGATGGTCGATGACCGATGGTCGATGGCCGATGACCGATGACCGATGGTCGATGGCCGATGACCGATGACCGATGGTCGATGGCCGATGGTCGATGACCGATGACCGATGGCCGATGGTCGATGACCGATGGCCGATGACCGATGGTCGATGGCCGATGACCGATGGTCGATGGCCGATGGTCGATGACCGATTGCCGATGACCGATGGCCGATGACCGTCGGTCGATGACCGATGGCCGATGGTCGATGACCGATGGCCGTGTGTTTTTAATCAGTTACGTATTGTTCTTAATAAATCTTAACATGTTGATATTCTACGATTCTACAGAATTTTAAGATAATATATTCTCTTTTAGGAATGGTCTAAAATGTGTGTTTGAACGCGCTGATTCATCCACTCAATTACTGTACTAGCTTACATAACGAAGCTACCTTGGGTGGGGGAGGGGAGTGGACTTTTAAGGAATTCTGGTCACCGGCCAACTTAATCAATTCTCCATTAAAAATATATTAAGGCTGTACTGATAATTCTTTGAAAAGTTTGTTTAAATTTTACTTATTTAATTTTTGAGAAGTTGCCAACTATACAAACTACCAATCCACCGAGATGCACCAAGGATGGAATGCAATTTACCATCGAAGGGCCAAAACACGATATTCTATTTCAACTCTACTGATAGTGTTTAATGTTATAAATAGTTATAGTGAACACTGTATGATTATTAAAGGACCATACGGAGGTATCATGAGTTTATTAATGTAAAATCATCAAGAGTGACATTTAAAGATTCATTATTTAACCGTGAATAAAATATAAAAGTACTCCATTTTTTAGAAAACCCAACTTATGGTCCACTAGATAGTACTTCGCCAATCAGACGGCACTTCAAGTGTTACGGTACGATTATCAGTACGGACCGAATCCTTACTGAAACCCATGTTTTGTGCGTTTTTCGGTAAGGGAAACACCCACATAATGTTTTCAAATAATCATTCAAATTACTAATTTTTGAAATAAGATAAATTTTTAAGTAGGTATGTTTATCACTAAAAAAATTTAAATAAAAATATATAATACATTATGTAATTGAAATTCTCTATTACTATAATAATATTTGAAACATATTTTATCAGAAAAAATACGTAAAATATCAGCTTATGGATTTAACATTGGTTTTTACCAATGAATCATACTACGCTACTGACAAATTGATCAATGAAATGTAAATGCTTGTTAGTACAACTATAAGCAATTTTCATAAGTAAATGGACGAAGAACAGAACCCTGAGAGACCACCACTTCTTTTCTCTCCCCCCCCCGCCGTATGTGTACACATCGACAAGACGGGTGTCTCGGTGCTGAACCTAACATTTGCCGGTTTGAGGTCACCGGGCGTCGCGCTGACCCCGTTCCCGGCCGCGGCGTTACCTCACCTCGTCTGGCCACGGCTACTTTCCTCCAGTAACATTGCGCAACTTTCTCCGCCCGCTTTCTTCCGTTCCCTTTCTTCGTCTACACGCACCGCCGTCGTCACTTCACTTTCTTCCTCCTTTCTTCCTTTCCAACGTCCGTCCGCCTCTACTCTCTTCGCCTCGGTCCGAGACCTCGTTAGCAGCAACTCGGTGAGCCACAGAGCCGTTGAAGACCGGAATATGGCATATATTTAGGTTGTGTATCGTAGACGTGATATCTGAAATATTTTATTCTGATCAAATACAATTAGGCTTACTACAAGCAAACATGACAGTAAGCCCGTTGGAACTAGTAGCGCAGTGACGTAACCCAGCTAATACTTGGGGGACCAAATGTTGTGGAGGTTGTAGGCGATAGATTCTATATTCGTCCCGCTCAATGGTTGCCATCGACGTGGACACTACTAGAGAATTAGTGTTGGGTGATAGACACATGGTCCATATATTTTATAGGAAAAAAGAACTGAGTATTATAATTGTTAATTAGCTGAAAATCAGAACCATTCCACTAAAGCTGCAAGTACCTTAGTTGTCCTGGATATTGGGCCATTGTAAATGACTAAGAACCAGTCGACCTTAGTACCAATTACTACGCTCGTTCATATACACTCATCACAGATCACAGTCATTCACCCCTCATAGTCGTCCGCATCTTGACGATCGGCATCTTAATAATGAAAAATAATAACAGATAAATTAAGTTTACAGTTATAACTGTTTAAGACAACCCGCATACAAAAAATAAATTGATTCTGTACTCAGAAGGTTCTTCTGTCCTCTTTATAATTAGACTATGACATATACACCGCTTTATGGCCTTATTTCACTAGTCTTTCGCTTCGAGTCTTTGAAGTTTACGGCTTTATATTGAAAACCACATAAGACGGTAGTCAACGTCATAGTGATGGTTATAGAGCTTTTATTGGGTAAAGATGATTGGCAAATAAAGTATTTGGCACATTGCAATTATTTAGGTTAACACAAAGATTTGGGAAAACGATGTGGTTTATGAATTCATTGTGATATAATGGGTCAAAGCTTCAGCTAATAAGATTGGCTGATATATTGAAAGTGATGTAGTGAGTTCAAAGGTTTAGCTAGTAGACCTTAGTATGGTTGGCGTATTAAGTGGGTTCAAAGTGTTATTCAGTGCGGTAAAGTGAGATGAAAATTTTGTTCAGAGTGGTAAAGTGAGAACAAAATTGTATTCAGAGTGATAAAATGAGATCAAAATGTTATTCAGAGTGGTAAAATGAGATCAAATTCTTTTAGAGTGATAAAATGAGTTTAAAATTTTGTTCAGAGTGGTATAGTGAGATCAAAATTGTATTCCAAGCGATAAAGTGAGATCAAAATGTTATTCAAAATGATAAAAGAAGTTAAAGCAAATCAATATGATTGACGTATTCAGTGTGATAAATTGAGTTCAGAGCTGTAGCTGATAAGAAATAAAAAGTAAAGACTCCAAAATGAATTATTCTAATAATGCAGTTCTACTAGCCTAAATATACAAGGATGGATCAATACCTCAGTATGTCGAACGAGGCAACTCAACATGAAACTTAACTCAAATGATTGATGATTCTGTATATTCGATTAATTCAGCAAATTATTACGCATAAATAAATATACTGTCAAAATATGATAATTATATTCATGCTAAAACATGTCAGATATCCTACGTCTTGCTCAGTTTAAAGCACCAGGTGATTGTTTCTCTACAAAAACGTTTGTCATTCCTAACAGTCGTGATTTTAAGTGGGGATTAAATATAATATAGTATCTTGTTAATTAATCATTTATTTATTTTAAAAAATCTACTTCTCTTTAAAAATTTATTTTTAAGTAGTTTCAAGAGTTAATTTTCTTAGCTTCATGTATTAAAGAGATAATATTAAAATAGTGTTAAAGAGGCATTATGTTGGTTCCCGGAGAACTAGCCCGAATAAATTGGATGGGGTACTTTACCTTCATTAAACTGCGAGGGTCGGACATTCAGCCCGAACGGGCCAAATGTCCAACCATGGAAAACAGGTAAAATCATTTTAACAGTTTCAAAAATCCGAACTGGTTATCCGGATTGTCTATATTCACGTATTATAAAAAATAATCTCAGAACTTAAACAAATTTATTTTGTTAATATTATCATTACAGTGTTTTCTTAGAGTTCGAATTTTCACTAAATTTTATGTTTTTGTTTTAGGTAAGCAAAGTAGGACATGTTGGACATTTTTCAAGATTTTGGTGAGTCCAATTTACGTATATAGTAATATCATATTCTATACAGTCTACGTGTGACAATGTATGGAGAAGAACATGATTAATTGTGACTTGTAATAGAAACTTTTTGTAGTGTGCGGTGTTTTTCACCTTATCGTTCCAACTGTTTCCATCCTCGGTGTTCATGACTCCACTACCAACCCACACAGATTTGTTTTAGTTCGATCATAGACCAAGCCAAGTAGATAGCATTAGACTGATTATTTCTTTCCGCGACGTTGGCAATTGCTCCAGTTAGTTGTCTCAGTTGGCAACTCCGCACCGTCGGCCAAGTTCTGGGAAACCTTGACATTGCAGCTTCGTGCAATCATCCCCCACTCCTTCGTCCTTCTCTCTCGTTCCTTCTTCCTTCGCCGCTCACGTCCGCCCTGCTCCGCCGCTCGCGCACTTTTCCTGTCGTCATTAGTTCACACCTGGACAAAAATAGACCGTCCGGTTTTGTTTTGTCCTTCTTGTGACCGGGATGCTATCGACGGCATACTCAGCTACCAGACTCGCTTGCCGGCCTGTTGGCTGCCCTGTGTTCTATACGTCAAGCAGTTGTTCAAATCACATAATCATATCGACTCGCAAAACAGCTGTAGTGTAACTGTAGTAACAGTACTAGGCCTACTGTATCGGCCAACTCGAGTTACTCGAACGTATTCAAATTTTAAGTCGTTTTTATCGATAACGTTGTGCATCATTGTATTATTGGTCGGCACTTTACTGTAGTATTATAAGTGGCGCAGTGCTGTAACCCAGCTACTTGGGGACAAACTGCTGTGGAGATTGAAAGCGATAATGTCCATACTCGGTCCTCTTAATACCAACATGGCATCCGCTCAATGGTTGCTATCAGCGTGGACAATACTAGAGGAGGCTGGAATGTTCATGTTGTGTGGTAGTTAGTGTCCGGATGTTGTGTAGGAGAGAATTCAGCATTAGGCTTGACAATTAAACTGAAAATCATACCTCAAAACCTTTAAACGTTTCGGATTCCACGTAAAACTATAGGCTTCTTAGTTGCTATGGCCCAGGTTTCTGTAATTTATGATCATAAAGGCCCGTGTACACGCTATGATAAATCGTAGCGATGTGATTGTAACAATTTATTGCTCCAATAAATCGAAAGAAGGAGAACTGTTTACATGCAACGATTTCTAGTTCTATATATTCATTGTAGGTCCCGGTTTCTTCCATGGAGGAAGTAGACCTATTATTGTGGCCAGTTTTTGTAGTTTATCGATGTTATTGAAAAAGTCTCGAAGACCTAGAAGAAAGTGAAGCCGCCAGTGGTTGCTGATGAAAAGAACACTCTCTCATTACAAATTATTTAAATAATTGCGAAATGAACCCAGTGACTGGCGTAATTACCTAATATATAGGAACTGTCGAGGACTTGTAACTTTCATTTGTTATTTGAAAATTTAATAAAAACAACTCAAGAAACAAAACTGCAACCGCAAACAAAACCAATAACTACGTTAAAAATAGTCAGAGGAAACTGAGTCAAATCGTAGAAATGAATTGGTGAACTGGTTTACACGTTCCAACTTGTTGCTACGCTTCCTAGAAATTTATGCCGACCGATTCCAATAATCCAATCTAATTCCAATAAATCGTTACGATGGCTCATTTATACGCTATGATAAATCGTAACGATTAGATCGTTACGATGAATTGCTAGCATTTATCGTAGCGTGTAAACGGGCCATAAGTCGAACTCAGTCAGGAACCAGAATAAACTAGTCATCCACACTTATCCAATAAACTAGTCATCCACACTTATCCAATAAACTAGTCATCCACACTTATCCAATAAACTAGTCATCCACACTTATCCAATAAACTAGTCATCCACACTTATCCAATAAACTAGTCATCCACACTTATCCAATAAACTAGTCATCCACACTTATCCAATAAACTAGTCATCCACATTTATCGTAGCGTGTAAACGGGCCATAAGTCGAACTCAGTCAGGAACCAGAATAAACTAGTCATCCACACTTATCCAATAAACTAGTCATCCACACTTATCGTAGCGTGTAAACGGGCCATAAGTCGAACTCAGTCAGGAACCAGAATAAACTAGTCATCCACACTTATCCAATAAACTAGTCATCCACACTTATCGTAGCGTGTAAACGGGCCATAAGTCGAACTCAGTCAGGAACCAGAATAAACTAGTCATCCACACTTATCCAATAAACTAGTCATCCACACTTATCCAATAAACTAGTCATCCACACTTATCCAATAAACTAGTCATCCACACTTATCCAATAAACTAGTCATCCACATTTATCGTAGCGTGTAAACGGGCCATAAGTCGAACTCAGTCAGGAACCAGAATAAACTAGTCATCCACACTTATCCAATAAACTAGTCATCCACACTTATCCAATAAACTAGTCATCCACACTTATCCAATAAACTAGTCATCCACACTTATCCAATAAACTAGTCATCCACACTTATCCAATAAACTAGTCATCCACACGTATCCATCTCTGACATGTTAAACATTCATATTCGCCTTAAAATACGTACAAAGCTGAGACGGTGTCTCATGTCTGAGAGTTGTTATGTAAGGTTACCTCCCATGGTTCTAGAACCACGGTTGAAGTGAACTAGGTCGTTTGGAGGGGGTCGTATTACGTTGCGAATCAACATGTGTTATCTAGGCCAAGGAATACATGTTGTACAATACACCAACTGGAGTAAGGCGAACTCTGCCACTCGAGTATTCGATTAAAAGTCTATCGTAACAGCAAACAAATTAAGTTAATTTTGACTAGCATTATTCTGACTAGACTTCTAGGTTGGTAGTAGTAAAGTCTAGTGTGAGGGATGATACAATCTTCATTCTGACACTAACGATCATACGGAAATTATGAACTTCTCGCCGGTAAGTAGTAATGTAAATAATATGAGTTTATATGAGTTAAAAATATCATTATCACTAGCTTGTGACAGAACAAAATCGTTGTCTGTGGACACATTTTGTATGTTGAATACTAAAAACAATGAAGATGTGTGATATTCACTCATTCACCAATCGAACACAAATCGAACTTTTTTCATTTATGGTAAGAGGTGACAACCAATGACGTTCTGTTTTTTAAGTGTAACAAATTAATCGTAGAGGCACATCACGTTAACCCTCAAGTATAACATTGGGGTCCAATGGACCCCTCTCATTTTTTAATGCATATATTTTGGATTATAAATTCTTGTATTCATACTTAGCACCCGAGTAAATTTAGTTTAATCTTTTATTAACATTTTGCAATGATTCAGTTATTTTTAAATAAACTGTTTGTTTTTTTTGTGTGTATATAATACACAAATTGTGTATTAGTAGATAGTAGTGAGGTCCTGTGGACCCCAGTGTTATACTTGCGTGAGCCATTTTTCTTACTATTTCAATGGGAATCCATAGTAAATAGTATTGCTATAAAATCCTGTGGAGCAAATATTTATTGCATCTTTATGTATTATTGTATTATGCTGTGATTTGTGAAAACGGTCTTTTGGGGTTATACAAGTAAGGCCAGAAAGGAAAATTATTTTTGTTGTTGACTTTTCCTTCAAGTTTATAAAATATTATTTCCCATTTTTGTTAGGTATAGCAAGACCATATGAGTATATTTCCAATTTGTCGCTATAATTATCTTAAAGTACATTTATTCCTGATTTAATATATATATTGTTATTTAAATTTTTATTAAATCGCATATTTTGTCGAATGTTCGGAAACATACTTTTATTGTTAAAAAACTGTATTTTTTTCAATCTTATATTACTATATTATGTATTGAGCTGAGGCACATTAAGGTATGTAGAGAACGTAGGGGAAAACCACATATACAATAAACACATAATTATAAAAAGTATTTATTTTATTACTAATTTGGGACTAGTGGACCCCAGCGTTATAATTTTAGGTACTAAAAATAGGTGTTATACTTCAAGGTTAGTTTTGAAAAAAAAGACAATATTTTCAATAAAACGAAAGAAGAACTAACATGATGTAGTACCATATTTTAGTGTTTATCACACACCGAGCGAAGTGTTAAGTTGACTAAAGTAAAAGTGTTGTGATCTCTCTCAGGTTGACTCTGGACTCAGCCAAGTTGCGCCTATTCAGCGAACAACTTTTGGCAGGTCGCAGCGTTTCGCTTCGTTCCTATGCAAACGGTTTTTGGATCTGCTCCAGAAAACTTTGCTTCTGTGTTAGTAAAGCAGTTGTGACGTATTCATATCGTGTTCTCGTTTAAGATGAATTGGCTTTATCTTAACGTAGAAGCCTAATGAGTGTGGATACGTTATCTTGAAAGATTGATATGGTATCATTTTTTGTTTGGGGCTGTGGAGATCAAGCTATATCTTAT
Organism: Stictocephala bisonia; assembly: GCA_035578905.1. Taxonomy (NCBI): domain Eukaryota; kingdom Metazoa; phylum Arthropoda; class Insecta; order Hemiptera; family Membracidae; genus Stictocephala; species Stictocephala bisonia. The sequence goes on along the minus strand of JAQJVL010000512.1, from coordinate 166,638 downwards.
TGAACCGTATCTTAACCGTGGCGTGTATCAACAACTGTATCAATATATAACATTTCTTTGCAATCTTCCACACCGTATGTCCGTAAACCTAATACGGACAGTTGGTTGTTTTTATGTTGAGGCTGATGTCCGTGTTCGTAGCGGCCTTTTTAACAGTTTGATCGTTATTTCATAAGGGGCGATTAAATCCGATGTGTGTTTTTTTCTTGCATCTCACAATTTGGTGTGTATAGATTAACTATAAACTTTATTTTCTGACCGTTGACAGACATGATGGTGGGGCCCCTATACTCTTCTCATTAACCACCAAATACCATTTCAAAGTGAAAAGTCTACTTTTGATTTTACTATCATTTATTCTATAGCAACTTATTCTTACGCTATTGTTTTGATTGAAATTACTGAATAGAATAGAAGCCTTAGATCAAAAGTTCTTACATTGAATTGGCCCTGCTAAGTACCACATCAATGTACCATTTTATGTAGCAACACCCACATAAAATGGTAAATTACAATCAAACAATTTATGTTGATATGCATTAGTATTTATGTTAGATAGCCTTTGGAATGACTGATAGATAGCCGATATGACCATGTTTGAAGCGTACATCAACACGTAGAGTAGTATTAAAAGAACACGTAGAGTAAGCCTCTTCTTGAAAGAACACTTAAGACAACATTTATTTTCTTGCTGTGTTGAACATAGGTTCTTGATGACGTTGCTTCAGCTATTTATTATTTCCCATTTGATAGATCCTGTAAACAATAATTCCTTTATCTATTATTCCTTCATAAGTTCGTCTAGTTAACTATCGGTTTTTTATATATTTGTTATCATTTTGCAATTTCTAAGATATTTTAAATTTAGACCTATTAAGTAGTACTTTATATTATTTGCAAATACTTACATTTGTCGTTATTTGAATTATGTATGCTTTATATTATGTCTCCCCCCCCCATGGTTCTGGGACTAGGGATGGCAAATATTTTCAACATAACGATCTAACGATAATATTGAAAGAAATATATCGATATATCGGTTACCCGATATATCGAATTGTAAATGATTTATCTGTTTAAAATTATGCACCAACTCTTATGTGATTAACAAAAATACAATCATGTTTTGATGTCACTATTTAGAATAGCCTACTGAATGTAAAAATTAAATAGCCTACATTTATCTACACGAAACAAGTTGTGGTTTGTGGGGTTGAATAAAAAATTCAAAATAATAATAATTATACCTTTAATTGTTATGTTAATTATGAAAGAATAATGTAATAATAATTTACGCATAAGAGGCTATTTATTTGTGTTTTTTTTCGAATTGTGGTCATTTTGATGAGAGAGAATAACGTCAATATTTATTTTTATGATATATCGGGCCAAAATATCAATATGGCCGATATAATCGAAAGAAACTATCGATAATAATATATCGATAAATCGAAACATATTAATCGATATTTCTGATGTATCGATACAGCGTTGCCATCTCCACCTGGAACTAAGGAAACCTTAAAATCGTACTATTTGAAGAAAATCATGGACTTTTGGCAGTTTCTAAACAAACAGCATTTTGTAGGTTTTAACTAGATGGAAATAGGCTACGTAGGGTAAGTTTAAATTAAGTAAACTGACAGGGAAGTGCTAAGACCCCGTTTTGTACAAGATGTAACTGAATATCAGCTGATGACTTGGGTTCAGAACCTCTACCTATGAGCAGAACTGTTATAAATATCAAATTTCATTGTGATTAGGCATTTCAAAGTCGGCAAGGTCATGGAGTTTGGAAGAGAAAGCGAAGGGAACCGGCCCGGTAGGAAAAATGTGGGCAAAAAATGCAAAGGTCAGGGAAGTTGTAGGGTAGGTGGGGAGGGGGGCAGGTGGTGAAACCAGAGGAGCCCTAACGGTCTGGGGAGTACATCCTTGACCCAGAAACCAGCGGACAATACCTGTCTCGTGTTTCGCACCCCCGAGACACGCTCACTCTCGGGCGGCACACCCACCGGTCACTGCACTCTCGTGTACCTATCGATTGCACGTACCGAGGGGTCTGTGGTCGGTGGTTCGATCCCAACAGTTCATGGCAAGAATCGCGTTTCGAGCAATTCTTCATTAGAGTATTTCAGTCAAGCATAGGTTAGGATTTAGCTTCCAGGTTCTAAAATATTCTTCGAGAGCTGCAAGGTCACTTATGAGTATTTTTTCAGTAGTTGTGAAGTTCTTATATTGGTAAGATAAATCAATATCGTGCGCATATATACATTTTCTAGACTTTGGAATGGAGCAAGTACAGACCCTTGTGGCAGCCCATCCTTCAGTTGTCTAAAAGAGCTTTCTTTACGACCGAGATAAACTTTTGTTAGCCTGGTACTAAGCATTTACTCTAAAATTCGATGCTTTACTTTACATTTTTTTAATTAATGAATATACAATCATAACTTTTGGATATTTATCCGAATATAAACGCAACTTTATAATTAACAAATGGTAGCTGACAACAAACCATGCGACATATATAATCAAGCATGAAAATGAAACCAACTTATAACTGGATCCTATCGGCCATGTTGGTTTGGTGGCACTCGAGGTGCGACATGGACTACCTGTGTTAATCCCAGCGACCCAAAGGGCCATAAAACTGGCACTCGAGGTGCGACATGCCACCTCAGGTAGCCCGGCGAAGGGTTGCGGGGTTGTAGACGCGCTCTCTCTCTGTGTCCATAAATATATATACATATATATACAAAATAGGACCTACGTTACTAGGATAATCACACTATTTCAATAACTAGTGTAATTAAATACAGACTTTCACACTTAAAAGGAATCAATATTTTCCGGAAATACAATTATTTTTATTTCAATAAAAAGTAGTAGAACTATAATTTTTTCTGGACACTCCGATCTGCTTTACATAGCTAAATAGATTATTATTAGCTAACCTAACCTAACCTTTTTTTTAACAACCTAACAACCAAATTTTTAAACTATTTGACGCCGTTAAACATTTTTATTGTAATAAATATCTTTGTTTAAGTTAAACTATAAATTGTCATTGAGCGATGATTAATTATTGAATCATCGTTAATCATGTGTCTCATTGTATGGCTGTAGTTTTCAGATAATTTTATCACTGTAAATATATCAACTATTAGCCGCCAGACCAACACGGCCACACTGCTGCTAGCCGAAGCGCCATGTCGCACCTCGAGTGTTAGTATTGGGTTCTCTTTCGCTGCATGTCGCACCTCGAGTGTCCAATTATGACCCTCAGGTAGTCCATGTCGCACCTCGGGTGCCCCCGTTGGTTTTAATCCCATAAGAACAATGTTTTTCCGAACCGGACATACGATCACGCGTATTCAAATTAAATAGTTATTTATTAACGGACTTTTCCAAAGAAATTGTATTTGATCAAGAATGAAATTGTGTTTCCTGCGAATTCCTAATTAGTTTTATAGAAAAATAAGTAGTTTGAAGTTTCTATTTTCACCTATTTTTCAAAACCAGGCATATGTATTCAAAATATCAAAAGCAAAGCCAATGCGCAATATGATAACGTTTAAAATGCTACCTCATACACAACTTTTGGTCAATAAATAACGAAAAATGAATTTGCAAAATAATTGTTCTTACGGGATTAAAACCAACATGGCCGGCAGTCTCTGCAGACTCTTAACTTAAGAATCTCAAGAATTAACTTTACTGATTTTGCAATATTTACGTCTTTGCCTTGTAAATACTTCCAATATGCAAATTAGAAAAGTCCAAAGAAAAAATCTACCAATATCAAGTATATTATATACGGTCTTGTATATTATGTAAATGTAGGACTAATTCATTAAAAAAGTAATTTGGTACGAATATGGAGGATTTTTTTCGTGTTATTCAATTATGTTTCTTCTGACCATGTAATTTGAACGCGCGGCGAAAGTGGATGCGGCAGGAAGCAGATCGACACCAAGACATTCTATGCGACATTGCCGCAAGTTCCTTCCAACAGAACCTCGCGGCCATCTGTCAGCAGGAGTGCAGTAAATGGACAGTAGTCGCCATTTTGTATTTACATCCCTTAAGAACAATGTTAAAGACGATACAGCACTGTGGCTTCACATTTGTCAGAAAATTACGATTTTACATAGTTTGAAAACGCGTCAAAGATTTTATGGGTACATTTTTTAACTAAAAATATATTTTTCATAGCAAACAAATAGTGAGTTGTATTATAGTTTATGAGAATACGAAAACTAAAAATTATGAAAATACAATTGAATGATAACAATAATTTTAAGACGTGGTAACGTTGACCTCTTAAAAAATGTAAATATTAAAATGTTCAGACAAATCTTTGAGTGACAATGTTATACCGCCTTTAAAATGTATCCTCTGAGATATAAATCCAATGTGGAAACTACCTCCACAAACTCTTAAGGCTCATGGTTTTCAATGCTCTCACTGAGAAATTTGACAAACAAAAGGTTTTTGAAGTTATACTTCTTTGCGCCCGTTATACACTTTGGGATGGGATGTTGGTCGAGAAACCGCGTCACGCTGAAAAGTAAGAACAAATTTTTAAGAACTATCGATTAATCGATTGTTAATCGAAGAAATTTAATCGAAGAAATTACTGATAATGATAATATAGGTGTATGATATAATAATGAAGTCACGTATAATATATTGAAGATAAATATATTGAAGATAAATATATTGAATAATATTGAAAAATGTCTTATATTTCATTTATATATCCTGTCTGTTTGTGTGCGTGAGTGGGTGTATGAGAAAGGCCAAAGAAGTATAACTTCCACCGTGTGGTCCGACGCACACCCAATTTTTTTTTATTGTACTATGTGATTGTCTGTATACTGCTTGAAGATTTTTTACTCAGTTGGAACTCAGCTGGAATAATTAATAAAGTGATAACCTTGATTATAAAAATCAGTGGTAATAATGACTTTCCTCTGAACTCATTACTTTCTGATGAAACCAATGCCTCGTCAATATATGTTGTTAATATTCCATAGTTAAAAAAATAAAATTTTAATTTATATTTACGAGTTTTGTAATAAAATCCTAAAAACAAAACAAAACCGCCCACAACTTCTTCAGATTTCTGTAGAAATTGTAAGACGTCCTGCCGTTCCTGTGTGACGACTTGACTTGACACAGTACCGTCAATAGTATTGTAAGACGTCCTGCCGTTCCTATGTGACGACTTGACTTGACACAGTACCGTCAATAGTATTGTATTCTCAATGGTAACGTTTATATTACATTCCAACGGAACACGAGTTTTAAAATACGTATTATAGAAACAGACCTCTACAGATCAAATTTGATTTAAATTCAGCCTTTTGAGAGTTGGTGTTCTTGGTACAGAACACCAACCATGCATCAAAAGTCTTTGCGACCACATCGGCACGCACAATTGCGGCATGAGGCCACGACAAGAGCACAGAATAATAAACTTATTCTGTGCTCTGTGGGCCAGACCCCATAGCGGCCTCCAAGCCCTGCTTACACAATACCTTCTTTCTTGCTCTTAAATATCATTTACAGATTAAACCTAAAAAATGTTAAGGTCCTCGGAGCCCTTTTTCAGTTGGAGTTTCTAGCAACATTCCGAACCAAAACGGAATTTTTAAATATCTTTTGTAATTAAAAAGAGTGGTTTAGTTGGTTTTATTAGGCCTACTAAACTTTTATTAAATTAACTCATTATTTTTTCGTGGAACAACGATGTGACAACGATCGTTTGACAGATCCATCATTGTTTTCCGTTTAAACTACTGAGTTTTCCATATTTTTCCGTATAGATTCATATCCAGGGCTGTGGTTTTTTAGGTCCTCGGAGCCCTTTTTCAGTTGTTAAATCGGACCCCCTAGAAAAATGTTAAATAAAATTGATTTAAATACATCTTTTGTGTTTTCAAAGAGAGTGGTTTAGTTGGTTTTAGTACTGGAACTTTAAATTATCTCAATATTATATCGCGGAACTTTTATGATTTTCGTTGCAACGATCGTTCGACAGATCGAGCCTTGTATTCCGTTCAAACTGCTGGGGTTTCCACACTTTTCCGTGTAGATTCATATTCCAGGGATGTGGAAGGGGCCGCCGCGGCACACTACCGCCGGATGTACACAATTATCTCCACACTTCCAGTCCTTGTTAGCCGCGGTGGCGAAACTTCCAGGTCTCTCGCCTGGAGGCGCTACTCAAGAAGGAGAAAACTACGATCGAATCGATATTTACTTGATCAACTTACTGTAATTAAGTAGTACGCTCATCTCCAGAAGCCTCGTGACGTCATCTACGACATAATTAAAATTGTAAATTCCTTTTTCATTTTCGGCAATAATGATTGCGCTATGTATACTGATATGAATATTTTGCAGGTACTCTTCACACTACCTACTAAGAATATAATTTCTTTGTTTTGCTTAGCTTGAACATTTGTTTTGCCTCTCCATGTACATTACATACATTTCCATATATTCATTTGTTTTATTCTCTAAAGAGTTGTGTAGCCGTAGATCATTCATCACCAAATCATTTAATACAAAATTTGTACAATTAGTTAGGTTAATGTTATTGAGCTATCTTATACACCTAGTCATTAGGTAGGTATTTGTATATACTAATTGCATACACTATTATTAATTCAAATTTATTACATTTACTTGTATCCTTAATTACGAGACGCAAACACAACTTTTGGCGTATTTTAAGGCAAATATGAATGATTACTGGTGTGTAGGATGAGTGTTGATGACATGTGTAGTCTTGTTACTAACTGAGTTCGTCTTATGATCAGAAAGTTACATTTAGTGATAGCCCTTAGCCAGGGCAGCTATTGCTATTGCTGTTGAAATCCGAACCACGTAGTATTGGACTGATTTTCAGTAAATTGACGAGCCTGACCATACATAACATCCGGACACTGATTACCACTCAACATGAACACCCCAGACTTCTAGTAGTGGCTACGCAGATAGCAACCATTTAGTGGACGCCATGTCGGTATTAAGAGGACCGAGCATTAAACTTATCGCCTATAATCTCTACAACACTTTGGCCCCAAGTAGCTGGGTTACAGCACTGCGCCATTAGTGTCGACACTGTTTGTGTATAATTTACTGGGAGTTGTGTGTAAATTGTATCATTCGTTAAAAAGCATTATTATGTATTGTACTTATTAACCAAGAGTAATATTGGCCTCAGGGTGTATAATATATCTGGAAACACCAAAATCTTTTTCTTTATTAATCAACATATAAAGTCGAAGTTTTTACAATTTTAGTAGCTTTTATGCACCTTCTTTTTGGAACATTGTTTATTCATTTTACACAAACGGGGGACGTCCTGTGGAGGGTATCGTCAATATTCTTTAGGGAAGCCTATACCTTGTGATACATCACTTGAAAGGGTATGGTGAACTAAATTCAATACCACAAACTGCACCTCTAAGGAATCAATCTATCATAAAATAGAGCACTTTGAGTATTGAAAATTGGCGATGTTAAATAATTTCATTGTCAAACTGAAGAAGGAAGACAGTTCAAACGTTTAGTTTGTCACCAAATGATGCTAAAAGCTAAGTTTTAAGCTTTTTATAATATCATAAATTATTTTTATTTTTATAAGAAATCAATAAAATAAATCATTATTTACACACTTTTATTGTAATAAAAATGTATGAAAATGTTACTAATAAAATCAGCTTTAGTAAAATGTAAATTTAGTTTTATATAAATGAAACATTTAAATGTTAGGACATTAATGTTACTGTAAAACATTAATGCGGCAAAAACCAAGTTTAAAAAATTGTTGAATAGCTTCAATATTCAAAGTACTCTATTTTCTGATAGAGTGATTCCACAGAGATACAGTTTGTGGCATTCAATTTAGTTCACTATAACCTGTAAAGAGATGTATCACAAGGTATAGGCTTCAATAAAAAATATTGACGAAACCCTCCACATGACGTCCCCCGTTAGTATGACATGACTAAACATTGTTGCAAAAAGAAGGCGTCATATCCTTATTACAACACTTGCATAAAGTTTTGTATAAATGTACCACGATTTTATAAAGTTTGTAATTTATATTTCGATGAATAAAGAATATATTTAGGTGTTTCCAGACATAATATGTACACCCTGTATATTGTAGCCTACTACTCAGCCGACGTATATTGATGATTACACAAGTGTAAGATGAATGTGGATGAACTATGTAGCCTGGTTACTAACTGAGTTTGACTTATTCACTAAAATGGTGAGTATGTATCACATGCAGAACATATCCGTGACGGAAATTTGCAGGAAACAGACACTTCTACATTTTATATTAACAAAAGCTTGTGCATATTTCTAGGTCATTCCTGTAAGTTCCGTGTTCAAGTAGAGCAGGCTGTGGGGATCGATGAGTCAGTGGCACTGGGTAAGTATGACTCGTGTTTCGCCATCGATCCAGGTCACGGACGGCGTCAGCGAGTCCTACATCGATCACCGAACACGTAACACGAAATCGACAACAACATGTGGAACAGAAGAATACAAAGAACGTTGTACATACGTTTTACCGCATCACAAACAAACATTCACACTATAATCTCGCGATTTGATGTAGATTGTACCACACAGAAAAAAAGAAACGAAGGTCACTTCTTGTGGCCGCAGCGAACACCTCAGTGGCCGATATATAGAGATTACAACTAATTTACATCTTGATAAATCTGCAGTAATAATTCTATGTTCATTGTGAATTTGGAGGAAAGGGGGAGGGACTAACAAGGTGCTGGCCCCGTCATCGTATGACAAACTGGAGAAATAACTACTCGACACACATTTAGCGCAATAATGAATGGGGGAGGGACTAACAAGGTGCTGGCCCTGTCATCGTATGACAAACTGGAGAAATAACTACTCGACACACATTTAGCGCACTAATGAATGCGAGTTCTACTTATTTCTTCTCTGTTATTCTACAAGGAACATATCAATTGCATAGTTCAATATATATATATATATATATATATATATATATATATATATATATATAGCCCATAACTCAGTTTACTGTTGCAGCATGTTAAAGACTTAACTAATGTGGGTTAAAGACCAATCTATATTTAGAACAGTGTACTTCTTTTGTGGCCTCTAATTTTATTGTGCGTGGAAGACAAACGCATTCTGGGGTTATTATTATTCGTAAAGGCTGCTTGCTTTCCTGTTTTGAAAGGAACGAGAACCAGAACATCTTGAGCATACACATTTATTTGTGTAGAGGTTTTCACTGCTATTGTGAGATGAAGTGGTAAAAGCCAAAAGTCATTGATCATAAATTTTTCTTTAGCTGAACGCTTTCCATCACTATTGTGGGTTTGAAGTGGTAAATGTCAGAATTAATTGCTCATACATTTATCTTTTTGAGGTTGGTTACCGCTGATATTGCAATTTTGAAGTGTTCAAAAAGTCAGAAATCATTGATCATACATTGTTGTTTGTATGAACTGTGTCTACTGATATTTCCAATAAATAAACACAGAGGTTGGAGGTCTTGAAGTAGTAAAAGGCAAAGTTATGGATTCCATTGTTCTTTGAACGAACGTTTTCCATTATAAACACACTCATTCGATATCCATATACTCGCCCATATCTTGACGATCGGCGTCTTATGAATAAATAAATAAACATTTCTAATGAACTTATATCGTTCTATATGAGGTTAATATTCATTTGTATTGTTTCCGATGAGAAACATCCAGAGAACTTAATCCATAGCATATTTCTCTGTGGCCATGTTCTCTATTTTTGTGTTTTCTCACAATTAATTGTTATTTTAGTCTGTAATATACGCTCTTATTGTTTTTGAATGGGTGACTCAAAGGAAATTGAGCCTATGATTGTTTTTTATAAGGATAAAAGTACTCTTATGGTTTTTTATCTTTCTGGACGGAGTCAAAGACCAATGAATGAACGGCGTAAAGGAGTATTATAGTTCTCTATAAGGTCTGGATTTTACTCTAATTGTATTTGGCATGAATGACACTTATAAGATGAAGATGATTTCCACTCCTATTGATGTTAAGGGAAGTCAATCAGACAGTGAATATATACCGCAATTTACAAAGATTTACATCCTTATTGATCTTTGAAGACGAATATCATAGTTCAATAAACATACATTGCACTTCGTAAGGCTGATCTTACCCCATTAATTTTCTAAGGATGAGGAATCATAGAAAAATGAACATAGATCTAGGGTATATAGTTCTTTGCGAGAAAGTGTTTTATTATAACGTTATTAGACAGCCTGGAATATCAGGGATAGTGAGTATAGGCTACGGTACTGATCTCGTAGCAATAGTTTTATATTTTATTACATCATTAGTAATGAAACAGAACATATTTATTTGTAGTTAGTAAGAAATGCTAAACATGCATTTAAATATGATCTTGAAGAACGCAGGCCATTGTCTTCAGAATTATTGTACTGTAATAGCGACAGTGTAATGTTCTGATATTTTACCTATAATCATTCCACTGAAAAGCTTGAAGGTTTTGAAATGTATTGTTACAATTAATTATTATTTATTCAATTCACTTATGACGATATTTTTATGTAATCGTATTACATATTGTAGAATGATGTTGGATTAGAAATGTCTGTTATTTAATATCAATAAATATGAAACTATAGTATGCATTTTAACACATATCGCTTCCAGTCACCATATAACATCGAAGACTTCAATGACCATGAAAGAAACTAGTGAACCCTACAGGAAAAACCTGTGGGAAACTAAATTCAATCAGAAACCTGATGAGAACGTCATTATTTGCCGACCATTTCGATTAGAACAAAATTAGTAGAATAGTTAGATAAAAACTGGTAATAATTTGAAATGTTTTTGAGCATTAAAAGTAAAACATTAACAAAGCGATACGTGGCTGTGTTGTTCAACTGGAGCTTGTCGGCCCAGTTTTTATTACATTCCCGCCGAAAAAGCTCTTTGTGCCAGTCTTGCTAATTTGCCACAGAATTTGATGTGATATGATAAGACCGTGGCTCAAGTCGTAAACAGCTCTTGCGGCGAGTCGTGGGAACTTGAACGTCGTGACCTTGCGACTATAAAGTCTCCAACAAGTATCCTCGCTCCTCGCTGAACTGTATACTGTAGCTTAGAGTTTGTTGTGAGGCTTAGAGGATGAGGATAAGTTGGTCTTCAAAGGCCTTACTTGTTGCGAATTTCAATCTCTTCCTTAGATAACTAACCATAAAGTCTCCAACAAGTATCCTCGCTCCTCGCTGAACTGTATACTGTAGCTTAGAGTTTGTTGTGAGGCTTAGAGGATGAGGATAAGTTGGTCTTCAAAGGCCTTACTTGTTGCGAATTTCAATCTCTTCCTTAGATAACTAACCACAAAGTCTCCAACAAGTATCCTCGCTCCTCGCTGAACTGTATACTGTAGCTTAGAGTTTGTTGTGAGGCTTAGAGGATGAGGATAAGTTGGTCTTCAAAGGCCTTACTTGTTGCGAATTTCAATCTCTTCCTTAGATAACTAACCACAAAGTCTCCAACAAGTATCCTCGCTCCTCGCTGAACTGTATACTGTAGCTTAGAGTTTGTTGTGAGGCTTAGAGGATGAGGATAAGTTGGTCTTCAAAGGCCTTACTTGTTGCGAATTTCAATCTCTTCCTTAGATAACGAACCACAAAGTCTCCAACAAGTATCCTCGCTCCGTGCTGAACTGTATACTGTAGCTTAGAGTTTGTTGTGAGGCTTAGAGGATGAGGATAAGTTGGTCTTCAAAGGCCTTACTTGTTGCGAATTTCAATCTCTTCCTTAGATAACTAACCACAAAGTCTCCAACAAGTATCCTCGCTCCGTGCTGAACTGTATACTGTAGCTTAGAGTTTGTTGTGAGGCTTAGAGGATGAGGATAAGTTGGTCTTCAAAGGCTTTACTTGTTGCGAATTTCAATCTCTTCCTTAGATAACTAACCACAAAGTCTCCAACAAGTATGTTCACTCCTTGCTGAACTGCATTCTTCAGCTTAGCGTTTGTTGTGAGGCTTAGAGGATGAGGATTAGGTGGTTTTTAAAGGCCTTTCTTGTTGTGAATTTCAATTTCTTCCTTAGATAACTAACCATAAAGTCTCCCAACAAGTATCTTCGCTCCGTGCTGAACTGTATTCTGCAGCAAGTGTCTGTTGTGAGGCATAGATGAGGAGGATTAGACGGTCTTCGAGGGCCTTAATTTCCTTGTATTTCAATATTTTCCTTGGATAACTAACCGTACACAGATTGCTCGTAGAATTAGGAAACTTGCTTCGCTCTGTTCATTTGGAACAGAGTCCTGCGAGTGACGTTACTGTAATAGACGTGAAGTAATAGAACACCATTGGCCAATCAGTTTTGGCTCTCTGTGGACTGGACTGGCACGGTCTGACAACCGCACTCAGTCCACAAACGCTCGACACGCTGCATAGTGGACAGACCACACACTACAGAAAAAGCGTAAAATTGTCGTCTAGCACGGAAACGAGTAATATGTGTAAAGTTAGTTCATCTGTCGGGCTAAGATTAATAGTCTAAAATGATTATCGTCCAGTAAGAATTACGAGCGAAAATGTTAACTGTAGATACTAAAAGATAATTAACTCCATGTCACTGAAAATCAATACACAGGAATAACACCATCGTAATGAGGTAATGAATAGACTATTAACAACACACAAACGATTATGTTGGACTGAGTAAATTTATAATATAAATTCGAAGCCAATGTTGGACGTGTAGTGCCTTGGTTAAGAAAAAATATAATATTGTATAATAACATAATTTAATAAGAACTAACGACTATTATGAAATTTAAGTACTCGTAATACAGTCGTTTAAGGACATATAAACCAATGATTAAGGATGGTTAAAAATACCAAAGGGTAACAAATGATTAGGTTTCTTGAGTTCGCAAGTATTCAGTTTTTCCTCACAGTAAGTGAAAATTTTTGTTAGTTTTGGTTGATTTGATCAACTTTAAACGCAAAAAAGGCTGCAACTAACAGTAAAAGAGTTATTTTTCTCTCCTTCGTAGTAAAATCACATTACTGGAAAATCTTTGTTCGTTCTGAATCGTCGTTCGTTTTGACATATGGTTAAAAGCTGCGATTTGTGAAGATTTCATAAACTTGTTCACTGTTGGCGAGGAAACACAACAAGACCACAAGCTGTCGAGCTGTGTCAAAGTGGCTGCCAGTTCCGTAGATGGCATTTGTCTCTCAAGGCCTTCTAGTATTCTTGATTTCCGCCGCGTCGCAAGAAGGGCACCTGTTGACCTTGGCTGATCGTTGAACCCGTGGAAAGTCCGGAAAAATTGTTGGTTCATAGAGTTCTCATGTGTACCACATACACATCCCGCCCACTCGCCCGTACACGTACGGTGGTATTGACCCATCCACCCATATATACGTCTCATATACCCAATGAGTCTGGAGAGGTAGTCGCTCTATTTGATTTACATCCCATAAAAGCAATGTTAAATGATTACAACACTATAACTTAACTATTGAAGAAATTTATGATTTTCACAAAGTTTCAAAGAACGTAAAAACAGCTAGTGGATCATTTATTTATATGTTGAAAATATTTATTTGTGAGGAAATATAATATGGTGAGTTAAGTTTATTATGATTTGAATTTTATGTTAATAAACATGAATAAATTAAATTTTAAAAAGAAGATCAAATGAAAAAGAGAAGACTAAAATTCTATGGAAACATACAAATATTGGACGACAATAACTCACAAAACAAATCATAAAAACAATAGACCAGAAATCAGTAGTAAAATAGATAAAACAAGCAAGTCAAGATGCCAAGACATTTGGAATAAAAAACAAAGATTTCGAAGATAGAAAATCATAAGGAAAAATTTTACATGAAGCTAAATTTGCAGAAGGAACGCCAAAAATAAAACAGGAGCTTTATGGACAGAAGAAAGAAAACGAAAATGCAGAGAACGAATGAAGTTGCGGTTGGACCAAAAGAGACAAGGTGAAAAATGGAAGAAAAATTGAATGCATTGTTGAAAGATTCTACGTAGTCCTTAGTCGACTTCAACGAAAATAATAATAATAAAAACAGAAGATCCACAAGTAACTTTTCCGCTCTTTCAAACTATGTACAAGTTATAATTTTTCGACAAATCGTTAAATCACAATGATCTTAACAATAAATATAAAATGGCGACAACCTGTGCAGAATCTTAAATATCGATTGATTTACTTATTTGTAAAAAGGTTAGTTCAAATTATAATGCACATAATTAATTTCGTTTGTTTACCACGGACAACTACACAGAAGTTCTACAACTGCCTGTGTAGGCTACTACCATAGAATATAGACATCTGTGGTACTACGTACGAAGAACATGGGAGACTTTAACGGTCGAATCACAGTGTTGCGCCCTTCACTCCAGACCAAACTGCAGTTGAGGCTCTTGCAGATTATCTACCATATAGGCATTTATAGATGAGATAGTGGCTATTATAAACCAAGATCCTTCCGCTGTCATCACATCCGCGGGCATTTCTTTTCACTCAGTATATGTACCTCGGAAGTTGCCCAAGACTTGGATACCTTCGCTGCACGTTACTCTCTGTCTTGTGTGCACGATTCAGAGTAGTGACGTATTAGTGAAGGCCAGTCAGCCATTGGGTCAGGCCGTCGAGTGTGATGACCCTCGGAACCTCTGTGTACCTTCGGAGGCCTCGATGAGGTGAACTGCCTGCGACCGCCTTGCCGCATTCACTTTTATAACCCAAACCGGCTGTGGAACTAAGTAATACTCCTTCGTCATTCGCCATTTATTTGGTCGATTTTCACGTTTGATGGACCAGTGTTTATTAAAAAGTAGTTCTTTTTCTTGAGCTGTTTCAAATTTCTTTAAAAAGGTAGTCGTTGATTATAGTTGGATGGTAATATATCTGTTCTAATAGAAGAACTTATAACATTTGTTCAGTCACTGTACAAAGCGACAACACGAAGGACTGTACCTGAAAGGAAAAACGTAACGTAGTGGCGAATTTCGGACTGTTATTTTTATGTATTTTGTCTCAGGGTTTATCTTTTTCAAACAAGTACTAAACTTATTGCATATATTAACGATGTCTCCTTTAACTAAATTATAAAGTTATGTGTCCAAAATCGATGGGGTAACAAATGTGTTCGTTTTTCAGCGTTTTTCGAAGCTAGAACGTCTTAGTTAAATCGTAATAGGTTTCCAGAGAACGCCAGGCAGGTATTTTCAGCTCCAGTGAGAGGTGTTATGAAATCTCTGAGGCCAAGGTCACACAACTGACGTCATCTGATGGAGGCCCTTAGGGTCGCAGTGGTCGTACCCTCCTTGCTACAAGCAATCCAGTATCGGTAGCGTCCAGTACTAGTGACTTACATAGTCAATGTTCTTTAAATCAGAGATAAGTCTGTCCTGAAGATTTACAACGATGAATCATGCTGATACCGTATACATTAACTGCAAGTGTCTATTAATGTTTTTCACCCTTGAAGAAAGGACGTGTGTTCGTATGTGACCATAACTTACTGCATTTTCTTCAAATGGATGAAAACTTGAATCAATTTAATAGTTGCAATTGTTCTATCTTATTCATGGCTAATAGTTTAACTTTATGCATTTGTTGTGTAAATGTATACAATTAGTATGCATATGAAATGTCATTGTATGCATACAATATAATAATATTGACTAGTAACAAAACAATTATCTATACTTCTAGTAGGGTTTGATAAAACCATTTCCTTCAAGACTCTGTATCCTCTAATTTTTAAGAATTGACGTTATTTTAAATCTAATAAATTCTTTTAAATATGGGTAATGTTTTTGCCTCAATATTATAGCTAATACTTTGTACAATTTTGTATACGAGGAAACCTAAAAGATGAGGAGAAACCACTTTCGTTGCGTTGAAAGTCTCCTTGCGTGCTGAGTTGATGATGGCAGCTAAGTGTGGTATCGACACCACCAGGACACCGCGGGGCTCTCGTTTTGTGCTGTGTCAGGCCAAGACCATCGTTTTGGTTGACGTTATTGGTGGCAGCTAAGTGTGGTATCGCAGTACCTCGACACCACCAGGACTCCGCGGGGCTCTCGCTTTGTGCTGTGTCAGGCCATGACCGTCGTTGTGGCTGACGTTGCTCATGGTTGATAAGTGTGGTATCGCAGTACCTCGACACCACCAGGACTCCGCGGGGCTCTCACTTTGTGCTGTGTCAGGCCATGACCGTCGTTGTGGCTGACGTGGTGTGTTGAAGTGTCGTTGTGGCTGACGTTGCTCATGGTTGATAAGTGTGGTATCGCAGTACCTCGACACCACCAGGACTCCGCGGGGCTCTCGCTTTGTGCTGTGTCAGGCCATGACCGTCGTTGTGGCTGACGTTGCTGATGATTGCTAAGTGTGGTATCGCAGTACCTCGACATCGCCAGGACACCGCGGGGCTCTCGCTTTGTGCTGTGTCGGGCCAAGGCCATCGCTGTAGCCTCTCTCTTCACCGCTAAGCTGCCGACCTCTTATTACGTGCGCTTGATATTCCGTGTTGTAGCCACTGTGGCCTTCGCCATGATGAACGCACCTTTTCAGCCTTGAAGGATTCTTTATTAACGATTTTAGTGTTTAAGTTGACTTATATTTTTGATATTGCATTTTGGTTCAGGAATATAGAATATATTATTATCGATATAGGTTTGATAGTTCAATTCCAGTTATGATAACTTAAGTGTTTTCTCTAATTTATTTTATTGTACTTTTCTGAACTAGCATATTTGATCTGTATTAAAGTCAGTGAAGCTTAAAAAACCATATAGAGATATATTATTAAAGCATGATTGTGTAAATTCAACATTAAATCATGCTTTAATCGAAGAAAAAATAGAGATAGTGCAGATTTGATTCCTGGCCATGTGCGATTGTGCATAGTTTAAGGTTAAAAAGGAGATATGCAACCCATGAAACTGAATATGACAAAAAATGAACAGTTTTGTAGTAAAAGACAATTTGTGCAATGATTTTCGCTGCTATCTCTTGATTTGAAGTTGACTGAATTTCCCTTCGTGTGTACTGAAGTCTCCGGCATGTGCAGACGCTAAATTGTATGCGGTTCCCGGTCAGCGAGCCCACACAATAGCATCATTATGAAATGGTGATTTAATTAATTACTGACACGCACGACATGATGCACAAATCCGAAGAACCGAGTGGTCGACCTTGAAGTTACTAACATGTCAGAATGGTAACAATTTTTAGAACTGTACAGTAAAACTAGTGCGTGTGAAGATCTTAGAATATTTTTTATAATGCAATTGGTTGCAAATATCAACAGTAGAACTTACCTTAAGTTACTCCGAAGCGTTCAAAAGAAGACATTTTTTGATAGTTTTTTTTAAAGTTCGTGAATTTTTGTAATTTAGAGGTACTGTAGTTCTATAAGTTTCAATATATTTTAGTAACGTTTACTGTGATGCTGGCTGGCTGCAGCAGTCGACATTGAGGTTATGTAAGCTAGAGCGCCTCGTCACGGCCGGGCAGTCAGCTGTGCAAAAACCACCGCGACCGATCAACTGACCAGCCGTGACGAGTGGCCTCACCTGTTTTGTTCGCACGCCTTTGGTTGTTAACAAGAGATTTTTGTACATTAAACCTACTAGATTAAAACTTCTATACCTCTCTCGTTTATTACATAAGTGTGAATGACCGGTTCGCCGTAATAATCTATCGATATTATATACCTGTTCAAAAATATTGTTAAAAAACATTTTAAGGATACTTTATGAATTGTCAGTCAGTGTTTACTAAATCTGAACAAGTAATACATAATTTTTCTTAAATATCTGCATCAATTTGGTAGATGATGAGTATAATTAAATTATGGTTGTAATGCGTTTACCTAGATAATTAAATTATTATTTATAACCAAAATAGGTTATAAATAACATTAATTATGCGCTTTAGATCAATTACACCATCCTAGTAACGAGAGGCGAGTTAAAAGTGACTCGTAATAAGAATGATGACTCATTCTGTTGTTCATACGATTATTTTATTATAGTGTGTATAATCCCTTTAGATAGTGGGATAATATTGTTATTTCTATTCAAACAATATAAGAGACATCTTTTAGTATCTAAAAGATATCTAAAAAGATATCTTCCTGCTAAGGTACTTCTCATAATGATAAAGAATGCAATTATCAGTTAATTTTTTTAGGGTTTTCATTTATATATTATATTGTGAGAAAAGAGGTAACTGTCTAATAAAAATTATTAAAATTAGGTCTCTCAGGCCGGATATGTATGACCAGATCAGTGATTGAGCATTTTTCAGATAAGAAATGTCATGACTACATTTCCCAGTCAGTATTATAAGATCAGGAGAGAAAATGGAGATGACAATATTGCACTTGACAATGGCGCAGCGTCGAGGCTGAGTTCTCGGCCGCGCCGGGATTGTGCAATGGTTAGGTATGCGCTGTGTAGGACCAGTGGAGGGGGACTTTCACTGCCTAGGTTCGGCTAGCCTCGGTTGGCTCCGGAACTCCTCGGCGGCACCGATGGTGGGGAGAGTGGAAGACTCCTTTCCTTTACTTATTGTATTCCAGCGGGCCGCGCTAGTGCGAGCTCGTGACCGGGTGTTCGTTCCCCTCCCATGAGTTGTTTTGCTGTATCAACCGGTGTGGTAGTGTGTTGGTTGTGAAGTGCGTTGCCGTCCGCGAGTTCAAGGTCACTGGAGAATGGTACCTGCTAGGCGCGCCTGTCGCTTCTAAAGAACTATTTAGGACCTGAGTGTGTTCTGTTTCTAGTACGGGACATTAGTGAGTGTTGTGAAAGTGTTTAGGCGTCTTGTTCACGTGTTTGATTGTCAAATATCGTATGTTTGTCAGAAACATCGTAAATCTTATAACATAATTGTTCTGGACTATTAAACTCAAAATTTCTAGCAATTTGAAGTTGCTAATAATCGCTATGGTCACGTGTTAGAAGACTATATTCCAGTGGACTGTGAGGAAGAGTTATGGTGCGCCTTCCTAACCCGTGCCTCTCCAGTGACGCAGCAGGCATTCCTTGGGGGTCGCGCCTGCGGTGAATATCTCGATTGGGACTCACTTTTTGTGGGGGTTCTACCTGAATATTTAGACAGGTGGTGGTGGACCGGTTTTCTTTCGTTGCGATGACGACCATTTGGATCCGACCGGGCATCATCCCTGCGATGAGGACCAGTTCGCCCGAAGTGACGTCGTCCTCGGCTTCGCCCCCCGGGGTAGTGACGGCCTCAGTCGGCAGCTTGGTCAGCCCGCCGCACTCCCTCGGATCTTCGGACATTGGCGAGGTTGACATTGACTTGTTTGACCTGGACCTCAATTCCTACCCCCCGCGCGTGCCTCCCATCCGATTGACATCCTCGGGACACGGTCCCTGCTCGGATACCAGCTCAATCTCAGGTAACTTTAGTTTTGTATCTTAAATTAGGCTATATTTAGAAAACCAGATCCAAACACCTTAAATGTCAAGAACTAAGCACATACTGCGGACATATGACTTTTAGGTTTGACATCGTGTTTGGTATCAACTATGTCTGCTGTGCACCACAGTAAATGCAATTTTGTGTCCCAGCACAGAGAAAAATAAATAGAGGTCGCTTTCTTATGGCTGCAGTAAAGGTGTCAATGGCAGTTATAAATTGCATCTAATGTACATCTTTATACACCTGTAGTAATAATTAATACGTTTATCCTTGAGGATTTGGGAGGAATAAAGGAACTGACAAGGTGCTGGCCCTGCCATTTTTATGGAAAACTGGGGAAATAAACTACTCGACACAAATTGTGCAATTGGATGCGACATATGTTTCTTTCTATTCTGTGTTGTTAGTATCGTATACAAGGTACAGCAACAGTTGAAGTAAAATTGTAGCTTGTAGCTCCCAAAACGAAGGAATTCATGATCTAGAGTAATGTAAATAGAATGAGTTTATCTAGAATATCGGCAATTCTTACTTCATACTTTGTACCACGAGTTATTGTAAAACTAATCAGTAGACTCCATAAAATTACTTCACATAGACCCAATATACAAAAAACGTGATTAAGATAAATATACATTGTTTTATTCCAGCTTTTTGAAGAATTTGTCATATTCAAGATTCAACAGTTGATGTTAAATAACTTTCTTCGAATATTTACTTACCATGAATATGCGAGAGAAACAAATCTGTATTAATGTTATTAATTAGAAAAAAACAAAGACGTAAAGTTTATTGTAAAGTAATTTGTTGACATTCCTCCCAACAAAATTATTTCTTGATTAAAAATTGTATATGAAGTAATGAAAAATAAAAGTACTACCAAATATTACATACAGGGTGTTCAAAAAATGTGTGGCAAAACTTGAGAAATGATTAAATAGGTAAAAATAAACAAAAAAGTGTTTATGAAGATTTGTCTTAACTCGATTAGTTTGGCATCAATCTGTGTGTTTTTAAAAAATACCTTATCTCCCTAACTGAATTAGATATAGTTTTTAAACTTGGCATGAATATTTAATTTCACAGCACCAAATTTAAAAACAATAAATAATATTTTCACTCGTTTCATAATGGCGGTCGTTTAAAATCTGTAATACTAAATTTCATGAAAACCAAACAAATAATTGTCACGATACGTAATATTTAGCTTAAAACAAGGCAAATCTTTTCATACCTCATTTGTTACAATCGGACAGTAAATAAGTAAATAACTGAGAAAATGTAATTTTTCTGACTGTGCAAAACGTTTTTTCAACTTTCCGTAGGCTATACTTTGGCTTGAACCAGTCAAATGTCGCACATAATCAGTAAAATAACATTTTTTCAGTTATTTACTGTCCGATTATAAAAAAATGAGGTATCAAAAGATTTGCCTTGTTTTAAGCTATAAATATTAGGTATCGTAACAATTTTTTGTTTTTGCTTTGGTTTTCATGAAATTTGAAATGGAGGGTATATCTAAATAACAACTACTAGATTACAATATATTGAATGAAAAGTATTAATGAGAGTAATAAATCTAAATAACAGGTATAAGATTACAATATACTGAATGAAAAGTATTAATGAGAGTAATAAATCTAAATAACAGGTATAAGATTACAATATATTGAATGAAAAGTATTAATGAGAGTAATAAATCTACATAACAGGTATTAGATTACAATATATTGAATGAAAAGTATTAATGAGAGTAATAAATCTAAATAACAGGTATTAGATTACAATATATTGAATGAAAAGTATTAATGAGAGTAATAAATCTAAATAACAGGTATAAGATTACAATATATTGAATGAAAAGTATTAATGAGAGTAATAAATCTACATAACAGGTATTAGATTACAATATATTGAATGAAAAGTATTAAGGAGAGTAATAAATCTACATAACAGGTATTAGATTACAATATATTGAATGAAAAGTATTAAGGAGAGTAATAAATCTACATAACAGGTATTAGATTACAATATATTGAATGAAAAGTATTAATGAGAGTAATAAATCTAAATAACAGGTATTAGATTACAATATACTGAATGAAAAGTATTAATGAGAGTAATAAATCTGAATAACAGGTATAAGATTACAATATATTGAATGAAAATTATTAATGAGAGTAATAAATCTACATAACAGGTATTAGATTACAATATACTGAATGAAAAGTATTAATGAGAGTAATAAATCTGAATAACAGGTATAAGATTACAATATATTGAATGAACATTATTAATGAGAGTAATAAATCTACATAACAGGTATTAGATTACAATATATTGAATGAAAATTATTAATGAGAGTAATAAATCTACATAACAGGTATTAGATTACAATATACTGAATGAAAAGTATTAATGAGAGTAATAAATCTGAATAACAGGTATAAGATTACAATATATTGAATGAAAATTATTAATGAGAGTAATAAATCTACATAACAGGTATTAGATTACAATATATTGAATGAAAAGTATTAAGGAAAGTAATAAATCTAAATAACAGGTATTAGATTACAATATATTGAATGAAAAGTATTAATGAGAGTAATAAATCTACATAACAGGTATTAGATTACAATATATTGAATGAAAAGTATTAAGGAGAGTAATAAATCTACATAACAGGTATTAGATTACAATATATTGAATGAAAAGTATTAATGAGAGTAATAAATCTACATAACAGGTATTAGATTACAATATACTGAATGAAAGGTATTAAGGAGAGTAATAAATCTACATAACAAGTATTAGATTACAATATACTGAATGAAAAGTATTAATGAGAGTAATAAATCTAAATAACAGGTATAAGATTACAATATATTGAATGAAAAGTATTAACGAGAGTAATAAATCTACATAACAGGTATTAGATTACAATATATTGAATGAAAAGTATTAATGAGAATAATAAATCTACATAACAGGTATTAGATTACAATATATTGAATGAAAAGTATTAAGGAGATTAATAAATCTACATAACAGGTATTAGATTACAATATATTGAATGAAAAGTATTAAGGAGAGTAATAAATCTACATAACAGGTATTAGATTACAATATATTGAATGAAAAGTATTAATGAGAGTAATAAATCTACATAACAGGTAGGCCTATTGGATTACAATATATTGAATGAAAAGTATTAAGGAGACTAATAAATCTACATAAGAGGTATTAGATTACAATATACTGAATGAAAAGTATTAAGGAAAGTAATAAATCTAAATAACAGGTATTAGATTACAATATATTGAATGAAAAGTATTAATGAGAGTAATAAATCTACATAACAGGTATTAGATTACAATATATTGAATGAAAAGTATTAAGGAGAGTAATAAATCTACATAACAGGTATTAGATTACAATATATTGAATGAAAAGTATTAATGAGAGTAATAAATCTACATAACAGGTATTAGATTACAATATACTAAATGAAAGGTATTAAGGAGAGTAATAAATCTACATAACAAGTATTAGATTACAATATACTGAATGAAAAGTATTAATGAGAGTAATAAATCTAAATAACAGGTATAAGATTACAATTTATTGAATGAAAAGTATTTATGAGAGTAATAAATCTACATAACAGGTAGGCCTATTAGATT
This sequence comes from Stictocephala bisonia, assembly GCA_035578905.1. Lineage (NCBI taxonomy): Eukaryota > Metazoa > Arthropoda > Insecta > Hemiptera > Membracidae > Stictocephala > Stictocephala bisonia. The sequence continues at coordinate 143,399 of JAQJVL010000512.1, read as the reverse complement.
ACAATATATTGAATGAAAAGTATTAAGGAGACTAATAAATCTACATAAGAGGTATTAGATTACAATATACTGAATGAAAAGTATTAAGGAAAGTAATAAATCTAAATAACAGGTATTAGATTACAATATATTGAATGAAAAGTATTAATGAGAGTAATAAATCTACATAACAGGTATTAGATTACAATATATTGAATGAAAAGTATTAAGGAGAGTAATAAATCTACATAACAGGTATTAGATTACAATATATTGAATGAAAAGTATTAATGAGAGTAATAAATCTACATAACAGGTATTAGATTACAATATACTGAATGAAAGGTATTAAGGAGAGTAATAAATCTACATAACAAGTATTAGATTATAATATACTGAATGAAAAGTATTAATGAGAGTAATAAATCTAAATAACAGGTATAAGATTACAATTTATTGAATAAAAAGTATTAATGAGAGTAATAAATCTACATAACAGGTAGGCCTATTAGATTACAATATATTGAATGAAAAGTATTAAGGAGACTAATAAATCTACATAAGAGGTATTAGATTACAATATACTGAATGAAAAGTATTAAGGAAAGTAATAAATCTAAATAACAGGTATTAGATTACAATATATTGAATGAAAAGTATTAATGAGAGTAATAAATCTACTTAACAGGTATTAGATTACAATATATTGAATGAAAAGTATTAAGGAGAGTAATAAATCTACATAACAGGTATTAGATTACAATATATTGAATGAAAAGTATTAAGGAGAGTAATAAATCTACATAACAGGTATTAGATTACAATATATTGAATGAAAAGTATTAATGAGAGTAATAAATCTACATAACAGGTATTAGATTACAATATACTGAATGAAAGGTATTAAGGAGAGTAATAAATCTACATAACAAGTATTAGATTACAATATACTGAATGAAAAGTATTAATGAGAGTAATAAATCTAAATAACAGGTATAAGATTACAATATATTGAATGAAAAGTATTAACGAGAGTAATAAATCTACATAACAGGTATTAGATTACAATATATTGAATGAAAAGTATTAATGAGAATAATAAATCTACATAACAGGTATTAGATTACAATATATTGAATGAAAAGTATTAAGGAGAGTAATAAATCTACATAACAGGTATTAGATTACAATATATTGAATGAAAAGTATTAAGGAGAGTAATAAATCTACATAACAGGTATTAGATTACAATATACTGAATGAAAAGTATTAATGAGAGTAATAAATCTGAATAACAGGTATAAGATTACAATATATTGAATGAAAATTATTAATGAGAGTAATAAATCTACATAACAGGTATTAGATTACAATATACTGAATGAAAAGTATTAATGAGAGTAATAAATCTGAATAACAGGTATAAGATTACAATATATTGAATGAAAATTATTAATGAGAGTAATAAATCTACATAACAGGTATTAGATTACAATATATTGAATGAAAATTATTAATGAGAGTAATAAATCTACATAACAGGTATTAGATTACAATATCGAATGAAAAGTATTAATGAGAGTAATAAATCTGAATAACAGGTATAAGATTACAATATATTGAATGAAAATTATTAATGAGAGTAATAAATCTACATAACAGGTATTAGATTACAATATATTGAATGAAAAGTATTAAGGAAAGTAATAAATCTAAATAACAGGTATTAGATTACAATATATTGAATGAAAAGTATTAATGAGAGTAATAAATCTACATAACAGGTATTAGATTACAATATATTGAATGAAAAGTATTAATGAGAGTAATAAATCTACATAACAGGTATTAGATTACAATATACTGAATGAAAGGTATTAAGGAGAGTAATAAATCTACATAACAAGTATTAGATTACAATATACTGAATGAAAAGTATTAATGAGAGTAATAAATCTAAATAACAGGTATAAGATTACAATATATTGAATGAAAAGTATTAACGAGAGTAATAAATCTACATAACAGGTATTAGATTACAATATATTGAATGAAAAGTATTAATGAGAATAATAAATCTACATAACAGGTATTAGATTACAATATATTGAATGAAAAGTATTAAGGAGAGTAATAAATCTACATAACAGGTATTAGATTACAATATATTGAATGAAAAGTATTAATGAGAGTAATAAATCTAAATAACAGGTATTAGATTACAATATATTGAATGAAAAGTATTAATGAGAGTAATAAATCTACATAACAGGTAGGCCTATTAGATTACAATATATTGAATGAAAAGTATTAAGGAGAGTAATAAATCTACATAACAGGTATTAGATTACAATATACTGAATGAAAAGTATTAAGGAGAGTAATAAATCTAAATAACAGGTATTAGATTACAATATATTGAATGAAAAGTATTAATGAGAGTAATAAATCTACATAACAGGTATTAGATTACAATATACTGAATGAAAAGTATTAAGGAGAGTAATAAATCTACATAACAGGTATTAGATTACAATATATTGAATGAAAAGTATTAATGAGAGTAATAAATCTACATAACAGGTATTAGATTACAATATACTGAATGAAAGGTATTAAGGAGAGTAATAAATCTACATAACAAGTATTAGATTACAATATACTGAATGAAAAGTATTAATGAGAGTAATAAATCTAAATAACAGGTATAAGATTACAATTTATTGAATGAAAAGTATTAATGAGAGTAATAAATCTACATAACAGGTAGGCCTATTAGATTACAATATATTGAATGAAAAGTATTAAGGAGACTAATAAATCTACATAAGAGGTATTAGATTACAATATACTGAATGAAAAGTATTATGGAAAGTAATAAATCTAAATAACAGGTATTAGATTACAATATATTGAATGAAAAGTATTAATGAGAGTAATAAATCTACATAACAGGTATTAGATTACAATATATTGAATGAAAAGTATTAAGGAGAGTAATAAATCTACATAACAGGTATTAGATTACAATATATTGAATGAAAAGTATTAATGAGAGTAATAAATCTACATAACAGGTAGGCCTATTAGATTACAATATATTGAATGAAAAGTATTAAGGAGACTAATAAATCTACATAAGAGGTATTAGATTACAATATACTGAATGAAAAGTATTATGGAAAGTAATAAATCTAAATAACAGGTATTAGATTACAATATATTGAATGAAAAGTATTAATGAGAGTAATAAATCTACATAACAGGTATTAGATTACAATATACTGAATGAAAGGTATTAAGGAGAGTAATAAATCTACATAACAAGTATTAGATTACAATATATTGAATGAAAAGTATTAATGAGAGTAATAAATCTACATAACAGGTATTAGATTACAATATACTGAATGAAAGGTATTAAGGAGAGTAATAAATCTACATAACAAGTATTAGATTACAATATACTGAATGAAAAGTATTAATGAGAGTAATAAATCTAAATAACAGGTATAAGATTACAATTTATTGAATGAAAAGTATTAATGAGAGTAATAAATCTACATAACAGGTATTAGATTACAATATTTTGAATGAAAAGTATTAATGAGAGTAATAAATCTAAATAACAGGTATTAGATTACAATACACCAAAATAAAAAAGTAATATGTAGAGTAAAAACGCAACGAAAATATTATGGATGACAATATAGGCCTACTTAAGAGTCTGCAGAGGGTGTCGGCCATGTTGGTTTTAATCCCATAAAAACAACGTTATTTTCGAACCGAACATACGATCACGTATATCCAAACCAAACAGTTATTTTTGAACGGATTTTCCTCGAACAAATTGCATGTGACAATGACAAATATTGTAGATTACAGTATAATAAAAGAAAATTACAAGTCTAACAATTACCATCGCACAAGAGCTTAAATTAAACAACTAGACGTAGGTCTTGTTAATTTTAATTAAAACTAAAATTAGAAACAGAATACAGTAACTGTACAGAGAACTCGACAACTACTTAACAATAATCAGCAACATAGTGGCCTATCACCGTACGTTATACTGTATGTGTTTTATACACGTGCTGTAATATTGTGTGGACAATGAGATAAAATGTCTCGTGCTGTTCCTTGCGGGTAGATATCATCTCTACTGTCGGCCAGTGTTCCGCCGCGGAGAGGGACTTTAACGCCCGGGAGTTAAATGTCACGCCCATTTACGTCCGCTACGAGTTCTCTCTCTGTCTCTGTGGTGAGTTGAAACAATTAAACGTATCAGGACTGTGACGCGTTAATGGTGACCCTGATGATGGCTCCAAATGTCGGGACCACCGTGATTAGTAGACAGGTGTGTGATGTAAATTTTCATTCTTAGTCCTTGGCGTTGTATTAATATATTTAGTACAGTATTTAATCTGTCGTGCATAATTAATTATTACTTATATACACGTATCTATACAATCTGAGCACTATAGTATCTAAACTTAGTGATATCAGCTTGTTACCATTTTAAAAATTGTAGCCTATCTTAACGGCGTAGTTATAAAATTTTTTTATTTATTTTTTTAATTTTTTTCAAAATGTTTATTATCAAGCGGGGTTGCGAGTTGACGCTTAGTGACAATTATAATTATATTTCAACATTGTTATATTTTGTTATTTTCTGGTATAACCATTGCAATAAAATTCAACATTTGATGGATAGTTGTTGTTATGCAACAGAATGGCAGTTTTTATCTAATAATATAGCCTAGAGATTACAAATTAAGAGTTTGCAGAGGCTGTCGGCCATGTTGGTTGTAATTCCATAAGAACAATGTTGTTTTCGAACCGGACATACGATCACGTGTATCAAAATTAAACTGTTATTTTTAAACGGATTTTTTCAGACAAATTGCATTTGATCAGGGATTAAATTGCGCGTTGGAATTGCTTTGCAAAATCCTAATTAGTTTTATAGAAAAAATATTTTCACATGTTTTTCAAAACTACGCGGATGTATTCAAGACATCTAAAGCAAACCCAACACGCAATGTGGTGGCAAAATGACAATATCTCATACCCAACTTTTGGTCATTAAATAACGAAAAAATATGGATTCTTAAATGATATTGTTTTTATGGGATTAAACTAACATGACCGACAGTCTCTGAAAACAAGTTTATTTTTCCTTTTTTGAAATATTAAGGCGTTTTTTTTTTTACTATAGTTTATATTAAGACACTATACAAACTCATGATATTTTGTAAATGTCCCAATGACAAATTCAATATATTTTTCTCCTAAACCTTGTTACAAAGGTCAGTTTCATTTGTGTTGTATTTAAAATGTCATCGATGCAATTATTTAACATGATAATAACTTCACAATGCGCAGTGGAAGTTCCATATTGTTATTTTGAGACAACGCCCAAGATACTTGCATGCTCGTTCAAGAGTTTAATTTGGCACAACGTTCCTTTACAGAGTCGAAAAAGCGTAAAATAGTATTTTCTTTCTATTAAGTGAAGAAAGGAAACACCTGAAAGAGTTTTCACTTTCGCTAATCAGTCCTAGCATTCTTGCAGGCCTTTAAAGTTGAATGGCAAAATTTGTATGCAAAATGTAAGCGGTTCCGAAAAAAGTGGGGCGTCTACACAAAGCGGGGACAATGGGCGGGTGTCACAGTTGCAAATGTGGCGCGAATTAAAGGACACACGTCACGTGTGCTGGTGGCGACACACGGACCGTTAGGCGATTAGTTAACACCGGCGGGTAGAGGCATCTCGCGCAATGACTCATGACACCAGCTTTGTAGTGGGTCCAACTTTTCAAACTTCAAGTTGAAAAGTGTAGAAAGAAACCGTTACGTAGATTTATAAAGGCCCAGTTGGGCGCTCTTTTATAAATATAGTTTTCTAAAACTAAAAGAAATTTAGCTGTAGCTAATTACAACTGTAGCTAGGAGTAGCAAAGAGCCTGCCTCACTAACACTCACAACGTGTTTCTCCCTCTCCTCTACTGTACTCGCCTGCCCCACTCCGAAACTGTACGAAAGTATATAACTCCCTCGTGTAAACTCTAGCAATGAGGCTTTAAAATATTATTAATCTATTATAATAGATTCGAAAATTGTACAAATTTTAATTAAAAGTTTGTACGGAATTTAGAAAAATAATTGGTTACCCTTAAAAATATATTTTTGTATTAAAAGTCTTGCTTTGCACTATATTCTCAAAATTTTAATGAAATTTATCGCACGGTTTCTTACTGAGTTGAACTGCGTTAAGCCTACATCTCGTTTGGTTTTCTGAATTTGCAATGCGGTTCGCATAAATTGACCTTGACGTTGAATTATTTTAAATTTAAATATTATTTTGCGAAATACCAAATAAAAACACAAGATTACCCAGTAAAAAAACAGTGTTACAAATATGACATATTATATAATGTTTTGCTTAAAAAAAGAGGTTGCTTCAAGAAATAAAAACATTTGTAGCAGTTTCCAATATTGTAGAGTATGTAAATAATTTATTATTCGATATTTTTGGAAAAATTGCAAAATATCTAAGTTTGAAAAATACGTACGGTACGTCTAACTTGTTTTTTATGATTTGACGCATTTCGTGTGTAAATTGGCTTTTTCTAACTAAAGCAGAAAAAAGAAATACGTAAAATCAGTTCGTGGATATATAAATATTGTAGGCCTACTCTAAAATCAGGCCGTGTATATATAAATATTGTACTCTATTGTATGATATCACAGACAAGAAGAAACTGTGATTTAAAAATGGTGCAGTTGGTTTTTTAAATTACCGAAGGAACGTTATATTTGTTTGTCTATGGGAGATGGAATATTGTTTTAACTTTGAAACGTATTTTGATTGTAATTTTCTTTTTATGCACTGCAAAATAACACATTTGTATGATTTACGATTGAATTTATCGTAAATTTATTAGAACCCTCAGAAAAAATAAAACTAGTTTGAGCAGCACAATTTTTACAATCCTGTGGATAAATGTAACATGTCTATTGACGTTGATAAAGACTAGACCAATGGACCGATTTTGATGAAAATTGGCACTTGAGAATGTATGATATGCAACATTACTTACGTCTTGTGTTTCACCATTTGTATCGTCTCTGGATTTATTAGTGAATTATTGCCATCATATGTTTAGATTATGTTGTCTCCATTAAAATAAAAATAATATAGAGAATGTGAACCCTTATCTAAATTATGCTTAAATTGTTTAACCATTACTTACTGAAATCTTATGTAAATTATTATTAACTTTGTTGATTTGATGATTCTATTAGTGTTGATAACATTATGTTGTTTGTCAGTTATTTGTTAACGTTGTTTTGATCACGTTGATAAATTTGTTGGTTGATTTTCATCGCTTCAAGTGTTTCGACAAGTATGATGCTCATCTCATCTTCAAGTGCTAATCACGATCTTGTCTTGCATATGCAGTTATACTACTTTTAAATGCTTTTTAGTACTGTTTAGCTCACCCATATCAATGTAGAAACCCCTTAAAAGTTACGTGTTTATATAGGTTTTCAGAAAATCATGTCCTTTTACAAACTATTATTACAGACACATACAGAATGAAAAAAAAATATATATATATATAGACCTATATATAAATGTAACCTATACTATTATCAAACTGGGAGTGCGGCTGGACGTCAGGTAGGTACACGCACACACACGCACTTCCACTTGATTAGTAACTTAGTCGACCTTTTCAATAAATCAGTATATTTTTTTAATTTTCCCATTTTATCTCGAAATGGTTAATAAATATGAAATCTACTCAACAATACAAGGGAAATGATACCAAACAATCTGTAATTTACTATAGTGAATCTTAAGTTAATTAGTTACAATAGTGAAACATTTTCGTAAGATAAACTGAAGAAATAATATATTTTTCGATATCATTTTTCTTGTAATTGTGAGTAGATTCCTTATTTATTAACCATTTCAGGATAAAATGGCAAAATAAAAAAACTGATTGATTGGATAGGTCGTTTAACTAAGTGACCAATCGAGTGGAAGTGCGGCCGGACCTGGGTGGGTCGGTTTGGTTCTAATCCTCTGCGTGTGAGTGTGGACCTACCTGACGTCCAGCCGCACTCCCAGTTTGATAATAGTGTAGATCGAAGTAGGACGTTATCAATCAACAATTGGAGACCACAGGATTGTTGTTACACCTGTCGAAAAGTATTAGTTTAAAAAACACTTAAAGCGTTGGAAATCTCAAACTAATTTACTATTGTTGCCTATTTATTAATATTCTATATTAAAATATCCTTTTTTACTCTAGGGTAGAGCTTATTCTTTGCACACAACGTCTATATATATATAAAGAAAACCCACCCGCCCACCCATACACGTACGGTCGTACTAACCCACCCGCGCACCCTTACACGTACGGTGGTACTAACCCACCCACCCATACACGTACGGTAGTACTAATCCACCCGCCCACCCATACACGTACGGTGGTACTAACCCACCCGCCCACCTATACAGGTACGGTAGTACTAACCCACCCGCCCACCCATACACGTACCGTGGTACTAACCCACCCACCCACCCATACACGTACGGTAGCTCACCCATAATACCACTGTACGTGTATGGGTGGGCTGGTGGGTCAAGACCATTGTACGTGTATGGGTGGGTGGGTCAATACCACTGTACGTATATGGGTGGGCTGGTGGATCAATACCATAGTACGTGTATGGGTGGGTGGGTGGGTCAATACTACTGAACGTAGTAACCATAGTAATAGACAGAGCTTAGTAACCATAATATGTTTCTTTAAAATAGATTTAATGGTGAATGAGTTTATTTTCTTATAAGAGACAAATTACACTTTACAAAAGGAATAGAGTCAGAGTACATTCATATAATACTGTACAGTAAAACCTCGATAGTTCGACACTTTGTGGATTGCGGTGGTATCGAAGTGTCCAAGTATAAGGAATGTACGGTAAACATAAAACAACAAAAATTATTTTCATAAAGAAATTGTAGAGTATTTTCTTCGTGAATTGTTAACAATTTAACAAAAGTAAAAACAAGCTATATTTCTGTAACAATGTATGTCCTACTGAATTGGTATGGAGTTAGTTACAATAGTAGTTATTAAAGCATGAACAGTAGAGTACTTAGAAGGTAAAGTAACTAAATGTCCAAATATTCGTAATATTAACTGTTATTCACTTTGGCAGTGTTATTTCATTGATCTGCACCGGGGCCAAGTACAAACGTTTTGCAACTCCTTGTAACCATTACCGGTGTAGAACTACAAGGACTGTCGAACTATCGAGGTTCTACTGTACTTTTAATCCTGAATGTACCTTGCATTGTATTCTAAACAAACATTAGCTAAACGACGCCAAGTCACGTAATTTACACCAGTGATAATGAATTGCCTCGCACTACTTGATCTTGCTACCACTACCGTCTGTCCATGCACGTAGGACTAGTACTTGGGCATCGTATCGGTCTATTTGACATGTTCTCGTCCTGTGGCTGTGATCGAACATTGACAAAGATAGTAAATTCCTGGAGATAATTTGTTTACTTTATGTCTATAACATATAAGATTAAAAAGGTAAATGAGCTTCCCTTACCTTCTGCAGACATACGAAGAGTTCACCAATGTATTGGTGGCGGCTGTATTTCAACAGTTGTACAATATTCTTTGGCTGACGATTCCAAGGCTGATACCTATTACCCATTGTATGTATCTATATAAGGTAGGACAATGGTCCTAATAGAACTGTATTCAATTGTAATCCAAGTGGTCATCCGATGGCTTTAGGCTCGTCAGCGCCCGGTGTTGCGTAAATAGCGAGTGTCCAATGATCGCTGAGCAGTCACTGCCGCATCAGCACGGGTTACCTTGTGGGGGCATCGGTCTGAATTGGTTCTAAACATCACACCACCGTCCGAGGCCACGTGTCACCGACATGTCTATGATTATGGACATCTTTCTGAGTCATTCCTAAACAAAACGCCAGCCGTCCGAGGCCACGTATCACCGACATGCTTATCCTGATGGACATCTTTCTGAGTAATTCCTAAACATCACAAAAGCCTTCTTGAGGTCACGTGTCACCGAGAGGTTTATCTTGATGGACATCATTCTAGACTTAGCCAAACCACGCCAGCCGTCCGAGGCCACGTGTCACCGACAGGTTTATCCTTCTGGAAATCGGTCTGAATTATTCGAGGCTACGTGTCACCGACATTGTAATTCTTATGATTCCGTGTTACTAGCGCACGCGTTAGAAGCGCACAAGGGTCAAAGCGTGTTAGGAGCGCACAACCCTTCTACATGGAGCCCGTAGGGTCCAATCTGTCCTGCCGGCGGTCCGGTATAATCCCCCGGCTATAAATGGATTAAACAACGTTTAGTGCACATCCTACTTCAAATCTAAATATTTGTGGATTGTAAACTTCTTGAAAATTAAAAGTAACATTATTTAATTGTATTTTAGTTTTTGTCCCAATTCGATACGACAACTTTAAGTGTTTTAAGCCCAAGTTAAGGAGCACTTGTTTAGTAATATTTAATTCCAGGCGCTGAGTGTAATTATCAGCAACAACTAATAACACACTTACTACGAGACAGCAAGTGTAAGGTTACTTTAAACTTATTTGGTATTATATATAATTCTAATTTTAAACATTATTATATTTTTCATTTCACTTATTATCTTTTATTTTTGTTAATGTTTTTGAAAGACTATGATAAAAATGCATTGTGATGTTTTTAAATTTAGAATTGAAAATTGTTGTCTACAGTAGAATGATACGTATTTAAAAAATATTTTTGACTATTTAATTTGTTTTAGAAATTAACATCTCTTGTGCCAGTAAGCTTGAGTATTACTGTAATTAGTTATAATAATGTACAAATTAGATCCATTAGTATCTACCTCAAATTTAGAGATCCTGTGACATCCTGTGATATATCCTGCCTTTCTGGCTGTTTACACCCAATTGTTTCATATCTTACAGCACGCGATCATTTGGGGGACATTTTTGGAGAGTAGTTAGAAGATTGTTTTAAATTAAATTATTGTCAACATTGTATTGCCTAAATACAGCATTAGGCGCGATTGTTAATAATGACTTCTTATTTTAGTCATTTACATTATCGATATTAAGAAGGTGTAATTTAATAATCTAGTTTTGCTTGACTAAACACAATCAATTGACTACCGACATAAATTTATACTAAAAATGTGGTTCTTCTATTGACCACATTCGTGGTCGTAGGCCATTCCCCCTATATTATAATATGAAAAGAACATGGATACATGTGTTTCCTAATATCACTTAGGCACAAATTTGTCAGATTTATCTATTTGAGTTTTCCAAAGGAAGTTCATTATTTAAAAATACTTGGAACACCAAAAGGGTCATCATCTTTTAGACTTAACTGACAACTACCTGGCAAGAGCATTTTAGCAGCGTTGGCTTCAGTCATTCAATTGAACGTTATTTCCAAATATTGATACAGGTCTAATAAAATATTCTAACAGAATTCATTGTTAGTTTAGCTGTAAAAATGTCAAATAAGTTTTATTATAATTTTATTTGAGAATAACAAGTACCATTATACAAGAAAGTGTAGCTATGTTAATCAATTTTATTTATTTATATTTAATAAATACCGTGTTACAAGATGCGTTGTACTATACTTTTCTGTAAATAAACTGTTGTACCTAACTATACTGAGTATTGTTCAGATTTAAGACACCTACACAGCTTGTGTGTATTTTAGGGACAACATTAATTCTTATATGAGTGTAGAATGAATGTGAATGACATGTAGTCTGGTTAAAAACTGTAATTGACTTATGCTCAGAAGGCCATTTATTATCTGCCCAATATCCAGTAAAGTAAGTTGCAAGTTAACGTAGAATCTGAACCACGTAGTATTGATTTTGCTTTCAGCTACGCCTATTTGTTGTATTTGCTTGGCTTGTTGTATTCTCTTCCCTGAACCATTGCCACTATCCAACAAAGACACCCCAAGCTCTGTTGTCTCTAGTTGTCCCTCAGATGGGTAGTATTGTGTGGACGCAATATCGGTATAAGAGGACATAAACATAACCTATTGCCTACGATATGCGCACCACGTGTGGCAACAAGATTATTAATGCATGCATCGGTATACATTTTATTTACTGCAAGAGACTATTTTCATGTAAGTATATAACATTAAAACTATATCCAAATTGTGTCTTAAGAATAAACTTTTAATCTAACAAATTAATTTTTTGATATATGTGCTAATAATAACAAATATAACTATCATTAAAATCAGGATTTCATTAACATCAACTAAGTTAATATTTGTTGTGCCTTGCACTTGCTACGTTATTAGTTGTTGCTGATAATTACACTCAATGTCTGTAATTAATTGTTACTAAACATGTACTCCTTAACTTAGGCTTAAAGCACTCATAATAGTTGTATTGAAGTCGAACAAAAACTGAAATACAATTAAATAATGTTACTTTTACATCCGTCGTGTTTATTTTTTAAGAAGTTTACAATCCACAAATATTTAAATTTGAACTAGGATGTGCAATCACCTTTTTTAATCCATTTATGGCCGGGGGATTATACCGGACCGCCGCTAAGTGAGATTGGACTCTCCGGGCTCCAGATAGAAGGGTTGTGCGCTCCTAAAACGCTTTGACCCTTTTGCGCTTCTAACACGTGCGCTAGTAACACGACACGAACTCTTATAGAGGTCGTTCTAGTCATCACCAAACGTCATACTCCCATCAGAGTCTACGTGTCCATCAACAGGTATATCCATGGTTTAAGTTCTGTAAGTGTAAGTACAGGTATACGGTCTGAGCCTAAACATCACGCTAGCCGTCCGAGGCCACTCGTCATGTTATATCGTGTACGACTATCCGAACCGCCATTCTGTCCGCACGCTATCAGCGTGTTTTTTAGTTAGTATACGTGCCATCAGCTCCAGACCTTGTCTCAGAGATTACTTGTAGTCATTGTTACCACGGATAAAGTATCTGTCATACTTGCAGTAGGCGACGGCACAAGAGCACGTGTTGAAGTATTTAAGATGTAACTAAATGTAGTGTTTCTGACGGATGAGACGCAGAGTCGCCTGGTCCTGGAGCCCGTCGGCTTGTTTTCCCTGTTCAGGTAGCAGTTGGTCTCCGAACCCTTCAACAATAGATGTATCTCCAGGAACGGTCAATGTCCTGCCGCCCAAGAAGAGGTGTTCTGGGAGGGTGGTGGCCAAGCCTCGCTACCCCTTGCTGGCCAGATGGTAGCCTTTTGTCACTTCTGAATAGCCTCATCACCTTCAGGTGCTTTACGCTTCTTCATCCATCCACATAGTTTAATCGCTTAGTTTGTTCTTTTCAATGTATTTCTTCCTGCTGTTTACGATTTATTGTTTTTTTGTGTGTGTTGGTATCGTTTGGTAGAAGATGGTTCAATGAACTACATTCAAAATTGTATCAGAATTATTCCCCGATTGGTAATGAGACTACACCCGTCCACGCACGGCGGTATTTGCCCACCCATACGCGTCTAGTAGTTGTTGCCTACTGCTGGTAGTCTGCCTCGTTATTTTCTATCAAGTATAAAACTAGTAGTAGCTTTTATGTATATTTGCTGTATCTATAGCCTACTTTCAGTAAGCAAGCGTTGATTGTTATGTAAAGTGGTTTATTAAGTGGGGGCGTTGTCTTTTACGTCCTCCAGGGCCATTCCTTCCTTGAGTAGTACACACATAAAACTCGTACTCTTGTCGTCTTAAAGTATGAGTACATCAACTCTTACTGTAACGACGGCATCGTATTTCAGTTATAACATTGTCAGACTTGTTGGTAGCAATGTTTTTAATTCTAGAAAGATGTTTGAAGGAGTGGTTTTGTAGTTAGAAGAGAATTGTTAATGTTCGCTCAACATTGGGATTGGGATAGTTAAACTAGTAATTAGAAAACGTTTTTATTGAAAAAAGTATAATGCCACCAAGAATTTAGGGTTGAACACTTTTAAGATTGGGGGATTCAAATTCTCCAAATGTTACATACTAGCCGACAGCCCTTGCTTCGCTACGGGATGGTTCTCTACGCTTGCTTACCTTTCCCTTCGTGGTTTTCTATAAACCATCACATCAGTATAAAAGCTCAGTCTGCTGTCTTCTCTAGATTACAAAGTTTTGTAATCTAGTAAACCCTAAGTCTTCTATAGAGGGATTCAAAGTAGTGCAATAGTTAATAAAAATGGCCTTAAACATTTCACAATGATAATCAAATTGGCCATGTGTTTGTGTATAGTGAATGAATTTTGTATCAACTGTTTGAAATGGATTATTTAATTAAATTGATGCTCTTATGGAAAAGACGAAACGATGAGGAGCTTTTTCTACCCCTTGGAATGAAATTTGAGAAATCCTATCTTAGTGGGTCTCTATGATACAAAAGCTAACTTCTCTCGAAATTTGATCAAACTCTGTTCTGTGGTTCCGGAGGGTTTTTGATGAGTGAGTGATTTTTTTTGATTTTTCGTATTAAGATAATAATAAGTATATTTATTGCATAAAACAATTATTACAATTGTATCGCAATCGTCATAGCATGCATACAGTTTAAACTAGTATTAAGTCCTAAGTCTAAATAAAAATATCAATGAATAGTATATAACATTCCACTCACTCATTCAAACATACACAACACAACATACAATCAAACATGCAAACAATTCACAACATATACATTCAATCACACAGGCCGACATTTAGGAAATTATGCGGTCTCCCAGCTATAGGCCACAAACTCGTCCACACTGTAGAAGGCTTGTGCAATTTGAAGAATTATGTCATCATTATTCATTATTGTCCAAAACTCTGTCAAAGACTGCTACGTATTTTGGGATACGAGAAAAAAATTACAATTAAGGAGTTAAAGAAACGCATGTTTAGTCCATTTATGTTAAAGAATTAGCCTAAATTTATGTATTTGAACAAGTTTTTTATCATACTTCGTCTGCCACATTACTAGCTGAATCACTCCACTTCTAGTCTATCCACCCACCGCACATACACTTTCTATGACGGAAGTCCACGCGTGATCCTTGAACATGGCTCGAATTGAGGGGTTGAGCGAAGAGGAATTGCCGGAGACTCGTACGGCCGGTTGAGCAGGTGGCGTGCGCGCATCCAGCAGCTAGTAGTGCGCTCTATTCCGACTTCCCAGACAAATGACGATCTGTGCACGTCTCCAGCGCCCAGCCAGATCTGTACTGCGTCCGTTGTATTGCTAAGCAGTTAAATTTATTACAGTTTGTATAGTTTTGTTTAACCACAATAATAATCAATATGCGCCTTTCACATAAGATTCAGTAAATAAGCTATTCTGTAGTATAGTTAATTTTATATGATAATCTTATACTACACATGAGATATTGTTGCCATATTTTTTGTGAGTGACACCGATATACACTTACTTCCTGGGTCTCCAAGGTAACCTAAAAAATAATTCGGCAATTTAAAGCCTTTGCAGTAAATTTTACTTCATTTTGCGCCCAAAGTTAAAATAAGTAGGCCTATTGTCTAGTTTGGTTTGTCAAGCGGCCAGTTAAAATGTTTTAATGTGTTTTTTATGCTTCACTAGAAGTATGTCGATCACAAAATTATAACTAAGAACAGCGTAAAAGTTGGTTTCAAAGTGAAGATAGAAATACATTGGTATTGGGTAGATATAGGCTACTATGTAACCGACACCACCGAACTGTTTGAAAACCATTTATTTTGTACTTTTATGTAGAAGTTCACTTGGCGTTATCAAATAATAAAACACTCCGGACTTGTTTTCGAGTAGTTTGTAGAATCCAAATCAAGATATTTGACAGTTACACATACGTCAATTCCAATCATGAATTGACTGTGAAATATGACGACGTAAACGAAAATTCCTGTTCTAGATTGAAATTGTGAGCCGGTACCGAAAAAGAAAAACTATTTTTTAGTGTTCTCTACGTTCTTAGCAGATATAAAAGCGAATCAGTTGTTCCGGAAAATCGGGATTGTCGGGTCACAACAGACATAAAAGCGAAACCAGTTGTTCCGGAAAACCGGGATTGTCGGGTCACACAGACATAAAAGCGAAACCAGTTGTTCCGGAAAACCGGGATTGTCGGGTCACACAGACATAAAAGCGAAACCAGTTGTTCCGGAAAACCGGGATTGTCGGGTCACAGAGACATAAAAGCGAAACCAGTTGTTCTGGAAAACCGGGATTGTCGGGTCACAGAGACATAAAAGCGAAACCAGTTGTTCCGGAAAACTGGGATTGTCGGGTCACACAGACATAAAAGCGAAACCAGTTGTTCCGGAAAACCGGGATTGTCGGGTCACAGAGACATAAAAGCGAAGCCAGTTGTTCCCGAAAACCGAGACGTATGGTAACCTTAACATGGGGTGTAATTTTTATCCGTGATCAGTATAAGATACAAGATCTAAATGGCAGCCCCGCCTTCTGTCCACGGCCATGTGATGACGTGGCACCAGTTGAAGGCAATTGAAACCTGATCCATTTCAACTGTACGGTTCGTGCTTCTTATTAGCCTATAATTGGTTATAATTAACATTTTAATATTATTAAAGGTCCATTATTGTGGACCATAATTCGATATCACAAGGGCTTTTTAAACTTATGTATAATAATTAGAATGACATTTAATTGTTTGACATATTTAACCATGAAAAAAGTATAAAAATACTAAAATTGAACAAAAACCAACTTATGGCCCACTAGGACAAATTTTCACCTTTCAAATGACGCTTCGATTGGTACGATACGATTGTTATTACGATCCGAATCGTTGAAATAGAAACTAGTGTTTTTGGTGTTTTTCAGAGATGGAAACGTTTTTACGCGACTAGGGGATGATCGCACATTCTTTTGTTAGTCCCAATTTCTGACAATTGTGTAGATTTTGTTTAGGCCTACTTAAGAGGAAAATGTTTAGGTTCGGTAAAATTGTCCAATCACTAGTTAAAACAAGCGCGTTTAAAGTAACTGTTTAGAGTGGTTGACATTAGTTATCATAGGACCGTATTTCTGACAAAGGTTTTATTACCTGCTGTGAGTAAAAGTTATATCGTTGATGTTGAAGCGTACCATTTTATATTTATTACCTGTTTATAACGGTTTGAATTACTTATTTTATTTTCAACTATTAGCTTGCGCTATTGTTAGGTTCTTGTTTCTTATCTTCCTCCACATTCATTAAGGCTTTATTGGTTAGTTAGTGTGAGTTATTACATCTGTCGCTATGGTACAGTAACATATATAATTGGTTATGGTAATATTTATGTTTTAGCGGTTTAAATGATTGTCACGATTTTTCGTCGCTAATTTTGGTTAGGCACATTTTATTTTATAAATATTTTGTTTTAATTTATTTACCTGTGTGTTTATTAGTCTTGTTTTGCTGTACATTTGACAGGATTGTAACGTTGTTTCGATGTTTTCAGGTAATGAACACTGCCAGTTCGATGTGGGAAGTTCGGTGTCAAGTGGTGAGTCCAAGTCGCTATAATAATGCAACGAGCAGTTTTCTTTGTTGAGTACAAATGCTGTACTCAAATGTACAACTAGAGACTATTAAAGCACTTAGTTTTCTTAGTTGATTAACCGATTACTAAAATATTGGTTATATTACAATAATTAAAAAAAAATTAAATTCTAGTTATTCAAATATATTTTGTTCTTTGATTAACATCAAAAAGTTGTCAGAAGATATATACACTAAAATGTTTTTATAGAAAACAGCATTTTAATAGATTTGTTTGCCTCTTTGAGATGTTAAAACACGTATAAACATTTATCTTAGTTAAATATAAAAAGGAATATAATAATAAATTAAAAACAAACAAATAATTAAAAATAATTAATATATTGATTATGACTGTATTTCTAACGCTACTACAGTAGACGAGTAAGATACAACTGTAGTTACATTAGGCACATCTACTAGTAGACAGTAATATCTTGGCTCATATATTAAATTGTTTTATATTAAGAAATAATGTGATACAGTGTACAACAATGTGATCTTTTTCCCATTTCCCAAACGTTTTTACCTGTACTTGGGTAAAACAATCAAATCAATTGAATTTGAAATGTATCTTTATTGTGTACAGTTTTTAGGTTTTATATGAAGTTTCTTCTTCGTGTTGATTAACGCTATATTTTACGTTATTCTGAACTAATAAATTTTACTCGACGACACAATTTCACCATTACTAAATTGAATTAGTAAATATTTAACGTAGTGATATTTAGGTCACTTATATAGTCTTGGGAATATTTTAATTGAACGCAGATACCAAGGAATTATAATTTTTTGTGAAGAACACTTCCAAAAATCTGATGGAAAAGCTGCATATTCCGAAGGAGTGAACGTAAATGATAAACCAACTATGTATTTCTTGTAGGCTTTAGGCTTGTAGGTTGTTTGGGACAAGTATAAGTGTCTGGTATCAATCACTTTGTAGAAGTATAGTGCACACTGCCCATAAATTAAAACGACTAATTACTTTGTAATTGGTATTGTTGGGTAAAATCTTTTCTAACCGGACGGTCTCAAAAGGTGCACATTTCAAATCAAATGTCGAAACCAAGTAAACTGAGTTTTTGAGTCCGCCGGGGATCAATACTCAGGTCTCTTCTTTTTCAATATACATAATTGACATGCCAGTTTCACTGCGACTTCGAGGACTGATAAAACTTGCATGTGCCTGCTGGAAGACTTAAAGGAAAGTAATTTGAAATTTGAAATTGAACAATAATAATCATAAGTCATAAGTACCCATCCGCCCACCCATACACGTAGTATCATTGTACGTGTATGGGTGGGCGGGTGGGTTAGTACCATTGTACGTGTATGGGTGTGTGGGTAGGTTAGTACCATTGTACGTGCATGGGTGGGTTAGTACCATTGTACGTGTATGGGTGGGCGGATGGGTACTTATGACTTATGATTATTATTGTTATTTATTATTATTATTGGTCGCTAACTGACAAACGAGAAACTCTTTCACAGACCACATGTGTCTACCACCCATCATTGACACCCCAGACTTTTTCGATGGCAACCATTCAGCTGACATTTTTAGGACTGAGTATAGAACCTATCACCTACAATCTCCACAACAGTTTTCCCCAAGTAGCTGGGTTACAGCACTACGTCTGGCGCTTTCAAATTTCAATTAGTGAAATTTCGTTATACTCGTAAAATCGCGTGACTAGTGATCAGGTGTTTGTGCAACCACAGCCAGGTGTGTACGGGCGAATATTTGCATTTATTAATTAGCGAGTGAGGGCACCAGTCATGGTTCCTCCAGGCCGCCATCTTGTCGGTGTGGCGATAAGCGTTATCAGTGTTGCATCACCGTGCGCCCCACTCCCCACGTGTTCGCACCTCACACCGAGGCTTGTCACTAATCTGCTCATGAATGAGTTCCGATTGTTTTCCTTTCGGTTAGCTGGTCGATAATAATTGGGTTGTTTTTCTCAAACATTCTAGTGTTAACTGGTTACAATCCCGGTAGCAATGCCACGATTCTGTAGTTTACACTACAGGCGTGCAGGGTTCAAAATATAAAGTCGCTAATTTTCATCCCATTTCACTGATATTACGTTTTCGAATTATTATCTAATGGGCTAATTCAGTCTCGTCTGGACTTTTATTGAATTAATATAGACACGTGAATAAAATCACATAAAGGTGATAACTCGATAACTCCCTGCTACACTACTTTTCACTTTCAAGATCCTCCCTTGTGCAGCTTTAGTTTTTTTTTTAACAAGCGGTAAAAGAATTCTGTGAATCAAAAATACTGTAGTAGGCCTAAACATTTTCTGTACGTTTCAGCGGTGTTCGACTCTAAGTATAAGCTATATAGTCCTGTAGCATGTACAGAACAAGGTCATTCATAAAATATGTTTAATTATTCTAAAAATTGCCAAATTAGTTACGCCACATTCAAGATGTACAATTATTGAAGGCAAGTGCATGTTTGGTAGGAATAAATGTGTGTTGGTGCTCGCAGCTGGATCGTTCCGTCTGCAGCTCGGCGGGCCTGGGTAAACACCCGTCCGTTTCGAAAAGGGGATGACGACAAATGTTGAGCAGATACGGTGAGAGGGTGCGGGCACTTCCGCCGTGGGGTTCTCACGTCCAAAAATACGGGGCCCAAAATACTGGGCCCATTGAGTCGGCCTGCAGGGGTTGTGAGTCCCTTGCCGACCTCTTGAGTGGCTCCACTCGGCTCACTGGAGACCGATTGGCTGGGAACGGCGCAGTGGTGATAATAGTGAAATTAACAGTTACATTAAACTTATGTTCTAACGCCATAGGGATAAATAGAGCACACAATACTCTTAGTTAAAATGTGAGGTTTTTGTTTGCAACTAAGCTTCTAAAAGATGTGCTATTTAAGACCCCACATGGACAGTTGACTCAAAGTAGGTGGTTGAAGTTAAGTGAAAGATAAGACCAAAGAAAAAAATATGAAGTCCTCGTTATTACCCAAGATAGTATAAAATTACATAGTTAAAATGGCCGTTAAATGTATTTTTGTCCATATTTCAAACGAAATGATTGATCAATTTTATCACTTACATCGGGTCAACTAAACTTGTGAAATGTGCTTTCGATTGTCAATAATAAAACGGGAACTAGTTAAATATAAGACGTTTTGATATATTTTTAAATTTATGTTATTGAAGTCGGATATAGTTATTGTTTACATACCACAACTAATACATTACGTGTGTACGAAGTAAAATCATTGGTTATACTATCTCAATGAACTAAAAATTAATATTTTCGGTCGTTACATATAATCTTCAATATCGAGTCGATTTTGACGTTATCCCTTGTTCTTTGAATGGTGCATATTTGAAATCAAATTTATAAAACAAATAACATGAGTTTAGAGTCCCCCGGGGAACAGTTCTCAGCTCTCTTCTTTTTTAATATACATAATTGACATATCAGCTTCACTGCGACATGGAAGACTGATAAAACAAGACTTCCATGTGTCTTCTGTAGACTTCTAATAAGGTAATTTGAATGTTTGCATCTAAAAGAGTTTCAATATTTTATCCCTTAAAACCGTCTTAATGTATCTGCCAACCGAATAATCTACAGTAAAATGTTAGTTTTATAGTTCGGCCTAGCGGTCGTAAGTGCTGATCGCCGACTTCTGCCAGTCTGCCCCCTCGGCCTCCGATCGCCGTGTTTGTTTACTGTTTGTGTGTCCAGACGCGCGGCGTCGACCTTGCACTCCTCAGGTTCAACCACCTCCGGTCCCGGGAGGCAGTCACTAGGTATCGTACTTTCGCCGCAGGTCAAGCACCGACCTTGTTCCCTGTGTCATTGACGCCTCGCCGTGCCACCCTCAACAATCTTCAGTCAAGACCGCGTTGTCGCTCCGCTATGGTGTACTTCAAGGATCTGACTTGGAGCCCTTCATCTTTGTTTGATTTTTGCGGTGAGTTGGCTATTTGTTATTTTCGCTATTTTTTATTGAGCCAGTGTTCACTTTTTAGTTCTTTATTTATTATATCATTGTTTGTTTCGTGTTTTTTGTATTTATTGGATTTTTAAAGTCAGTTAGTTATATTTAGCGAATTGTTACATTAGGCTTTATAATTTTAAGGTTATTTTTTCAGGCGTTTAACGAAATTGTTAATAATTTGTTGCGGATAGTTCCATCCCTCCCATGCGGTCCCGCGTACCTCCCGGCCGCCGCGGCAGCACCGTGGACAATCGCGCACTTTTACCGCGCAATGGTTCGCGCCGCTTCAGCTTCCACGTTATTACTTTGACCTTCATGCCAGTTCGGTTCGCTCTTCCTATCGTTTCTCGCCCCTCTCCTGTGGTCCTCCTTCTCTTTTCTGCACGTCGGGAGATTCGCCTCGCGAAGGCCGTCATTGTTCGCCGCCCATCGTATCCCACGCTGTTCTCTAGGCCTTGCCACGGCTCTACGATCGTTCCTGAGAATTTCAATTCTCCGCTTGTAATTGGAGATTGGACGGTGTTGGTGACAAGGTTTGTGTCGTGATTAATTTCTTCGCATTTATTTCAACGCCATTGTACTTCACCTTTAACGTTAAGGACTCACGTTGTGTCGTCTTCCATTCACATTGCTTAGATCTATTAGGCATATTTAAATGGATTGTAGTGTTGACTGTACAGTGTACAATGCTCTTAATGGAAAGAGATGCCCAATTCAGATACTGTTCCCCTCGCTTTCTCAGGCAAGCCAATTCTTATTTTGTTGTATGCTCTGTAACTTTGGATTAAGGTGTTTTACGAACCACAAGAGCGGCACAACGGGATAGCCTTTATAGTCACCGGGCTGGCTGTATGGTAAGCCACCACATTAGCCCCAGAGCTACGGTCGCTCCCAATTCGAATTTAACTGCACGCGTGCTGAAAATTAATTACGCATGGCTTGATTTTAAAATTTCAATAAAAGAACCGGTAGTTTATCTAATTTGTACACCAGGAACTTACTTTGTAATTAGCCAGTTGCATTTTTTTACACCAATCGTCGTGACCTTTCTGATTGCCTTACACATTTTCAACCCCCGTCCCTCCCAGTGGGAATATCTGTAAGCCTTGGTGTTTACAGTTGTAGTTTTGTTCTGAGGACAGGAAGTCGGTCCTGTGTTTGGAATGCTCTCAGACTATCTCGCCGTCCATTACCGTGTTGACAAGTCTGTGAGGTGAGTAGTGAGGGAGATAGCTTTCCGTGAGGTGATGTATGGGTCCTGTCACTCCATCGGCTTTGTACTGATAACGGTCAGATTGGTTCGTCAGTGTTGTGACGGTGACATATGTGAAGTTGCGAAGTTGGCAGCACTGAGATAGTTCAAAATGAAGTTGCTAAGTTTAGTCAGGAGGAGTTGGGAGCATTGGGTTAGTTCAGTGTGATGTCAGTGAAGTTGCTAAGTTTAGTCAGGAGGAGTTGACAGCACTGGGATTGTTCAATGTGATGTCAGTGAAATTGCTAAGTTTAGTCAGGAGGAGTTGGCAGCACTGAGAGTTCAATGTGATCAGTGAAGTTGCTAAGTTTAGTCAAGAGGAGTTGGCAGCACTGAGATAGTTCAGTGTGATGTCAGTGAAATTGCTAAGTTTATTCAGGCGGTGTTAGGTGAGGTTATGTTCATCATTTTGTAAGTACAGTATCCGATACTCAGGTTTATAAATTAGTTTCTTCTGGAAGGGATATAAGGAAACTAAACTGCTGGAACGAACGGGGTCAAAGAACAGGAACTCTAGGCGATGAGCAAAAAACACAGAAGGGTAGGGTTGTGGGTTGGTGAAAGGGGCCGTCGTGGGGTGGATGAGAGGACAAAAAAGGGCTGCGTAGCCTAAATAACAGCTGTGAGCGTACCACCGCATCCTCGGTCGCTGGTGCCGTCGGGCACTCTGTAGGTAGCGGAGGATTTATGGAGTGAGGAGACGGAAACTGTACGAGATCGTTATAGAGGGTTGAACATGTGTGAAAGTTTCACGATTGTTAGCGGAACATCAACATTCATTAATTATACTTATTCTCTGATATTATCCCTGACCTTCAATACTATTTAGTATAGTTTTTTTGAGTTAATGTAATTTTAACGTTTTATTCCACTAATCCATCATAGTTGATATTTCGCTCTCTGCTGCCCCTTTGTTATGGAAATATATTTGTTAAGGGTAGAACCCTTTCCTGACATACAGTACAAAGAATATGTTCTATTGATGTTTTCCAACATCTGCTCTAATGTACGAGTATTTCGTGTAAAGAATGTAAAAAATACGTATGCTGGGTTGAATAGTTTTACTATGTTTTTGGCGAATTTTGTCCAGTTGGGCTTAAAGCGTAAACTCAATCAATAAAATAATTATTTAAAAAAGAGCAAACATAATTTTAAACATTAATTTATTGTTGTTTAGGACTTGGGGATGGCAACAATGTCGTCTAAGGTGGATTAGAAAATCCTTATACATAATAAGTGAAGCCGGTTTTTGTCAACGCCACTCCTCCATTATTTCTTGACCAAATTAAACGGTTGAGGTGTCAACAAATTTACCCCTGTTCGTAGTTTTGCAATAAGGTCTTAATTCTTGAATATTTTCACCCTGAAGGGCACGAGAAGCCCTCAAAGTTCATTTTTGCCCATAAGAATAACATGGAGTGAGATTTAAATGAATAAAAAAGTAACAGCTGTTTAAATGTAAATATGTAATGTAAATAATGATTTCCAAAAAGTGTTTACAGCTGTTAGAATGTAAATAATGGTGTTTGTAATATTGAGAAGTTTATATCTGTCATAATGTCGAACCAAAGAAGGTTGTAAGCATGGTTTTATTCACATTCGATTGTAGGGCTCCGCTCTACTGGACTTGAAGGTTTAAACTGTAATCTGACGTAGTAATTTTATTTATTTCATTAATCATCAGCTGTTAAAAAAATGAAATAAACACGTTTAAAATAGGCTTAGTAAAATAATTGAGTGTTTATAGGCCTACTTATAAAGGTAGCAACCAAGTAATGTGAGTGAGATACTGTAAATAAATTTAATGTTGAGATTTTACGTTATACTAACTGTTATTATTTGTAGTTAAAAATTAAAGACCGAGGTGTAATGAGCGCAGCGAGTGACGGGGCGAAACGTGCAGGGGTGTCCCCTAGTATATTCAGGAATGGTAGTAGCTAAATCACACACTGTATTATTGCCAAGAAAAGCCTGGTAGAACTCTTGCTTTCAGTACTTTACATTGTATATACGTCACATTTCTCGTTGTTTCTATTTATACGCCTAATAACTTTATAAAATCGGATCTAGTTTGTCCACTTTATAAATAGTAAAAATCTAAAATCAATGTCTTATTATTTTCGCCTTTAAATTGTAGGTAGTTTGTCCACTTTATAAATAGTAAAAATCTAAAATCAATGTCTTATTATTTTCGCCTTTAAATTGTAGGTATGTTTCATTGTTGGGTGCTGACGTCCTTTGTTGTCCATTGTTACAACATAAGTCTATTTATTCAATATATATATATATATATATATATATATATATATATGTAGATTATTATTAATATTTATTACATTGCTCTTTGTGTGCTATAATTGTTCTCCTCGGTGTTCATATTTTATCCATAGGTTATATCCTCACAATTGTCTCGTACTCCTTGTCGCAGTGTTGTACAATTGAAATTCTCGTTTAGGTCCGGAATAGCTTGATTTGGGCAAATGGCTTTTTCAACGTTTTTTTTTCAGACACGTTAGTTGCGAAAATGGCGAAGTCACTAGGACGGTCGGACGTGACGGGGTGACATTATGAAGCCATTAGGCTAATGACCAGCCCGGGGCCTTTTGTCCGGTAAACAACGCTGGCCCGAGGACACGTGTAAGTTTACTGGGACACTTTGATCTGATAACTCCAGTTATCTGTTTAAGGAAGTCTAACCTTGCTATGCGTGTCTCAATTACTGTGGAGAAAGAACAAAATTAGTAATAATGATAAAGGCGTATTACATAATTGAAGAATATACGATTTTATGCGATCTCCCCTCTATTCATATAACATTGTTTACAGTTACATTTTTATTATTTATTAGCAATAAAATGTCACAGTTAACAGTTTCGAGTTTTCTAGTCTTTCTTAACTAGTGGAGAGAAAATGACAAGAATTAGCCTACAGGAAAAGCAAAGGGAGACGGATCTGTTGTGGTGATGTGTATTGTTTTACGAATAAGTTGATCTTTCTAATGATATTTTAAAAACGGGTAATAGTTGCTGATGTGTCACAGGATTATTACCTTCAGATTGTTTCACGCCATTTAATCAGATTCTACAAATTGCTGTTATCGGGCCTCAATTACAACAGTAATTAACTACATCCGCTGGGATCAGTGTTCAGTACGTACATGTACGTTAGATCGGATTATGTGTCTCTCACGTGTTATGAGGGTGGACGTGAAGGCCGTCGTCAACTATAGGTGTAAGGTTATAAAATAGCATGTTCTGACGGGTGATAAATGGATTTACGAATCTTAGAGTTTCACTTCTGTACACTGTACGCAGACAAATGGGTCACCATGTGACGTCACTGAGTTACGTGGAAATCCACTCGTCAGTGTAGACATCATGTGGACTTGCTGTCTGCAGATCCTCCACACAGGCAGGCTGTTGCCTTGTTGAAGCCAAGTGAGTGTTGTAGGGGGAAAGCAGCATGTCACTGTTACTGAACCTGTGACAAGTGGGTCACCATGTGACGTCACTGAGTTACGTAGAATTCCACTCGTCAGTGTAGACATCATGTGGACTTGCTGTCTGCAGATCCTCCACACAGGCAGGCTGTTGCCTTGTTGAAGCCAAGTGAGTGTTGTAGGGGGAAAGCAGCATGTCACTGTTACTGAACCTGTGACAAGTGGGTCACCATGTGACGTCACTGAGTTACGTAGAATTCCACTCGTCAGTGAAGACGTGATGTGGACTTGCTGTCTGTAGATCCTCCACGCACCGAGGCCATGTTGAGGCCACGTGAGTATTCTAGGTGGAAAGCAGCGTGTCACTGTTACTGAACCTGTAACAAGTGGGTCACCATGTGACGTCACTGAGTTACTTGGAAATCCCCTCGTCAGTGAACACTAATGTGAACGTGAAAAATGCAAGTCATTATGTAGGATACATCAAGTCAAGGGGTTTTATGGGAGAAGAATCGGCCACCTTTCATCAAAATCATTTTGAGCTAAATACAAATAGGTAACATGCTTTATCAACTTCTTCAGTAAATCTGTAAATAGTTAATATCATTATCGTGGTCTTCTAGGTCTGTAAATAGTTCTCAAATACTTTGCTATTCGATTGCAATTCATTTTAAATTTAATAAATCTTATGAGGGGACCTTCGCTATCAATGTTACTCCCTAACATGAATAGAAATGGTATAAGCCTGGTGGCTGGGTCTGGGATCTACAGAAGACACCAGTTTCGAGATCTTTTTGTGAGGATCGAAAGCCTGCTACACTCATATTGGCGGAATGTTAAGCCCTGGAATTTTGGAGAAGGGAAATCTTAGGGCTCGAATTTCTATAGGGGAATTTAGAAGCTAGCATGTGGGTAAATATTCTAGTATTTTCTCAACCATTGGATCGGCAACCTAAACTAGTAATACTTGTATCCTTGATTATATACGCATGGTGCGTATATAATCAAGGCTAGTATGCACCGAGGTAATAATTAATTGATTGCAACGAATAGCCTGATATTGGCATGCAAAAAGGGAGCTCTCATTTTCTATACTCAAAATAAACTTACATACGGTAAACGATTTAAATTCACCTTGAAAAACTGCATCGCCACATTGTTAAGTAATAAATCGACCTACAACTGATAGATGATTTCCTTTAAAAAAAACGCTGCATATTCAAAGTTATTTAAATAAAACAAGAAAATATTTTCATACGTAAAGAAATAACCGTATTTTATAAAATATTGCTTTTGTACAGTACAGTAAATGTCTATACTTGCTTGCTTTAATGTCAGATTAAATTAAATAATAAAGATTTTCATTTGTATTTAATTTATCCCTTGTAAGATTATTTGTGTCTATAATCGATCAACACAGATGAAAAAAGATCTTATTGTCGTGATGAGCTTGAATACCGAGACTATTTTGATAGAGAATATATCATCTTAAATATTTATTGGTCTATTGATTGGGGAGTTTGAGGTAGCATGTCTCCTGAGGGTCGCTGGAGTATTGTTGGACCGACTCTTTGTCCAGCAGGATGTCACAACTTTTATAGCCTATATCCTATAAGAAAAATTGGAGATGGTCCAACCTATAGTAGATGGTTTAACTTCAGGATGCTTAGTGTTGTTTGTCATTTTCATATCACAGATTAGGCTTACATTAAAGATGTTCGATCAAATATATAATTTTTTCTAACTTCTATATTTAATCCTAAATGTAGCGATAGGGTCAATTCTTAATATTCTGTAAGTTATTTTTGTTTAACAAAATCGGGAGGGAAATAGGCCTATATAGAATATTTAATATAGTGAGTACCATGCGGAACTTATGCTTAACATATAAAAAAAATGCTGAAGACAATTTTCAAAGTTTAGAAGTGCAGAGTCCTACAACGATTTGATTACAATTTTTAGTAGAACATACTCCTGTATATCCAACATTTGTAGGATGTTAATAATGAAATTTAACCATTTAGTTGCTTTGCATATAAGGTCAGTTAATCATGCATTATTTGTAAATTGTAAAAAATAATTTTTTTTAATGCTAAGAATTTGTGTAGTTGTTAACTATAGTTCAAATTAAATTGAAACTATATCTGAAGAAGTGGTTGTGGCAACAATGGTTCTACGTCATAACTTTTTCAGTTTTATTCCAAGTAGTTTATAGTCAAGAGCGAATTAGTCAGCTTTTTAATAGGCCCCTAGTGCATTTTACTTTTAACAAGTAATGGTTTCATTGTTGTTTATTGCACGTGGTGATGTAATTATTTAGTCCAAATATTAAGACTTAAGATGTTTTAAGATAGCTGTTTACTAAACCGCCAAGTCACCGCTGAGAAGTCGACAGCCCTATGCTATAGCAGACACTAATATTACCGTCAGTGGGCCAAAACAGGCTGTTCAATTTCAACTGTACGGTTCGTGTTTATTGTTATAATGTTATATTGAAAACTGTATAATTATTAAGGATTCAGCTTAGTGGACCATAAGGTGATATTATATGGTGGACCATAAGGTGATATTATATGGTGGACCATAAGGTGATATTATATGGTGGACCATAAGGTGATATTATATGGTGGACCATAAGGTGATATTATATGGTGGACCATAAGGTGATATTATATGGTGGACCATAAGGTGATATTATATGGTGGACCATAAGGTGATATTATATGGTGGACCATAAGGTGATATTTATATGGTGGACCATAAGCTGATATTATATGGTGGACCATAAGGTGATATTATATGGTGGACCATAAGGTGATATTATATGGTGGACCATAATATAACATCAACACCAGTGCACGTGTACGAGTGGGTGAGTGGGTCAACACCACTGTACGTGTATGAGTTCCCACCGTGCAGCGGGTGGGTAAATACCACTGCACGTGTATGGGTAGGGTGGGTGGTTCAATCACTGTACGTGCATGGGTGGGCGTGTGGGTCAATACCTCTGTACGTATATGGGTGGGTGGGTGGGTCAATATGTATCTGTAAGTGTATGGGTGGGTGGGAGGTTCAATCACTGTACGTGTATGGGTGAGCGGGTGGGTCAGTACCACTGCACGTGTATGGGTGGGTGGGTCAATACCACTGCACGTGTATGGGTGGGCGTGTGGGTCAATACCACCGTACGTGAATGGGTGGGTGGGTCAATACCACCGTACATGTATGGGTGGGCGAGTGGGTCAATACCACCATACGTGTATGGGTGGGTGGGTCAACACCAATGCACGTGTATGGGTGGGTCACCACCAGTGCACGTGTATGGGTGGGCGGGTGGGTCAACACCAGTGCGCGTGTACGAGTGGGCGAGTGAGTCAACACCACTGTACATTTATGAGTGGGCGGGTGGGTACTCCGCAGGACTCCCCGCTGGGGTGTTCTTCTAATGGTAGTTGTTTGTTATAATAATAGTAATAGTAACAATAAAATATTAGCTTAAAATAGTTCAATAAAATGTTTAAGATTTCATACAAAAAGAAACTAGTTTAGTGACTAGGTGATATTATATGGTGGACCATAAGGTGATATTATATGGTGGACCATAAGGTGATATTATATGGTGGACCATCAGTTTCACATGTTTAACTATAGAAAATTTATTAAAATAACCAATTTTTTACAAAAACAACTTATGGCCCACTAGAAAAGTTTTTCAACAATCAAATGACATTTAAAGTGTAGCGATACAATCATTATTACGGGCCGAATCGTTGAAATATGAACCCATGTTTTGGAGTTTATCGTGGAGCGAAACGGCCCACACAAGATAAATTTTGTCGCCGACTTCTGAAATTTGGGCGTCGACCGTCAATATTGGTTTGGGTTGGGTGTGGTCTTAAAAGCAAATTCAAGGCCACAGTTTTTCCTGTCTACATTTTTTGTAAATACAGTAATCTGAAAACTGTCATTTGCCGACCTTAGGGGGCTGTTCCCTTCACGAAAAATGCTAAAAACATGGTTTTCTATTTCAACGATTCGGTCCGTAATAATGATCGCATCGTAATACTTGGAGTGTCATCTGATAGGCTAAGAACTGTTCTAGTGGACCATAAGTTGGTTTTTGTAAAAAATGATTATTTTTGTAATTTTTCGATGGTTAACTGTGTGAAACTCTACACATGATTGGACGATTTTAAATTTAAAAACTCATCATAATAACTTATGGTCCGCTAGATTGTACCTTCAATAACCGCACTACAATCACATTACCCATTGCAATAACAAACACGGAAATAGGACAGCATATTTTAGCCCACTGACTGTAAGATTGCCTTGGCTTCTGTAGAGCTGCCGACTTTCCAGCGGTGGCAAAAGTA
The DNA here is from genome assembly GCA_035578905.1 of Stictocephala bisonia. Classification (NCBI taxonomy): domain Eukaryota; kingdom Metazoa; phylum Arthropoda; class Insecta; order Hemiptera; family Membracidae; genus Stictocephala; species Stictocephala bisonia. The sequence continues at coordinate 112,751 of JAQJVL010000512.1, read as the reverse complement.
GACATCAGCGGCTTGATGCTGAGTTACATCGAAAGTTAAGTCATAATGTCCGAGAGCCGCTGACGTAATTGTGCTGCTGTGACTCAGGACGAGGCTGAATCATGGTTCGCGGACTCTGGCGCTGGCGCCGCACGATCTCCATATTGTATTACTATTTCAATCGTCGAAAAGTTCTTTGAATTCCTCCATTTACATCCTCTAACGAGCTGGATTGATTCCTGAAGGTTGATTTGCGAATTTCATTTAAAATATCCTCAATACGGTAAGTTCGTATCAGCAGTGTCAACAGTCGCACGTAGGGATGGCTAAGATATATCGGAAATATCGATAAATACGTATCGATATTTTTTCCGATAAGATCGGACATATCGATATTTTGGTGCGATATATCGAATCACTAAATATTGACGTTATTCTCTCTACTCAAAATCATCATGGCTTGAAAAAAAATATTTAAATTGCCTCTCATGCGTACAAACATGCATTGAAATAATAAAGTAACTTTATTTCGTCAGGTTAACGCACTAAAATGTAGTTTATTGTAGACCAGTGGGTGGAACGGGTAAATAAAGCTGTTTGCGAGTTGCCAACGCTGCTCGATGCATAGTCAGGTTATTCTAGGTGTCTTATACAATTGTCTTACAAATCATTATGACATTATTCTTTTATAATTAATAAAATAGTTAAAGTTATAATAATTATTATTATTTTGAATTTTTTCATTCAAACCTGTGGGTTGACCACAACTTGTTTTATGTAGATAAATGGATTTAATTTTTACCTTCAGTAGGCCATTCTATATAGTGACAGCAAAACATGAGTGTATTTTTTGTCATGACATAAGACATATAGTTTTCTTTAGTATATATTCTTCTTTAGTATATAGACATATATTCTTTTCTTCGATAGTTTTCTTTCGATATTATCGTTAGATCGATACTTGGTTTGCGATATATAAATATGTCGAAAATATTTGCCATCCCTAGTTGCACGTGGTCGTTCCACACAACTCTCACATGATGATAAAAATATAGTGTATAGTAATGTTAGTAGTCCTTTGAATAGTAAAGACCTCTTAACACCTGTAATTGTTGCGACCGTCCCACCAGAACAGTGTAATTACTTACCCAATACTGTATGTGTTTTAAGCAGGTTCGGACGTGTTGTAGACTTGTGAACGTGAACGTGTTGAATTCACTTGTTGGTTCAACAGCTACTCAGAACTAAAATATTCAAAAGAAATCAACTACTAACGTGGTTTTACAACCATGGACATGTTGATGTTTATTAAACGACTTAGCTTCGCTCTAGCGCCAGGTTTCAAACTAATAAAAAGCGAATCAGCTGTTTTCAGACGTAGATCAGCCGAATAATGGAATCACATCTTTTTATTTATAACCGACAAGGGTGCCGTTATGCGCTATGTCATTAGTGTTGAGAAATTTGATAACCCGTCGTGACTGGTAGATCGATTAAACCGTACCGGATTACTTACGTAACGTCTACGGTAGTAAAGAACATTCTTTTGTCGAGTCTAGTTCTACTATGTACAAACATTTTATTTGTTTAGGAAATTGTAGATATATTTCTTTCACCTTGTGTAGTTTAGAAGTTTATATTTCTTATAAGCGTAGGTTATCAGAAATATAAGAAACAGGAAAGTTTTCGTGATACTGGCAAAAGTTGGGAAAAAGTAGGAATTCCTAATTTTTAGTGAGAAAACATAGTATCTTTGTTTATTATATTAGTATGATAAATCAATAGCTGGGTCTGGAAATACCGATTTAAACATTTATTTATTACGACGTCGTACTATATTATTATATTATGATGCCGGTCGTCAAGATATGGGCGAAAATAGATTTTGAATGAATATGAGAGCAGATGAGCGAATGTAGTGTTACAAACAAACTAAGGTGGATACTCCTTTATGTGGTGGTCCTTTACGATTGTGGTTGGGCTTAGATCATGAAGTCGGACTCAACTTACTACGCTACAGACGTTCGTGTTTAACATGACGTAGCAATTGAGAGACAAAAATTCATGATTCACACATTTCCATTTTTATCTATCTAATAATATAAAGTATCTAATATAAATGTTTTTACTAAAAAATGTACTGATTCGTCTATTTTGAGAGAGTCCTATGTTGTTTTTCCTTCGTTGACCGAGTACGACGTATAAACCCGGCCTCTTCTCAACAAAGTCAAATTCCAGATTCCTCTGTCAAATTGACACGTCTCTCTCGCCTCGGTTTTTACTGTCTTGGCAGTAGTATTGGATGTCACTAATTCCATTCCCGACATGTCGTCGTGGGCCTTACTTCATTAGGCCCAGACAATGTGCTCTCTACGCCGCCTGCCCGCCCACCCCCTGGCCCACTTTCCTCTACTTGAATACTGTATTGCCCCAGGCCTTCTGGGAAATGCCCGGCAACTTTCTTTCCCCGTAATTTAGTCCTCTCCGTCCCGTCGGTTTGTGTAACGGCCTGCGGATCTTCACTTTGGTCGTCGCTATCAGTACCGTGTGTTTAAACACAAGGTTACGTGTAATTGGAATTAACAAGGTTACTACTTCTTGTATGTTGTTGATTTGAAGATAATCTTGATTTTGCCTTTAACAGTGTGCACAATTTGCATTGAAATGTGTAATACAATTGAAAGCATACCTACATTTACGGCTGCCTTATACCTACAAGACAAGACGACATTGGTCAGCTCGCTCTGCTCACTGTCTAGTATCTATGAATACCCTCGTAGTATCTTGTTTATCAAAACTGGGCACTTTACGGTTCTGTTGACAATCTTAAGACTATTTCTTATAGGGACAAAGGATAAAGGTTACAGACTTATACAATTATAAATAAATATTCATTTTCATAATTTCAATATTCATTCATTCATTCATAAGGGCAATATTCGAGAATAACTTAAAATTTGTTCAAATAACTCTTTTTCTTGGTTTTAGGTTAGTTACGTTCTTTGGGTTCTCTTCAGTACAATTTTATCTGGATCAATATACAAAATTATATTTTGAGTGATTTTCATTAAATACAATGAAAATACAAAAGTGACACAGTGGGTTCGTGCGTTAGGATAGAGAGGTTAGCTTGCGTTACGTTAAGAATGTAAGTAATTTTTGACGATTTCTTTGTAAAAAAAAACAACAATTATTTTACCTTACAAAAACTTTTTCCAAAATTGCTGACACATAAACGAATAGATCCCAAGATTGACCAAGATAATTATGAAATTCAGAATTTGTACATAAATAGTAAAAGACCACTGCCAGCCTTAACCCTCCATAGGCACACTTGCAAGAGAGTAACATGGCAATTGTCGATCAGGAGAACCAAGAGTACCAACCTAATTTACACGAGGGAACATATTTCCCTACTTTGATAGAAAAATCGAAATAACTTAAAGAATGTACCTTGGGGTTTAAAAGGTATATTCCTCATAAAGGTTTCATGAAGGAATCGTGTTAGCTTAGATTGGTAGGTTTACATTGTTATAAATAATGTTGTGTCATAAAGACTAATCTGTCCCTTTTTAATGGACCATTATGGCATGATTTTATTTGTTGTTTTGGGAAACTGTATAACCATTATCAAGTTCTCGTCCATATCGAGATTGAGCTTTTAAAGGAATCGTTTATTTTCAATGGTGGCTCTTCGCCTCTTGTCCGGTTTAGGTCCTCCAAACCTGATTGTAGAATTGACTATCCTTGAACATTCGCACCTTGTCCGGTTTAGGTCCTCCAAACCTGATTGTACAATTGACTATCCTTGAACATTCGCACCTTGTCCGGTTTAGGTCCTCCAAACCTGATTGTACAATTGACTATCCTTGAACATTCACACTTTGTCCGGTTTAGGTCCTCCAAACCTGCTCGTAGAATCAACCACCCTTGAACTCTCACTTCTCTATAACTGTACAGTGGTGTTTCCCAAATGTGATTTAGACCATCCATCAACATCCTGTACAAAACTAAACAACTTTCTCCTTCCTTCTTGTGTGTGGGACCTTATAAGGTCATCCCGAGCCGCCGGATTAAGGTTGCGATTTATAGGCCTGTAAACCGGCCGTGTGGATTCCTTTACAGTTCTCCCAGAGACAGTGCCGTCGGCCCCTCCATGGTCATACGCCGAGGTTGTGATGCGAGGTCACGTCGTACGAGGCCGGGCATATCCTAGGCACCGCGACCTCCCGACCTCGGTGATTTGTGGACCTGACAGTGACAAGTTTTGGTGGTACAATGCCACTAATCGTAGCCCCAGCCTGTGGACTGAAGGCCTGCATTCCCAATTAGGCCCATAGAGTGCGTAGGCGACCTGTCGGAGAGGACCGGGTTGAATTCATTGAGTGTTGTTAATCAAAACACCTTTATATTTTTTTGGAGTCTGTTTTTACATTCCCTGACGTCACATATGGGTTTTATCGTAACGTTTGAGGCTGCAATAAGAAAGCACATAATTGTTTTTGCTTCAATCTTGGAAAAAGAGAGGTCTAAACTCAGCATTCCTGCTTCTATTTATATTCAATTAAGTTTCGTATCATGGCGTCAAAGATCACCAATAGATTATTACAATATTATTATTTATACTAGGGGACACCCCTGCACGCGTCACGTGCTAACCCCGTCACTCGCTGCGATCGTGAAGGGGTTTATCTGATGACTTCAAATATTAGTAATTAAACTGTATTAAGTAATATCATATTATTTAAATTTATTTACAGTAGCTCACTCACCACTTGATTTGCACTCTACTTTATAGTACATGTATAATAATTAATTATAAACAACCAATGTAATTACTAAGCATATTTAACAGATGACGATAATATACACACAGACAGACAGACATGTATTCGCTCTTTTATAATTAACTTGATATTTTACTGTGCTGCTCTCTATGTTTAACCTAACAAATTATTTGGATCATTTAAAATTATTTTGTTTATGCCGCCAGCTGGTAAATTAAAATTACTCTCCTTAAGAATAACATTGCTACTCTGACGCTGTGTAGGACAAAAAGCTATAGGAGTTTCAAAAATCTAGCTCCGTTACGACTTAGAAAAGGTGATCAGTATCGATCAATTATATCGATATTATAATAGTTTGAGTGAATTCTACTTACGTGTAATTGAACTTCGATGTGAGTAGTACGCTACTTCTTTGCATTAGCCAAATGAGCAGTATTGTTCGTGTGATTTAAGTGCTGATTGGTGAAAAAGGACCGTGTGAGATTCTCGCGTGTCCTTCCCCATTATCTGGACATTGCTGAGCTAGTTCCGGTATCTTGTTCAAGAAGCTGCGACCTTCTGCTGACTAGTTTCTGGGATAGCTTTGGATGTGTGTTACATTGATTATCGTACAGAGTTTAATGGTTGTCTTGATTTTAACAAGTTATACATTAGTATCGCAAAATATTATTAGAATTTTTTTGTTGGGGGGGGATGGGATAAGTCAACTAAAGGAAATTAGTGCAGTCGTTGAAGTATGCTCTGACGTCAAGTAAATTTTGATCGTGTAAAATATATACGGTTTATAGGAAGAGAAATAGCTCTAGCCAGGAATGAAAAGAGTTTATAAAGGGAGGCTTCACGATTTAAAGTTTAATTTCCTTTAACCCATCATATAAAAGATGTATGTAAGTTAGTTATTGTGCTATTTTGATCGAGCTAAATACAGGTTTGTAACGTATAAAATTGCCCGAGAATTTACGATATATTGTAGCCCTAAGTGATCTTAACATAACCTAAAAATTATATATAAGCATTAAACGGAAACCTGCTTGTACTTTACCTGATTAATAATCTGTTACAGCTCCTAAAGTTTTTAATCTGTTGGCTACTAACGCTGGACAAAGTCAAAATTTCGTCAAAAATATATGGGACTAATATGAGGTAGATCTAAAATGGACATTTCCCGTCGCATCATTAAAATGAGTGTTGCCAACTGCAGGGATGTAAATTGTATATTTTCGTTTCGTGGTAATGTATAAGGTATATTGAAAACATGAGTAGAAAAAAAACCATATAAGAAGGATGTCTGGTAAACTTTAAAAATATTAACGTTTTCGGTCAGCATTATATGGAAATTTTTTCGAGGTTGCATTCTGTTTATTTGTATTTGTTATAAATACACATGTAGTACCTATTAAGGAAAGTAGTTTTGTTTTCGTTTTTCAATGTCCAGTCCCCGATGATAAAATGAAATAAGTGCTTATTGTTGTTGATTTATGTTTTTTTTTCTCTAGTTAAAATGTTTCATACTATCATCTCTCTATCTTGATTTCGTACGGGTTATCGCAACACTTGTGACATACGCCTAATTTGCTGCGTTCGTTTAGCCACCATTCGTATTAGCGCGGCACACACGCAGCCATGCAGTGATGGGCCAGTTGTTGGTTAACGTTGTACAAACATCTAGAGCAATGTTCGTCATATACTTGCACGTTTCTCACTCGCTCCGCCACCTTACTATCGTAGGTCAGTTGTTTTGTGTATATACATCAAACACTTAATGATGATTTAGATTATCAGTTTTTTAACGATTTCCAATGGGAGAAAAGGATTCTCTGAAGAGCTGTTTCTATTCCAATTCTTTGGGACGAATAGTAATTTCTTTTGACACGAAATGTTGTTTCGCAAATCTTGAGATGAAGTGGTATCTACGCGCCTAGTGGTAGGTAAATCGCGCATAGATAGAAAAATATGTGATGTCAATGCCATATTGTGACATAGACCTATAACTTTACGTGGAATCCGAACCACGTAGTATTGGTCTGATTTTCAACTAATAGACAAGCCTGAAACTCAGTTCTCACCCTTACACAACATGGACACCCCAGACTTTTAGCGATCTCTCAACTGTGTCTACTTGTCCGTAAAACAAGTTACGTTATAAAACCAACTCCGTAAAATGAAGAGTGCTTTATCTCAATTAATTAGTTGTTTTATAACGCTCATTTGCATTCAAAGCAACGTCTCAGTTAGTGATTGGGATGATTTCGAGTGACCTCCAGTTAGAAGCGTCTGGGAACCGCTCCGACCAGTTTTTCCTTTCCTTTTTTATTCACCCAATTATCATTCATTCCGCGCGCAGTGGTTTGTACGAAATTAAGTTGAAACTAACGAGACGACCTGCCAGTGTTCCGTCGCGTGCGAGACTACAAACCCCTCCCCGCCCCCACAACAAGAGGCTTCTATTGTTACAGGAATCGTCCGACCGGCAAAGGCCCTTTTAACTATTAAATTTAATTAAAATTCGGCAGAGTGAGATAAGCTTGACATTGGTGCTATCTCGGGCTCGCGATCCTACCGGATGTGGCCACGGACGTTGACTTTGCACCGGAAGACGCGGGAGAATGGGTGAGCGATGTGTTGTGATTCAGGGGTCGTCGCGGCGACGGACACAGTCGTCTAGCGGTAACTCTCGTGGGAGGAAACAGGGGCTCGCAGAAGCCGTCGCATTGTACTTGGTCAACAAGTTGTCGCTACGTAGATTTATGTTTCGAGTAGGTTTAAAACTTGCGAGAAGAATCGGCAGAAATGCTCCTAAAGGAGAACAAAAACTAATAATGACCATTTTACCATTAGGTAGGAAAACTTACTTATAATAGGAATACTATAGGAACTTACTTATAGGAATACTTTTTTTTTATATGTGGTTTGTTTATGGAAAGATTCAATGTAATCTTGTAGGGTAAGTAGAATTACCTCTTCCTACCTGAGTATGGTTTCCACAAAGTCGCTGACAACAATCATCAATAACGAACAAGAGTCTCTAGTACGTAGTTTGTCAACTATTGTGGTGTTCAGCGGTGGATTCAAATTCAAATCTTTATTGTAGTGAACAGTTAACAATAATTGCATTACAATCGTCAAGAATACTCTTTATATAAACTAGTCATATGAATAATAATTAATAATAAATAGATACACAATAATAATAAATAAACTTTAACATTAGCTTATTACATATTTTGTTAAGCATGTAAAGCTTGTGGTTTGGATATTAGCAGAGGAATTAAGTAAATAAGTACTGGTCTACGTTTCTAACAGTCTCAATCTCTAGCCTACTTTCATCAGGTTCATTCCTAATAGAAATTTGCCTATATCTGTGTTTTACATGAAATATATGTAAACAACTTACAGACGATTTCAAACGGTTAGCCATGTTTGTCTACAACTAGATATAGCAAAAAATATGTTTAGACTCCAAATTCTTTATTACATACTTTTTGCATATAGTACGTAGGACGGCTGACTAAAATAGTAATTTTTATATGTATATAAACCATACATATTCTGTTTCTAACCTCAATTAATGGGTAAATTTGTTATATTTTATACATTTTCGCCGGAAGACAAGCATAACTATATTTTGTTTTTCGCAATCCCATGAGTGAGTCACTCTTGGAGTGGCCTGCCTGGCAAATTGTCTTCCTGTTGTAGACATGACACGCTCGTAAAGTCCCTCGCCCAAGTTCCTAGAGGAGCAGCCGTGTAGATTCAAGGTGAAAGGCAAGTGTTGTGTGGTGGGAGGGAGTGCGCAGCGAGCGACTAGTTAGAAGTCAAGGACGCTCACTGCCCCCACGAGCCCCAAGGAGGCAGGGGGAGGGGGGCGTATTTCTCACGTACCTGCGGTGTTTTTGTCCGCGCACAATAATACGTACACAGGATTGCAGTATTGTTAACCGGCCGATCCAAGTGAAGCCGGTATGTCCTATGTGAAGGCTCAGTAAAATGATCTGTACAATATCAACATTGTTTTATCTATGATGGATTTATGAGGATTTGAAACGTTATTTATATGGCTACAAGTATCCCGTTAGTGTAAACAAAACATTACTACATATAAATTACTTCAGTTTTGGTAAGTACATTCGTAAAGTGCTGCTCTTATATGAGGTTTTACAGTTTTTGGCCCACCACTATACCAGCCAGCATCACATATGCAGCGATAGCCCTACTAAAAGTACTTATTAAACCATGTATTATATCTCTTGTTATATTAAGTTGACAAAGTTGACCGTTCCATTAAAGAGCTATACTTTGTTTGTACGTGTAAATAATTCATTATACTAATCAATTGGATTCCTTTCAATGGTCTCCACAGACAAGTTTATGAACAGTTGGTTATGAGTAATAAATACAATTTACTATTCAGTTATTTAGATTGGGGTCTGGATTCTTAAAGTATTCCGTTTAGCTCTTCAAGTGTAAGGCATGGTCCTTCTTGTAAACAGATTTGTGGTTGTTACTGAAAGTACATAACCTTGACCTCACAGACTTGTTCTGCTACAACTAGCTCACTTACACAGTCCAACTGAGGCGTTGCCACCTCACTTCACTTCAAGTGTGAGGAATACTCCTTGTGAGTGGATCTGTGGTTGTTACTGAAAGTACGTAGCCTTGACCTCACAGACTTGTTCTGCTACAACTAGCTCACTTACACTAGTCCAACTGAGGCGTTGCCACCTCACTTCACTTCAAGTGTGAGGAATACTCCTTGTGAGTGGATCTGTGGTTGTTACTGAAAGTACGTAGCCTTGACCTCACAGACTTGTTCTGCTACAACTAGCTCACTTACACTAGTCCAACTGAGGCGTTGCCACCTCACTTCACTTCAAGTGTGAGGAATACTCCTTGTGAGTGGATCTGTGGTTGTTACTGAAAGTACGTAGCCTTGACCTCACAGACTTGTTCTGCTACAACCAGCTCACTTACACTAGTCCAACTGAGGCGTTGCCACCTCACTTCACTTCGTGTGAGGAATAGTCCTTGTGAGTGGATCTGTGGCTGATACTGAAAGTACATAGCCTTGACCTCACAGACTTGTTCTGCTACAACCAGCTCACTTACACAGTCCAACTGAGGCGTTGCCACTTCAATTGACTTCAAGTGTGAGGAATAGTCCTTGTGAGTGGATCTGTGGCTGTTACTGAAAGTACATAGCCTTGACCTCACAGACTTGTTCTGCTACAACCAGCTCACTTACACTAGTCCAACTGAGGCGTTGCCACCTCACTTCACTTCAAGTGTAAGAAATAGTCCTTCCTGTGAGTGGATCTGTGGCTGTTACTGAAAGTACATAGCCTTGACCTCACAGACTTGTTCTGCTACAACCAGCTCACTTACACAGTCCAACTGAGGCGTTGCCACCTGACTTCACTTCAAGTGTAAGAAATAGTCCTTCTTGTGAGTGGATCTGTGGCTGTTACTGGAAGTACATAGCCTTGACCTCACAGACTTGTTCTGCTACAACCAGCTCACTTACACTAGTCCAACTGAGGCGTTGCCACCTCACTTCACTTCAAGTGTAAGAAATAGTCCTTCTTGTGAGTGGATCTGTGGCTGTTACTGAAAGTACATAGCCTTGACCTCACAGACTTGTTCTACTACAACCAGCTCACTTACACAGTCCAACTGAGGCGTTGCCACCTCAATTGACTTCAAGTGTGAGGAATAGTCCTTGTGAGTGTATCTGTGGTTGTTACTGAAAGTACATAGCCTTGACCTTACAGACTTGTTCTGCTACAACCAGCTCACTTACACTAGTCCAACTGAGGCATTGCCACCTCACTTCACTTCAAGTGTAAGAAATAGTTCTTCTTGTGAGTGGATCTGTGGCTGTTACTGAAAGTACATAGCCTTGACCTCACAGACTTGTTCTGCTACAACCAGCTCACTTACACAGTCCAACTGAGGCTTTGCCATCTCACTTCACTTCAAGTGTGAGGAATAGTCCTTGTGAGTGAATCTGTGGCTGTTATTGAAAGTACATAGCCTTGACCTCACAGACTTGTTCTGCTACAACCAGCTCACTTACACAGTCCAACTGAGGCGTTGCCACCTCTCTTCACTTCGTGTGAGGAATAGTCCTTGTGAGTGGATCTGTGGTTGTTACTGAAAGTACATAGCCTTGACCTCACAGACTTGTTCTGCTACAACCAGCTCACTTACACTAGTCCAACTGAGGCTTTGCCATCTCACTTCACTTCAAGTGTGAGGAATGGTCCTTGTGAGTGGATTTGTGGTTGTTACTGGCAGTACATAGCCTTGACCTCACAGACTTGTTCTGCTACAACCAGCACACTTACACAGTCCAACTGAGGCGTTGCCACCTCACTTCACTTCAAGTGTAAGAAATAGTCCTTCTTGTGAGTGGATCTGTGGCTGTTACTGAAAGTACATAGCCTTGACCTCACAGACTTGTTCTGCTACAACTAGCTCACTTACACAGTCCAACTGAGGCGTTGCCACCTCACTTCACTTCAAGTGTGAGGAATAGTCCTTGTGAGTGGATCTGTGGTTGTTACTGAAAGTACATAGCCTTGACCTCACAGACTTGTTCTGCTACAACCAGCTCACTTACACAGTCCAACTGAGGCATTTGCCACCTCAATTGACTTCAAGTGTGAGGAATAGTCCTTCTTGTGAGTGGATCTGTGGCTGTTACTGAAAGTACATAGCCTTGACCTCACAGACTTGTTCTGCTACAACCAGCTCACTTACACAGTCCAACTGAGGCATTTGCCACCTCAATTGACTTCAAGTGTGAGGAATACTCCTTGTGAGTGGATCTGTGGTTGTTACTGAAAGTACATAGCCTTGACCTCACAGACTTGTTCTGCTACAACCAGCTCACTTACACAGTCCAACTGAGGCATTTGCCACCTCAATTGACTTCAAGTGTGAGGAATAGTCCTTGTGAGTGGATCTGTGGTTGTTACTGAAAGTACATAGCCTTGACCTCACAGACTTGTTCTGCTACAACCAGCTCACTTACACAGTCCAACTGAGGCATTTGCCACCTCAATTGACTTCAAGTGTGAGGAATAGTCCTTGTGAGTGGATCTGTGGTTGTTACTGAAAGTACATAGCCTTGACCTTACAGACTTGTTCTGCTACAACCAGCTCACTTACACAGTCCAACTGAGGCATTTGCCACCTCAATTGACTTCAAGTGTGAGGAATAGTCCTTGTGAGTGGATCTGTGGTTGTTACTGAAAGTACATAGCCTTGACCTCACAGACTTGTTCTGCTACAACCAGCTCACTTACACAGTCCAACTGAGGCATTTGCCACCTCAATTGACTTCAAGTGTGAGGAATAGTCCTTGTGAGTGGATCTGTGGTTGTTACTGAAAGTACATAGCCTTGACCTCACAGACTTGTTCTGCTACAACCAGCTCACTTACACTGTCCAACTGAGGCATTTGCCACCTCAATTGACTTCAAGTGTGAGGAATAGTCCTTGTGAGTGGATCTGTGGTTGTTACTGAAAGTACATAGCCTTGACCTTACAGACTTGTTTTGCTACAACCAGCTCACTTACACAGTCCAACTGAGGCATTTGCCACCTCAATTGACTTCAAGTGTGAGGAATAGTCCTTGTGAGTGGATCTGTGGTTGTTACTGAAAGTACATAGCCTTGACCTCACAGACTTGTTCTGCTACAACCAGCTCACTTACACAGTCCAACTAAGGCGTTGCCACCTCACTTCACTTTACCGGCCTAAAGTCCTACTTTGTAGGTTCAATCAAAAACAAAAGATTGCAATATGGATCAATATATATATATATATATATATATATATATATATATATATATATATATATATATATCAGCACTACGAAAGTTTTAAACTGTCGAGAGTGGTTTTTTACAGAGTTTTTAGGTGTGCTTTTTTTAATGCACACTGTGATTGTGAAAAATTGGTTAATTTGGAGTGGTGACTGGCAAATGGCAGAAAACTTTACTGTAAGTGAAGATGCATGGTCAAGAGTAGTTTTCAAAATCTTAGAAATGGTGAAGTTTTAAGAATAGATTATCTTCACTCAGGAATTTTCCATTTTATATAATTTGTATTGACCGTTTGACTCTATTTTAATGTTACCATATAACATGTCTATATTTGTATTAAGGCTTTAGTTATTTTTCTTGATGACTAATAATCTATGTACAGTTCATGAGGTAAGAATGGAGCGGTCGTTGGAGGCTAAGGTGAAGGCTTGCTAGACAGATGCCCCTTGATATCCATTGTGATCTCAAAAGTTTATCTCATTTTTCGATGTCACGTTAGAACCTTTGGTCAAACGAGTTTACAAAAAGAATTGGGCTCATGTAAGCATGCGCTAATGATTGTCTTAATTGGGCATTTCTCCCCACTAAAAGCCTTATGACATTTTTTAACATATAAAATACCTCCCTCTAATCCATTTTAACTGTACAAGGAAATACAGATACTACGTATGGACAAGTAAACGTATTAGTTACTAACTGTATCAGCATGGTGTAAGAGTGTAAGGTATGAAATGACTGATATTTATAAGTCGGGGGAAGGGGGCGTGTCAACTGTAAAAATATATGTGGGTGGGTGTGTCATTAACACTATTTGTTTCTACAAGTAAGAGAATCCGTTCTCTCAATAAAGCTGGTGCAAAATGACTGAATTGTATATTTTATAATTCACTGTTCCATTCCATTAAGTGGTGGCACTTGGATGAACCCAAGGGGTTTGGACAGTAGACTCCGTCTCCAGGCAGTGGATTAACTGGCTTACAAAATAACACAGTTGAAAGCATAGTTAAATAACTATGTTAGATTGTAAACACTGATATGATTTTCTGTGTAGTAGTGATGTCTTTCATCATTGTATCCTTTTATATTTATTTTAAAAATCAATACTAAGTATATTATGAATTTTTGGAAAATTTAGAATATTAACCTGTATTTGTATAAGCATTTCTGATTTCAAACGAGATATTCAACATACATAATATGTACATAGTGTTTTTATGAGACTGTAATAAAATACTATTGATTTAGCTGCAATGTAATATTAGGCATTAATTTCAATAAATGTTTTCTAAGTCCTTCAATTGTTTTTTTTATATTATAGTCATCGCAGCAAGTGTTAGCTTAGTTCTTTACAGTGTTCTTATAAATACAGGAATTTTAAGACTTGTCTGACTGATATTATTATTTTCTCTTTGTTATTTATGTATAATTTAATGTTGTAGGTCGGGAAGACCTGTCGCCTCCCAGCTCGCTGAACGGCTACAGTGCAGATAGCTGCGATGCCAAGAAGAAGAAGGGGCCGACACCGCGGCAGCAGGAGGAGCTGTGCTTGGTCTGTGGAGACCGGGCATCTGGGTACCACTACAACGCACTCACCTGTGAGGGCTGCAAGGGGTTTTTCCGGCGGAGCATTACCAAGAATGCGGTGTACCAGTGCAAATACGGCACCAACTGTGAGATTGACATGTACATGAGACGTAAGTGCCAGGAGTGTCGACTCAAGAAGTGCCTCAGCGTCGGCATGAGGCCTGAATGTAAGTAATGACATTTGTGTATGAGAGAATTATTGGTTGACCACTTTAGAGGGTAGATGGCCCAGAGAGTAGTTTTTATAGGAGAAAGAGTCTTGTTTATAGGGAAAGTGGATGGGCCTCCAGGTGTTCGCAACTTATAGTGTGTAAGGTTGACCATTTATGGGCTTGGCTAGATAATGAGGAGTTTTGTATGATTATTGTATTCTATAAAACGATGGTGATGAAGGTTCATGTTCTAAGATCTAGTAAGCTGTGTTCGTTCAAAAAGTGTGAAATCCATATACATGACACAATTAAACGCCTTTAGTTGTTTACAACATGCATTGAGGAAGCATTTTTACAAAATAATTTGATTATATTGAGAAGTGATTTGTCAGAGGTTATATTTCAACAATCATCCTGCTTATCATAAAGTACAGAAGAAACTTTTTAAAGGTCAAAACAACCATTAAGATTTATTAGGAGTTCATCCATATAAGGTTGATTCAGTGAATGATAGACAACACAATATATTGAGTGAACCACAAAATAATTGCTTGTTATAATCAGTTCTTCAGTTATGCTCAGTAATTTTTCGATTTTGTACAAATGCTATAATATTTCATTTGTTGTTCTGAATTGTGTCTCCAGTATTAGATAACTCACCTGTGGAGTCTTAGTCTTAATAACTGATGAGATCCTAATTAATAATTAATCCCAATAGCATTCTCAGAATGTAAAGAAATGTATAAACATTTGAAAAAATATAATTACTTTCGCTCTTGGCTCAGTAAGGGAAAAGTTCAAATTTTAACTTTGTCTGCTCTGACAACATCCTTCTATTTAATTAATTTCCTGCCAATTTTTCAGCTATGTTTTATACTTGCCAAATAAGTTTTCTAGGGTTTTTTTTTTTTTAAACTGACGTTGTAAAATTATAAGCTTTTAACTTAATTTGCGAAGGGTATATACGTAAATAATTCCATTTGTATGTCTTAAAATTCTTTAACATCGCTCAATTATAATAATAAAAGTGATTTTGTTATTCTAATTTTGTCCATGCATCTAGAATGAAAAAGAACTTCTCAAATTACAAAAGAAATTATTTAATAAGTGAAATTTTTTTCACTAAAAAAATGTTATTATGCCTTTTTTTGATGTGCAAACTTTAGCTTTTATTAGCCTAAGTAAAATTGTAACAATACAATTAAGTCATATCTGGACTTGTTTCATACCGACCATCCTAATGCTAAAACAAAAAAAATTAAAATGGCTGTAATTGTCAAATCATTCTTATGATATCAGGTTTATGGCATTGTATTTAACTTAAAAGGACCTTTAATTTGATGATAATTTTAATGTATGTTCCAATTTAATATTTATTCTGTTTCCTTGCTTTAGGTCCTTATTGAAAGCTTTATAATGCCCTGCACCATAGGTGATGAAAACTTTATAATGTCCTGCACCATAGGTGATGAAAACTATAATGTCCTACACCATAGGTGATGAAAACTTGATAATGTCCTGCACCATAGGTGATGAAAACTTGATAATGTCCTGCACCATAGGTGATGAAAACTTGATAATGTCCTGCACCATAGGTGATGAAAACTTGATAATGTCCTGCACCATAGGTGATGAAAACTTGATAATGTCCTGCACCATAGGTGATGAAAACTTGATAATGTCCTGCACCATAGGTGATGAAAACTTGATTCATGGAAATTGTAAAATGCTACGAAAAGGTTGAAGACACAGATTCAACCTTTACTTAGCATTGTACAATTTCCATGAAATTTACTTTAATTGAATTAATTTATAACTGCCACTGAGGCGTTCACTGTGGCCATAAGAAAGTGTCCTCTGTTTCTTTTTTGTCTGTGAGGAAATGAAAAGTTAAGATATAACAGTGTATAAAGTATCTGGCAATGATATTCAATTGAGAGAAAATAAATTGTTCATTGTTTAGTTTAAAAGATAGTAGAAATATGTCAAAATTTAACTTTATGGTCGCTCTGTGAATTTTATTATTAACTTTCATTGACGTGAATGTGTTTTCAGGTGTAGTACCTGAATACCAGTGTGCTGTCAAGAGAAAGGAGAAAAAGGCGCAGAAGGACAAAGACAAGCCAGTGTCATCTAGTAACGGCTCTCCGGAGATGAGAATAGAGCAAGACCCGCTGCGGGTGAGTGAGGTATAACAAGCCAGTCAATATCTTGTACTTAAAGTAATAGTGTAGAGTATGGTTGAGCAAAACTGGTTGTGTTTCCTCCTCTGGAGTTCTTAATCCATGTTTTCTGACTTTTACACTTTATCTGTGACTAATTGTACCAGTAAGTTCTTCAGGTATTTCAGTGAGATCTTGAGGTATTCAGTTGGTAGATAAGTTAGGCTCTTTGATATTGTGAACTTGGTTGAGATGCCGCTCTCCGGAGTCTCCGATATTATGGACCCATAAACTACTTTTCAACATAAAAATGTATAAAAACTAATTTGTCAACAAGACTAATGTTTGTTGAAACTAAAAATTCTGCAAATATTAAACCTAACTTAACTAATATTAACATACTATCCTAACTGAATGGAACTAACTTAAATTAATCTAATCTACTGTGACATATTCCAGAGCCGGCAGACTCTGATGACTCAGGTACCCTAGGTAGAGTTGATTGGAGATTAAAGCTAGGACAAGATGCGCAAGATCTATCCATGTGTTTTTACCAAAGCAGATGTCTCCTAAGAAATCTTAATTTATAAAACCAACAACACAATAATGTAGTAGTAATAATCTAAGAACACTAGCTATCTCCATGTCAGATTGGTGGTATAACACTAATCTAAACTTTGGTAATTTCGAATTCGCTTAGTATTCAAAACCTAAATGTAAAGTTATTTGGGAAATCTAGAAAAGGCATGTGAAACTCTCTTTCTGAAAAATACTAAACTTACTTTAAAATACTAAATTCAATAAAGTACTATATACTGCACATACCTGTTTATACATTACATTGGTTAAAATACAATCAGTTAATATATCTCTGTGGAAGAAGCCAAATCACGCCATTGCCTCAAAAATACAGTAGCTGCTGGGCTCTTGTGGAGTGTTGGTGTAGGTCAAAGGCAGCTGAAGTGTCTGACTGGACAACAGTGATTTCGCACCTACCCTTATCCTGGCGTCACTGCCTGAGGAAAGCATGAGAATAACGTAAATTGGCTTGTGTGTTCTGTCAGTCGTGATTCTCAGATGAGATACAATGTTTGCATATTTTAAAGCAAACATGAATGATTATGTGAGTGTTGTTGACCTATGTAATCTGGTTACAAACTGAGTTCGACTTATGCTTAAAAGTGCCATTTATTACTATCCCAATGAGGCAACTACGGGATTCACATCTCTACATGGAATCCAAAACACGTAGTATTTGTCTGATTTTCAGCTAATTGACAAACCTGATACTCAGTTCTCTTCTATACACAACATCCAGAAACTGACTCCCCCAACTGAACACCCAACATGGACACCCCAAACTTCTCTAGCTGTGTCCACATTGATGGCAACCATTAAGCGGACGCCATGTTGGTATTAAAGTGACTGAGAATAGAACCTATCGCCTGCAATCTCCACAGCACTTTGTCCGCAAGTAGCTGGGTTACAGCACCGTGCCACTCTATAACATCTCTTTTACTGTTACCATAAGTTGTTATTGTTTAAAAAAAAAAAATGGTATGATTAATTTAATGTAGTATTTATGTATTTTTTAAAAGATTTGGAGTGTTTACAAAAATTTGCTTGGTTGGTAATCTGAAGTGAGTTCACTCCCAGAACAGGGACTACTGTGATATGAATCGATGATTAAGATTAGCTGGCTGGTGTACAATATCATATATGACTACTCCCTGATTTCTTCTGAAAAATATTAATTTACTTACAAGAAGTCAGTTGATGTGCATCAGAGCTCAAATAACATGCATAAAACTAATTGCTAAATCCAGTCTTTAGCAGATTCCGGACGTTTTATTTGGGCAGAGATGTGTCAGACTGCTTGTTGCTTGATTTGCCGATAAACAAAATTAATTGGAATGAATAGTAATAGCAGAGCACTGACGTTAAATGTCTGTAAACTAATAGTAGTAACGGCTCTTTATAACATACTCTGAAGGCTTCGTATTTTTTAAACCTTTTTATAAGAACATCAACTAATAAGATGACCAGGTGGGAATATCTAGACCCAATAACATTATTTTTTCTATATTATAATGTAAATAAACTATAATCAACATAAAACTGGAAAGAAAGTTTTAAAGGTTTCATTTTCAAAACAGCTGGGGAGGGTTCTGGAAATCTTACTCTACTGGGGGAAGTCCTTGCCCCAGATGATTGCACCGCTGAAGGAATTTAGAAGGGTCGAAATAATCTTCTGTCCCTAGTATGTCCAGTTGCACTGTCGGTCATATCTGGGTCTCTTCAGGTAGAACACTTGGCCTTCCCTATACACGACACTTCGATCCCAGCATTTTCTTTAGCTGGATCCACAGAAAATTTCAACAAATAGTCCACTTCAATGAAACAATGACATACACTGATGTATGATTGGTGTACACGATGGTTGACGATAACAAAGTAGAATTAACCCAGGGTTAATTGTGAACATGATTTAAATTCAATAGTATGACTTTATAAAACAAACGTAGTTTTTTTTATAATGATTACCAAACCAAAAGTACCAAACCAAAGGACAGCTATATGTAGTTTTAAGGGATGTTTAAGGCAGATTTTCATTTCCTCTGGTAAACAGGTTGATTACTTAGGCCTTTGAAAGTTATACTATCATTTCTTTAGTTTATCATAATAATCTCTAACTATAATACATATCACTTTAATTGTGACTAATATATTAAAGAAAGTTTAATTTAAAAAATGTATAAAGCAAACGCATGATTTCTAAAAAAAAAAAAAGCGAGACAGGAAAAGATGATTTCAAAATAAAATGTAGTTTCAAGTAACGGTTTTAATCTATAATGATAGTATAGTTCAACAATATAAACCAATACATTTTATACAGTATGAAAACTAATCAAGGTCATTGAAAAAAATTGAATTAACCCATTGGCCTAGACATACGAGACAGTCTCGTAGCGCCGTGATCCGGGCCACACATAGAGATACGAGACTGTTCCGTAGTGAATTACAATCGTACTCTAATCTTCTCCTAGGTTGACGTAATTCCGTATTTCGCCAAAAGATGGCAGGGGAATCCTGTTTAACTCATTTCTTTGACAATAATGACAATTATTTATTTACGAAGCAGAATCCACAGTTCATTTCTATGCTTTACAATGGTGAAATGGGCAACTTTATAGCCGTTTACTTAGATTTTTTTATTATATTTTGTTGTTGATATAAACTAATTTGTAAAAGATCTAATAGAAGAGTATTTTGTTTTTCTATGTTGGTAATCTATGTTTGTTTACATTTTGTAAATGCGAAGAAAGTGTCAAAAACTAGAAGTCTAGTCTGTTTGTTTTGGCAAAACTCCCGAAAGTGTTTTGTTGCTCGTTTAGTTAGTGATGAATAGTGTGTTTGTTTGATTTTTACAGTAAAATGTGGAAAGATACAAGATCCTCTGAGGTGGAACGTATGTTACTTGATAGTGATTATGAAGATGCTGACTTTATGAGTGACAATGACGATTTTTAGCGAAACTGCATTTTTATGCTTTTTAAATGCTACTAGAGGGCCTTGCAAAACAGCTGATAGTAACTAGGCCAATGGATTAAAACTTTTTTGTCTAAATTCAGAAAAATATTAACTATATTTATATATATATATATATATTAAAGAAAAAAGTAATTATTATATTTTCTTTATGATGTGTAAGATATGTCGTTATGCATACTACTACATTAATGTATTTGCTAACAAATAAATACATTTGTAACGCAAGTAAACAATCTGTTACATTACGCTTATTTAAACTGACCACCACCTGGTGCAACTGGACAACCCCATTGAAGCCCCCCTTAAAGATTTTTCAGGTAGAACGCCACTGAAATATCATGCTGCAGATTATGCTAGTTGAGTAGTGATTTATTGAGTAGTGATTTTATTTTTATGATTTCAAAAATAGATTTAATTTTATTACTATAGATGCAATGTTTGGCTTGTTGTTCATCCGCAATGCTTGTTTCATGTATGCTACTTCAGACTGATTTGGGCATACATTGGTTGCAGACCGATGACTCAAGGTTCGTCCCAGGCCCCAACGGTGTCAAGCCTTTAAGTCCTGAACAGGAGGAGCTCATCCACAGGCTCGTATACTTCCAAAATGAGTACGAGCATCCTTCAGAAGAGGATATCAAGCGGATCGTGGTATGGGTTGTAAACTTTTCGTTTTAAGCATCGGTAACCAAATATTATAAACTCTGAAAATCGTAAGTCAAACATATTGACTTAAGTTTTAAAATATTCTTTCGGGAATGTTTTTATGGAAAATATTTCAAATTGTTTTATTTGAGTATGCTGTGTATATACATAAACATCCTTGTTTAGTCATCCTTAACACAGTGGACGTTCACTGAACCTCTCCACCTCCTGTCTCCACACTTCTCTTTGTACATTCCCCTCTTCTTTATATCTTGAAACCATTTTCCTTGGCCTTCCGTTGATATTTTCCCATTCAAAATAAATTGTTCTGTTTTCAGTGGCGGTTGATTCTTCCTCAACCATTCTTCTCAAATGCCCAAACTACCTTAATGTCATTTTCCATCTGATCTTTCAATCTCTACTTGATAAGTATTCTCGTGTTTATTTTTCTTTAATCATGTCTTATTTAACTTTTCATTACTCACAATATCATATCTCTGCTTGGATCCCACTCCAGTCTATCTGTCATGAACTGTGGTAACTCTCAGCTCCATTTATAATTGGTACGAAACAGATTTGTAAATCATATTATTCCATTTTTTTATACATACCAAAGTTTTACACCTTGGAAAAATTTGTTACCTTTTCTAATCTACTTCTTATTTTTTTAAAGTTTTCCATCTCTTGTTTGGCGATATGATTTAATATGAGAACTTATTAACTAACTTCAAGAGTTCTCTCTCTAACACAATGTTTTGATTAGAGGCTTGCCTCAAACTGTTACCACCACAACATATTTTTCTTCATCCATGTTTAAACCATTTTCATAAGTATGCTTTATATGTTTATTTGTTTTGTTCCAAAAATTTCAACACAATATCATCATGTCCTCTGCGAATATAATTACATATGATTCTCTACACCTTTATATTCTATACGTTTCTTCATTGATTATATTACTTCCTCTACTAAACCTTTTGATCTTTGTCTTTACCGTACTGCCTCTCTTCTGACATGATTTACTATGTTCAAATTAAAATTCTTCATTTCTATTGTAGATGATTATGTACATGTTAATGATTATAGACATGTTAATGTACGTCAACACAATAAAATGGTATAATACATTTAATTTGACATAATTATGATATTTAAATCACATATCATTAAAAGTAAATGATTATCAATATTAGGTTATGATTTTTAAACAGTTTAACTAATAGTAATTATTTGATACTGTAAAATGGATAGTGAATTTAACAAACTTTAAAAACATAGATTGGGTTAAAGCTCAGACAAACTATAGAGAACACTCCGGAACAAATATGTCTTAATTTTCTATTGAAATTCTGTAGATCCAAACTTGTATACTCATAAAGGTAGCAGCGCAAGTAACGTGAGTGAGATACTGTAAATAAATTTAATATTGCGATTTTACAATATAAAGTTAATCTACTTTTATTAATAAAGTTATTTCGGCAAGTTATTAATGAAAGGCCAAGGTATAATGAGCGCAGCGACAGAGTTGGCACGTGAAGCATGCAGGGGTGTCCCCTAGTATTAATTATTCAAGTACACTATTAAAATACTGGAACAGATTCAAATCGTACCGCCTCGTCTTCTTTTAGAGTCAGAAAAGACATCGGCCGCCTGATCGTGCATATCTATTTCCCAGCTAACTGATTTTTTAATATCAATAGGGCAGAATGAAATCAGAATTGCCAACGGAAAGTCTTGCGTTGCTGTTAGCATGTTCAAATGTGTAACGCCCTGGTTTTAATAAGATACCTGGTGTTCAGCATCAAGAAAATAACCATCTCATTCCCTGGTATTTGTAGATTGTATTTTATTTTCTATTAACGAACTATTTGAGGAAATTACAACTTCAACAACAAATTATTATTCAAGAATAATTCACTCTACTTTATCAATACAAATTACATAATCATGATAAAGATCATTGCAATAATGAATCAAAATATTCTATTCATCTATATGTTGTAAGGAATGGTATTCGGAAAGTTACTAACAGAGTAGTTTCTAGTGCAGTAGTTTACTTTTTCTATAATAAATGAGTTTTTCATTTACTCAGTATTTATATAGTATGTTGTTTCATCAAATATTACACTATAATTGGGCCGGGTTGAAAGCGACCTGCGTTGTTATATTTAGCGTATGTAGGGGTTCCAGTAGCAGAGGGGAAGTGTTCCACCACTCCGTTTCTAGTTGGCGTAAGGGGCAGTGTTGGGAGTGGGAACAAGGGACACAATCAGCTGGTGAAGTTGTGGTGGGTTACGATGTGCATGACACTTCATCTCCTTCGCTCCGTTTGTCTGTAGGTTATGTTAAAGGTAGTAGAGAAAACTGCTTGAATTATGAAAGTCGATTTTATATAGCCATAATCTTGTATATTGCCATTTTTGTAGTTATTAAAATAAAATTTAATATTACTTTCTTGCTTGATCTATCACGACTTATACGGTTAGCAAAGCACACCTTTTAAAATTGCATACGAAGTAATATGTAAATAAAACATAACAAAAGTAGTAATAAACATTATTTCAGTTTGAAGGTAGGTCACTGAAGATTTCAATGACATTATAAGTATTTCAAATAAAATATGTATTTAAAACAATATCACAAATAAAATTATAATGTAACCTCTATATAAATCGACAATGTCAACAAACCGGCTACAGCAGCTGATTCCTCACTCCCATCACAGCTCCTTTCCCCTTATGCCTTAGTTCCAGCTGTAATAGATTCCGCTTCCCTCCACGCTTCTTGCCCGCCAATGATCCCATAGCATGATGACGTGATAGGTGGAGCTTCCCACTGCGTATCCATGACGACGAAATGTTAAAGTGGTACAGTGGCACGTCGGTTTAATAGTGGGAGAAGACAAATTTTCTGTCTCACTTTAATGACTAGCTTTATCTCTCTAACACAGTTTCATCAATTAGGTTGCAATCAAAGTGGCCGAACTATAATACTTTTTACTATCCAACAGAAACAGATAAATAAATAAAATATTTTTCTTGTAATAAAACTTATCACAAAAATGTGATTTACCTGCGAGTTTGTTGTATTTCAGAACCTTCCGAATGACGAGGATGACAACACTGACATCCGTTACCGACACATTACTGAGATCACCATCCTTACTGTGCAACTCATCGTAGAGTTTGCTAAGAAACTCCCAGGTTTCGACAAACTACTCAGAGAAGATCAAATAGTTCTGCTCAAGGTAATCACATTATTGTGTACTTATGTGCTATATTTCAACTCATACATTTTTATTTAGTTTGTAAATTATCTTTTGACAATGGTTACTAAATTAAATTATTTAGCTTAACAAATAAAGGTTATGTTATAGCTATAATACATGTAGGTGTATATGTACAGTACAACTATATATATATATAGTTCATACACCATCTAAGTGTTCATGTAACTAAAACACCACTTTACTAAACAATAGTAGCTCTACAGTATATATGATTACATAAAATTATATATTTCCTTTGAAGATAATTGAAATATTATTGATCATTGAAATACTCTGTTTTCATTATTAAAACTCAAAGAGATATCAATGAAATATTCCTCTAGGAATGTAACTTATACAACATTGATTGGAAATATGGATGACGCTGATATTGTCATCAGCCTAAAACGTAAAAGTCATATGTTCATAAGCAGGTTGTTTTGTTTTTGTAGGCAAGGCTTTAATTGCCCCCCTTGCTAAAATTCATAATTTTGTTTGTGCCAGTTTTGGTTTGGGGGATTATACCCTAAACTCTTTAGAACCACTGCACTATCCACCACATATTTACTGCTCTATTCTGGTCTGGAAAATCGATCGCTAGTATAAATATTTCAGACTACACAGCCTATATATACTCACTTCGCTCGTTGGGAGCTTCTCCTACAAACCCCCTTGTGGTTCAAGCATCAATAGCTACTCAGGTCACGGGTGCTTTCCAATACGATAACGGGTGGCTACCAAAGTTGATTGCCAAGAGCTTTCCAAGTTGATCACAGGCTACACCAGATTATTACGGATGGTTACTAAAGTGGATCACGGGGGACTATAAAAGATCATCATGGGGGCTACCTAAGTGGTTGACGACGGGTTAACTTAATTGATCATGGCTGCTACCCAAGACGGATAATTAACCAAGTTGATCACAGGGGGTTCTCAACATGATCACGGGGTCTACGGAAGTTGGTCATGGGGGTCTGCCAATTTTGATCACAGAGTCTAACCAAGGTCATCACCGGGGTTTGGGTAAGGTTATGATTGTGTGCCACCGAAGTTGATCACGTAAACGCAAAGAACAACGTACATAGTGTGCAGGGTTTTAAGTATCCAGCCTATTTTAATTAATCATGCTGAAATAGGTGGTTATATTCTAAAAGATCACTTGTTTTGGACAAAAAACTCAACTTTACCGACCTTTTGTGAAGTTTATATGTTTATACTATAGTTTATAGCATGGAGGTATATAACCATTTAAATATTAAAACGGGTGGCTACGGAAGATGATCACCGAGGGCTTTCTGAGTTGATCTCAAGCTACCAAGATGACCAAGAGTGCTTACCAAAGTGGATCACGGGGGAATCCAAGATCATCACGGTGGGCCTAAGAGATTGACGGTCGGGAGCTACCCTAGTTGATCAAGGGGGCTAGCTAAGTTCATCATGGTCAAGTTATAATTGAAGGCTACCCAAGATGATAACGGGTGATTACCCCCAAGTTGATCTTGGGGGCTCCCAACATGATCACCGTGGGCTCTTCCCCCCGTCTACCCAAGATGATCATAAGTGCTTAACCAAGATGTCTTCTAAACGAAATATTGCAACTACAGAAAAACCTTCGTAGTTTTTAACTGTACTGAACAGTACATGAAAGACAGCATTTTCATATAAATATTTTGAATTTTTTGTTTGTTTTGTAAAGTGAAATATCAAATTTAAAAACAGTTAAGTAGTTTTAAGGTTTATAGTTTCCAACTTATTTTATTCATACTTAAATGGGAGGAACTATTCTATAAAATTAACTTGCTTGTTTTTGACAAATCTCAACTTTATCGACTTTTTTTAAGGAAACGATAGCATATACCACAAAAAAGTATAGTAAACTTTTTGTACACAATTTTATTGTTGGTATAAATATTTCATTTGATGTTATCTTAACTAAATATTTCTCAGCTCTTAACTAAAACAAAAATCTCAGCTGAACAAACAGGTAAGCGCTTTCTCGTAAGCCATTTTGAATTTTGTAAAGGTTATGACATTGGCAAATAAAATTTCATATAATTTTCGCTAACAGAAAAGTGATAGTAAATATTATTTAGGGTTTTAAGTTTATACCTTATTTTAATCATATTTAAATGGGAGGACCTATTTTAACAAAACCACATGTTTATGACAAAACTCAAATTTACTGATTTTTGTGTGAAGAAACCATAGTATGTACGGTACCATAAAAATGTATATGACACTTTTTGTACAGAATTTTATTGTTAATTTGAAAATTTCATTTGATTCTAACTAAAGTAAATATAACAGTGTCAGTAAAATAAAAACTTCAACTGTGCAAACAGATCAGCAGTTTCTCGTCAGCCATTTAGAATTTTTCTGGGTTATGAAAAGTGCAAAATCTAATTGTATAGCATTTTTCTTGACAGAAAAGTG
Source organism: Stictocephala bisonia (assembly GCA_035578905.1). NCBI lineage: Eukaryota > Metazoa > Arthropoda > Insecta > Hemiptera > Membracidae > Stictocephala > Stictocephala bisonia. The sequence goes on along the minus strand of JAQJVL010000512.1, from coordinate 86,359 downwards.
AAGGTAAATAGTGTGTCAGGATTTAAGTTTCTAGCTTATTTTAATCATGCTTAAATGGGTGGAAGTCTTCCAAACAAATCACATGTTTTCAACAAAACTCAACTTTACCGACTTTTTGTTAGGATACTATAGTTTGTACCATAAAAATGTAAATGACACTTTTTGTACATAATTTAATTTTTAATCTGAATATTTTGTTAGATCTATTTAAATTAAATATCACATCGTAGTATAACAAAAACCTCAACTCTGCAAAAAGGTCAGCAGTTTCACATCAACCATTTTGAATTTTTTCTAGGTTATGAGAAGTGAAAAATCAAATTTCAAAGCAGTTTTGGTAACAAAGTAGTAAATTTAAACAGTGTATACAGTTTTAAGTTCTTAAATTATCTTAATAAGGCAATAAAATACAAATAACCTAAAATAAATATAATTTTTTTAACAAAAAGTGAAATTTAATGATTTTTTGCGTAGTTAATATAAAAATACAAAAAAAAATTACTTCTCAACCAAGTTGTAGGAAATTTAATCACAAATCTGAAGTATGCTGTCAGATTTACTCTACAAATAACGGTTTGTCCACAATGAAGCCGTAAGTAAAATTCTGCACACAATTCAAAATTTCCGTCCAATTCAAAAGTTTGTTTGTTGGGGGTTAAACATTTTTAGATTTTGGAATTTACTTGTTGGTTGCTCGGTAAAAGCTTCAAGTGTGCCAAATTTCAAGTTTATTGCTCATCTGGAAGTAAGTTAGAATTCGTATACATGAGTCAGTCAGTGAGTGAGTTACACATGCGGCTTTATACACATTAGATATATAGGGTGTTCAAAACAAGGTCATCACGCTGAATGTGCTCGATCTTACGCCCACCTGCTACCACAGCATTGGTCTGTATACACAGTTACTACAGTACATTACACACAGAAGAGAGAATCTTTGCGTACTCAGCTGTGCTTCCATTGTATAACACAGAGTCCAATACAGTCATCCAAGTGCTTCTAAGTAGAATTAGACTACAAACATATAAAGATATTTTTTTTTACCCACAGGGGCTCCCCAGATTGCCGGCAACCGCCTTGGTTGCTCCACCTTACAAATTTGTAAAGGGTCTACTACAAGCAAAGCGTAAACAACAAAAGACACGAGATTAAAATTGATCAACTTGTTAGACTAGGTACAGTCTGCACTACCTTGGTCCACCCAGTCGCCCATACACATACGGTGGTCGGTGGTATTTGACCACTCACCCACTCGCCTTTATACGTGCGGTGGTATAAGACCACTCAACCACCCATACCACGTACAGTGGTATTAGCCCATCCATCCATATACGTATGGTGGTATTAGCCCACCCACACACCCACCAGTACATGTGCAGTGAATCCCCGTTGGGCCATATTCACAGAGTTGGGGATTCATACACAATATTCGTACCCATTCAACCCATCTATCTACACATGAATGATGTTGATTAGTTTGGTTTTGAAAGATTAGGTTAGTTTTGTTAGGTTAGGAATTTGTTGGGTTATGTTAGCTTTTGTTTGGTTAGGTTTATTAGGTTGGGTTAACAGAACTAATTTAATAAATCTGGATTAACCTACAGATGGTCCACCCTAACCGTGCTCGCGGATTCGACTATACTAACTGCTCTAACGACGTACTACTATATTATTTTTACGTCCAAAGACTGGTAAATTTTTTACAAATCCCTAAACAAATGTAAAAATTTCATCTATGTGTATTAAAACGAATGTATGTGTGTTTGTCCTTTATGCATTACTAAACCATTTATCGGATCACCATGAAATTTGAGGTAGTTGTAGAGTTCACTCCCAGGAAGGTTTCTGATATAGTTTTATTCACATCTGACTCTAGGGCTCTGCCTCACTTGCTTTTAAAGTGTCAATGTTATTCTTATGGGAAAATTACAAGTTTTTTTATGAACTACAATAACTCTGAAAAACTTGAGTAAAATTTTCAAAAATTGACAAGATATGCTCACGCTGCAAATGCGCATCTTATATCAAAATTTCAACTTAAAATATTAAAAATGTTGGTTATCGGGGGCTTAAAAACCATAATTTTCAAAAATGTAACGTTTTTCAATACTGACATTATCCTCTCAAATAGCCTACCCTGTTTATAGTTAATGGTTTGAACCTCTGGCAGTTGTTAGATACTTGATTTACGATAGTTAACCGTACCTCAGACTTGGACACTCGGGACGCTAAACCATGTACAGTATAAGACAGGGAGTAAAAAGGCATGCACCATCACCACGAACCTCGATCACATGGTGAGGAACATCCTTGCCATTTACGACTATATTTACAACTTCAACCATGTCTTAAAAAAAAGCCAAGAAAAAAGAATATGAATTATAATGAAAATAATGATTATAAAAATGAAAATAATGAAGCCTCTCTTCCAGAGAATTAATATGTACATGTTAAATTCAATTACATAACATTATGAAAGAATTATTTACTAATTTGTCAATAAATTAAATATAATACATTAATTTATTACATATGTAACAGAATTGTGTCATGTTTATGTTTTTTGTATCAGCTGTTTTTAATAAATCATTACATTAAATTTATGGCAATGATATTCATATGGAAAAAATGTCATGTTTGAGAGGATTTTTCTACCCCTTAGGAATAGATTTTGAGAAATCCCGTCTTAGCGGGTCTCTATGATACAAAAGCTAACTTCCCTTAAAATTGTATCAAAATTTAGTCAGAGGTTTTGGAGATTTCGTAATTATGAGTGAGTGGTATTTCGCTTATATATTCGCCATATATAGATATACATATTCAATTACTGACTGAACAAATTAGTTTATGCTCACGGACAGTGACAGATGGACATAGGTGAAGAGTGAGGAGGGACTCTTTTATGAAAACATTGCCTAAACAAACATTTCTTTTGAACAAGTATCAAATCTCAATTATTATTATTATCAGCTGATATTTATTTTTGTAATATTCGTTAGTAATATGGTTAGTAGTAAAACTGCCAAGAACTCAGTAGCACTATCTAATTGTTAATATTAGTAAACAGTGAACAATGTTTATTATAAATGTATTATAGGCCTAATATAAAAAACAATTTGCCAAACAGACAGTTCAGAAACATTAATAATTAGTTATAGTGAATTAGAAGACAGCTTATATTTACAAACAGAGTTAATACAAAATTATGATAGATTTAGCATTTCTATTACACCGGTAACCAATATTTTTAATCAGCTGATCATTATAAAGTTTTTATAAACGTACCTCCACCATGCCCCACTTCTGTTAGCCTCTCCTCAAGGCCACACACACACACCTTTATACTGGGCCAACTGTTTTACCATTCACTTATACACAAACAATGTTGATGGCAATCTCCCTTTGAAATTAAAATTAAAGGTTCTGTGATTTTAATTCATAATGCATGTATGTATTTTGAAATGTATTGTGAAATTGCAGTTTTGTATAGTTAAAACTACTAAGCCAAATTAGAGCACTGCTATATGCCCTTAAGAGGTCTATATATAAATGTAACCTCTTAAATATTAATGAGAAGAGGGTAAACCATGGAACACTGTGAGGAATAAAATGCAATGTATGGATGTTTGAGTATGTAAAATTACACAAATCGTTATTATGTTGCAGGCGTGTTCAAGCGAAGTGATGATGTTGAGAATGGCCAGAAGGTATGATCTACAAACAGATTCCATCCTTTTCGCCAACAACCAGCCATACACCCGAGAGTCGTATATGATGGCCGGCATGGGGGAAGTTATTGATGACCTGCTACGGTTTGGCAGACAGATGTGTTGCATGAAAGTGGACAATGCAGAATATGCACTCCTCACAGCCATTGTTATATTCTCAGGTTAGTGCTCACTAGTTAATTTTTATTTATTTTTAAGACGTCAATTGTCAAGGTATGGGCAACTATGGGTTTCGAATGATTGTGATGAGTGAAGATGAGTGAATGTAGTCATTGTTACAAACTAAGCCAACCATTCCTTAGAAATAGTCATTAATTAAAAGACAAATGAACAGCAAGTGGATATCGGCTGATCCCTTGCAATATTTATTATGACTGATTGGGATAAAAGGTAATCCGTTTATGGGATCAAACTGAAAACCTTTAGCTTATGAAGCTGGAATTTAACCAACTACGCTACCGACCAATTAAACTTATACCTGGTAAATATCAATTCCTCTTACTCTTATTTCTACTGCAAAGTAATTTGTGTGAACACTTAATTCACATTCCAATGACCGATTCTACCGATCATACTCCTTCCGTGTAAATCAGGTATGTTTTCTCCGTACAGAACGGTAATTTCTAGTTATACAACTTATAATAGAAGATGTTTTCACATAGGAAAATAATAGTTAAGAAAATTATTTGGTCTTATAGTTAAAAAAAAAACAACATTTTTCATATCTAATGTTTTTTCTTAAAGAGAAGCGATCTCCTTCTTAACTTTATCTTTACCTTGTCGTCATCGCGTAGACCCTCTCTTCACAGGGCCTGGGATCCATCTTCTTACAACTAAATTGAAGGCAAAAGTTCCTCCGGCCGTTTAGGGGTTGTAGGAAATTTATTAGGAAAAAAATGGAAAATTGAATGGATTCTCTTTATAGAAAGAAAGTCAGGAACCTCGTGTCAATAACCTTAATCTGCTTATTCCCAATAGACTACTGATTTTTGCGAGGAACTTATTCAGATAGTGACAGGAGGTGAACCAGTACAATAGAGGGTGAATATTACTGATAAACTCTTTCAGTCTACTGCATTCAAACCAGAGCTATCTATCACAGGCTCAAAGTTCTGATGCCTTTGTCCACTGGCTCACCCAAATTTAAATGGGAAACAGCAGATTTCTGTGGCAGTTCCAAGTCCTAGGACCATGATCTAATTTACCATGAAAGAGACAGTTTACTGTTTGGACTACATTTATATTTTATGCACATAATATAAATAACAATTTGGATTGTTAAAAGTACGCTTTATATAGCTCTAAGATTTCCCTTACAATCTTCTGTTTGCTGTCTCCTAGTTAGTCATTCAAATGAATCATCTACAGCTTTTTTGTTGATTTTTATTTTTTATTTTATTTTTGTTTGTTGATAATGGTCTTACAATTAACTTCCTTACTCTCATCAAACCTAGACTTTTAAAAGATGATAATCTAATTTCCTTGATATCTTCTTACTTTTATTAGTACTGAACAATATTTTTGTAAAACTTTCATTCTTATTCCAATGACCAATCCTACAAATTCAAATAGATTATTGTCTTTAAAGCAACATGCAATCCACATATAATCAAGACTAAATCCTTAAAAATAAGTTGTCCTTATTTGAATATTGAAATCTGATATTATAATATTGAATATTATATTATATTGGATATTATCCAATATTATATTGGATATTATCTGAAAATAATACTGAATGGTGATAATCTAGCTCCATGCAATGAATAATATAGGCCTAAGTTAGTGAAAACTGTACAAAAGTAAGATCTTAAAGTTAAACAAATAACAAATAATAAATAACAAGAAAGAAATACATAGGCAACAAGTTTGGTGGTGATATGAGTATCCAAATAAATTATAATAAATAAACAAGTTAGAATTAAGTTTAAATGAAAAGGCTAAAATATATTAAATTAAAACTATTTATTTATTCATAAGACACTGATCGTCAAGATATGGCCGAATATGGAGTTTGACTGTGATGAGTGTAGATGAGTGAATGTAGTCATAATAATGTTAATAATAATGTAGTAATAACAAACTAAGGCTGACTATTCCTTAGAAAGTGTCATTCATTGTATTAATAGCCCAATGACAAATGAACAGCCGTGGTTATCAGCTGATCTCTTTCAAAATTTGTTACAACTGATTGGGATCCAACTGAGAACCTCCAACCTGAGCTTATAAGCTGGAATTTAACCAACTAGGCTACTAACCAATTAATTAAATTGATTGACTAGACAGACAATAAAGTAAAGAAGATAAATCACCAAACAGACAGGTAGAAGAGATTACATATCAGTACTAATGTTAGGCAGGATAATAAATCAATAGATGTCAGAAAAGGGGTGGGAAATTAGCCATTTATGATTGCTATTTTTGTAGGCAATAACTTTACTGAATTAAGAATCTTATTTTACTGTGTTAAGCTCATAATATGATGACTACTGGTACTAGTTTCTTTTCAATTCTTATGTAGGAAATGTCCATATTGTTTTACATTTCCTGGACTATTGATTTCTTTGCATTTGGCTTCATTGAAAATTCACATAAATGTAGGTTAAACTTATTTAGGATATCATATATGTGCAATTTGACTACAGTATGAGTTCTAAAGCTACAAAAAGATGCATGGTTTAAAAATGACATAGCACAAAATTCCACAACCATCTCTTGACTTATTCTTTTGCTCCTAAGAAATATACATCTTTGTCTAACTGGCACTATTTTTACAGATAGACCCAACCTGGCTGAGGGCTGGAAGGTGGAGAAGATTCAAGAGATCTACTTGGAGGCACTGAAGTCGTACGTAGACAACAGGGTGAAACCAAGGTCTCCAGCGATATTTGCTAAGCTCCTGTCAGTTCTCACCGATCTCAGGACTCTGGGGAATCAGAACTCTGAAATGTGTTTTTCACTCAAACTAAGAAACCGTAAACTGCCCCCATTTCTTACGGAGATCTGGGACGTACAAAATTAGACTGCTCGCTACCAACACACACTGCCGCAGTGTTACGCACAGCGTCATTTTCTATCCTGTTGTATTCTTGTTGCTTAGTTTTAGCTCACTCGAGTAATCCAATTGAGAGGTCTACTCATTTCTGGTATATGAAATCGAATGCTCTGAGTGTAAAAACTTTCTGGCAACCAGGGACAATGATTTGAGATAATATATCGATGGGACTTGAAACACCTGTGATTGTTACCGCTATATGTAAACACCATCTGCAAAAGTAATTTTGAGGTTATGTGTTACCATTATAAAGGTGATTTTCAAGTCTCATGCTATCTTTCTTGATTTACAATAGTTTCATTGGTATAAGTCCATCAATATTTACATAAGTTTTAAATTAATGGAACGGCCATGACAGTGTATAGTCCATTAATTTTGTGACCTAAAACTAATACTCTTGGAGTTTAATTGATTTCATTTTAAATAACTTCCATCCAGGTTATTTCAGTCAGAATTTTTTATGAAACTCAAAATTATCAAGCATCTTGAGTGATAAATATAAAAAGATATGCATGTTTATTATTTAGGTTGACATTAATATTTATTATTTTACCTGAAACAGATATATTTTATGTGTATCTAACACGCAACACTCAATTTATCTTGGCATGTTTCTTTGGAGACGTTTTGAAGATTTGTAGACGTATATTTGTAACTTTCAGAAAAAATTATAAATCTTGTTTTTTGTTAATAACACTTAAAAACTCTGTTAATACATATAAGAGAATTAAAAGTGTGGCAAAGATTCAGATATGCACTACTGCCACAAAAGTAATAGACTCATCTACATTTAAGAGATTCAATGTTACAGATGCATTTTATTAATATAGTAAAACAACGAATAATAGTCATATTATTTTGAACTGTTATGTTTTTGTATCTTAAGGTTTATCTTTCGATATTTTGTAATAGCTTTTATCTTAGAGAGTATCAATATTTTTGGTATTTTTTTTTTTTTTTGAATTAGTAGGTTTACTTATTTTGACCATAATACCATCATATGAATGTAATTTTTATATCACTGTGTTTTAGCGTTTTTGTAAAATTTATAAAATCTATAAAAAGTTACTTACTACCTCATAAGATCATGTTAGCTCATAAATTAATTAATGTATTAAAATGAAATGTATGGATGTTAGTTTTAATGCCTGTAAGAAAAGCATAATTGTAATAATAAAGCTTCTTAATAATTTTAGGCAAGGATTTTGTATCACTAAAGAACACGATTTTTTGAGGTATGTTTGTAATGTCTGCTGTTTGAACTGCTGTGTGAGCAACTGAATAGTGACGATCGGAAACACTATGCTTTAGCACTATACGTCAAACAACATAATAAATGAGCATAATTTAAATTTACCTACAGAGCAGAGCAATGTGCGGTTTTAAAATGAGTTATATAAATGTTAAATTAACGAGATTGGCAATTTTTGGTTACAAACATTTTAAAAATCTAGAAAATTTCCTGATAAACACATCTGGCTAATGTTCTTAGTACATTAGGAACGTGATTATCTGAAGTTGACGATACAAAGCCCATTTTGGATGATGGGATTTGGGGGTACATAGATTAAAACAGAGAATCTGCGTTTTGCTCATCCGCATGTGCTTGTAGTGAGTGGTCAGCGGTATGCGGGTCAGGGTATCTATTTATTTACAGAAAATGTATCAATTCCTTACAAAAGTTGTTTGTAACCAAGTTAGTAGTGAATTTTGTATAAAATTTATAAATACAATATAAAATGAACAATATAAAAATACAATGATAATACGAATATCGACTTAGTTATAAAAAGTTAGAGCCAAGAGAACATGACGGGGAGTGTTTATTTTTATTTTATTTTTTATTTATTTTTTTTTTAACTTCACTCGGCAGTTGTGCGTCAACTTTATTCAACGAGTGAAGTACCGACCATTGGCTCAGTGGGGATTCGAACCTTAGAACTTGCCCTCCGCAGTCCGAAGCCTTTTCCACTGAGCTACCACGCAGTAATGTATGAACAATTCCTAAAATGATTTACTTCTTTTTTAAAAATGAATCTATATCATTAGCATTTTGTTTACGAAACAAAAATTCGGATAATGTACTTTGGCTAAACCGGAATTTTGGATTACTGCATTCTGGATAAATGCATCCCTAGTGTGCTTATATATAAGGAGAATCTTACGTGAATGGATGAGCAGAAGAAAAAAATAAATTTATTTAGTCCCGCTTTTGAATCTGTAACTAATAGGGCATCAATAAACTTACCTGACATGGAATGAAAAAGCTTTATTTAGGGAGTAAAAGTTGAGACCATTAGGTCCTCTCTTACACTTAACCTCAAAGGAACGACCTGAAAGGATAATTTTATCACACACAAAAACATAGAAGATAAAACAGAAATGTTTGATGCCAGATATACCTACTTCAGGTACTTTAAAAAAGATTCAAGCACCTAAAGAAAAAAGAACATTTCTGTCTTATTTATTATGAGTTTGTGTTTAGTGAACTTCTCAGGTAAGTTTGTTGATAACATAACCTTGCCTAGTGCTCTATAACCTAACTTTTTGGTACAAATCTTTACTATTTAAAAAAAATTGCAACTATAAAAAATGTATTATATTGTTCTTGCTATGGCTGTCATTTTACTCACTAAATTTCTCCCAGAGGGTGCGAATCCTTTATGTAGTAACTCGGTCTTAGATATTATACTAAACTCGGCCTTGGTTAGTATAATAATAGTATCTGGGTTCTTAAGTATGAAACCCTCTCAGCAACTCGGAGAATGCATGCGAATCTTGTAACATTGTCGGAGAGAATGAATCTTGTAAAGTATGAACGGTTTGTTGTTCAATGCTCATGCAGCAACAAACAAGAGGCAAAGGTTGTGATTGTAATGTGTTTGTTATTTTGTTTGTCATAGATGTGTTAAGGTACTTCTAATTAATTGGTGACTCTCGAGGCTCCGAGTCGCCACCAAAATAGGCTGTGATCTTTATAATATATTTTAATTAGTGTAAAGGTGGATTTTAACATATTAGAGAAATTATGATCTTCTCTGTGTCAGTTGAAATTCTTGTAAATAGTGGAAATATTTTTAAAAAATTACTATTAATGTAGGAAAACTGATTGAAGTTGTAGTAAATAAAGAAAGTTTATTGTAAATTAAATTGATTGTAAAGAAAATAAATATTTATCCAGAGAAAATCTATGTTGTATATATATTATATTATAGGCGTACGTTTGACAAGACTGCATTTTGAGAAGGACTCACTGTACTTGGTGCCTTTGTGTATGCCGCAATGCTTTGTCTTGGGAACCACTTGTACTTGATTTGTTGAACATTCATACGAACAAGTGATGTTACTGCATGTTAGGTGAGAACTATGCATATTAGCAATTTTATTGGTATTTTTCATAATGGCATGAAAATAACTGACTGTAATTCTGAATCAATTGGCAGAATATACTAAAAATGCCAAATACACCATGATTTCAAACTGAGAATCAAATAATGTAGAGGTAGTACGGTAGTTGTAAATGTAGCACTTGTGAGCGGTTATTTATGCCTGTTTTGTGGCTCATTACCAAAAGTGATTCAATTGAAACTTATTTGTACTATCATGTTGAATTATTGTTTTATTGTTCTTATTTATTGTACTGTTTATACATTGGATGAATTATAAACGTTTTTCAACTTCATTAAATCCTCCAGCTTAGAGTAAAAAATAAGTTATTTATTATACATTCAATAAAATAATACAGTTTTTATAACCAACTGTCGAGGAATTATTTATCGTTTTTATACATATTCTTAAGAACTAATCTCAAAATCCAATCTAATAAAACTAAGTATTTCTTACTTTGTTGCATTTACTAAAGATATTATTATATTCTGTGTTTAATCTTAATACGTGTAGACGACAATATCTTTGGTCAAATAATAATTTTCAATTAAAAACTATCCAGTTCACTTCTAGTCAAAACAAAAATCTTGTGAACAAAATCAAGTTTATGATCCCAAAAATCATTCTAGAACAAAAGTTAACATTATACACTATTTACTTGACTGAATTAACATATTTAATTTTAACTTATTCCGTGCAATCCAATTTCTTTTTGATATCTTACTAATTACTGGCCTAGTGCCCTTTAACCTTATCTGATATCTTTAAAAAATACTAAAAAAGAGCAATACTGATAGTATTGGAAGGGAGTTATGGTTTTTGTTAAAAAAAAACCAATCTAACTTTAGAATCTTTTTAATGCCTTCAAATAAAGAAAATATTTTTCATTATTTCAAAAATTAATTTTTAAATTACATTTTTTAACATTAAATAATTCTAATTTATCATCTAAAACTTAAAAGATCAAATGACAGTTGAAAAATACAAGACTTTGAACTCTAAAGTTTTGTTTGACAGAAATCTGAACATTTTGCTTAGGTTTAATGGTTTAGTTTATATTACAATTATTAAAATTAAAATTTAGTGTAGTACAAATAGCATTTGGCAAGGAAAAACAAGGTCTATTAATGATGAATACTTCTATAGGTGTGATATACAATTTAAAATTTGTCATATTAAATCAAACGTCGGTAATCGGTGCTCAGTAAAATTAAAGGTGTTAGTTTTATTAATGTACTTATTGCATTAATAGTACATGTCTTGTAACTTCCTTCAGATTCACGGTTTTGGATTTTCTTCGTAACTCGTTTCTAATCATTTTAGGACCGAAAAAAGTGCCAACTCATTTTTTCCCCTCATTTTTAAAGTGTGACATGTAAAATATTTAGGCTGAAAATTTGGAGATATGCAAGTATTTATAAATTTATTTATAAAATATGTTCCAATAAAGATACAAGGGTACTTCTTTGATCAGAATGTTAGTAATCTCATAATTTTTAAACATTTATTTATTATGTTTTAAAATTTATTTGATATTTATGATTTATAATTATATTTTAACTGTGTTATTGAAGTCTAAACTTAATCACCTACAAACACAGAAAAATTGTAATAATCGGATTATATTGTTTTTTGATAATAATATTTTGTTAGTACTGTCTGATTCGTTTGTTAAAACAGTTAAAACAGTCTCCAGACGTCAAAAAAAAAAACATTCTCGAACATCTGCGTAGCATCCCAAAGACGTACAAGTTATCGTAAGCTGTAATTTGGATGTTATATGTAACAAACTTCTAATATCAAATGACAGGATATTATCATTCGGTCCTCAACGTGAAATTTAGTAATGACCATATTTCGTCATTCGGTCCTCAAGGGAAAAAACGTAAATGATGAAATATAGTAATTCAGTCCCCAAATGGTTAAATATATTTAGCTAAATATGGTTCAAGTAATCTAATCTCAGTTATAGAACAATGAGAAATATTCCATCTTCATCACTGGTAATTAGCCAACATGGTTTGTTTTCGTCTCAATTCAATCTTAGCATTCAGCTTGAAGATTGTGTATTTAGCAGCTAGTTCATTTTTCATTGTAAATTATACAGTTCAGATTTTATGTGATCAGAGATTGACCTACAAGCATTAATGAGCACGTAGCAACTTTTTTTAGCATGTGAAAGATTTTAGCTTACTTTTCAGTAGCAAACCTGTTTAACTGACTGGAACTGAAACTGGATTCGTTATAACTGTCAGAACATAGTGAATTGTCTGTTGTAAGCAAAAATATATAATGTTGATTTCTCTAGTCCTAATAAACTTGCCCAAACTGCCGAGCCACGGCTGGAAACTAAATAGCCTCATAGTAAGCTCTACAGTCTCACCGTCAGCGGGCTAAAACACGCTATTCTATTTCAAGCTTACTGTTGTGTTTATTATTATCACAAGTTATAGTGAACTTTATGATTATTAAAGGTACATTCTAGTGGACCATAAGTTGATATAATAAGATTTAAATTTAGAATCAACAAGAATGATAATTTAAGTATCACATATTAAACTATCATTCTTTTAAAAAATGAAAATTAGAAAAACTAAATTTTTACAAAAAATATCTTATGGTCCACTAGAATTGTTCTTTACGCATCATATAACACTTAACGATACAATAAGTTTACGATACAATTATTATTACAGACAGAATCCTTGAAATAGAAACCCATGTTTTTGGTTTTTTTTTCATGAAGCGAAACAGCTCCCTTTAAATTCAGAACAGTTTTTTCAGTCTTAAAATTTTTAGTTGAAAAACAGGCAAATGTTATTACATTATTTTAGTTTTCTACAATGTTTCATTTTCACTCAAACAATACTTTATTAGATTGTTAAGATAATTTGTTGTCTATTTTTGAAACTGATTCAAAAGGAACAGACGATCTAACAATAAACTGACGTTAAATCTAACAATAAATTTCATATACAGTTTACACTTTATCAAGGAATTTATTAGTGTATTACAGTTACAAAAAATGCATTGTATAAAAGGCTGATTTAGTAAGGATTTGATTTTTTAGTTTGTATTGTTAGACCGTTTGTATGAATTTATGTAAATAATGTTTATTTAGATTCATTGTTATGTCGTTTTTAGAGTTTACATTTTTGTTATTAACTTTCAGTCAACTGTGCAAAACAGGAATACTTTCCCCAACATATTGTCGTATATTTTGTTTACCAAACAATCGGACTGAAATTTTTCGGTTTAAACAGTTTGATATTGAAAATATATTACATAAGATAATAGTTAGGTTAAAATAATTAATTTCAAACTACAATTTGAATAAATGTCTGTAATCTGCAGATATATAACCTTTTAGAGTTAAAAGTAGTTATACAATCTAGACCAAGCTGTTAATGGTTTACATTTTAAGAAGACAACCTATCAGATATAGGGTTGGAGGAGGGTGGGGTTAACCAATAATGCATGAAGACGGCAAATATAAAACCTGTTTTTTGTTTTTAAGATGTTTTTAATTATTAACTTAATGACAAATGTAATAAGAAGTTGGTGGATTCACTTTAATGAATCTTGGAGGAGGTGTTGAATGTTAATTTGTAAATCAATTATGTTTCTGTAAATTTAGACAATTTTGAAGAGTAACACATTCTCTAATTTATTTATTCAATAATATGGTGTCTCTAATTGGGTGTAGTGTTTTAAATTATTATTATTCGGATCTAAAAAAAAATAATTTTCCAAGATAATCTGGTGGCACCATTTCATTAATATTAAAAACAAATTTAAAGTATATGTAATGATGTATCCATATATATTCATCAAGACTGTTATTTGATTTTGCCTTTTTAAATGAATATATGTAAATTTACATGTATTAAGAGGGTCGTCCAGAAAGTAAAGAACGTTTTGGTATAAAAAATTAAAAACAAAAGATAACAACACAGAACTTTATTTACATACTCACAGTAACCTAGCCTACTTCTCAATGAAGTTGCCTTGGTTGTCAAAGCATTTATTGTACCGAGGAATCAGTTTTTCAATGCCGGTGTTATACTCTTCAGCCGCCAAAGATATGAGCCAGGATGTCATTTCTTCTTTCAGTTCTTCATCGTTTCCAAACTGCTTCCCACCCAAGAATGTTTTCATTTTGGGGAACAGATGGTAATGTGAAGGCGCGAGGTCCAGACTTTAGGGAGAGTGTCCAAAAATTTCTCACTTTACACCTTGAAGTTCTTGCTGAGTTCGTAACGATGCATGGGTTCGAGCATTGTCGTGGATCAAAAACACTTTTTTTGACAACATGCCACGTCTTTTGTTCTGTATTGCACGTCTGAGTCTTTGAAGGGTTTCGCAATAGGCTTCTGAATTTATCGTTTCTCCCCTTGGCTAAAACTCGACATGGATTAAACCTTTGCGGTCCCAAAAAAGAGTTGCCATCAATTTGGCGGGATTTTCAATGGGTGCCGCCATTTTGAAAGTTTACAGAGCAAAGATGCGTGACCTCACAGGAATGAAACTCGGCTCACACTGACAGGACAGCCAGATGTAACTGGCATGCACGCAGTCGCGGTGGTGGGGGATCGGCGGCGCATGTGATGCACAATCGTTCTTTACTTTCTGAACGATCCTCGTATATGTTAAAAGGGGATTTATTGTAAATAATATTAATAATTTAATTCTAGCGATTTAATTTTCTATTCTAAATGTGGTAGCACTCATATTTTTTTATCTAGAAATGCCTCTTCACATTCTTGGAAGATCTAAATTGTAACCATGTTATTATTTTTCAACATTTAAATCAATACAATAAAGTAATCTTACTTTATTTTACAGTAAAAAATTTGACCTAATACCTATAAACAATGTTTTGTAGAATTTATATCCTGTTTTGCACAGTTGCAATTTTGACGTTGTACAAGTGGTTCCCATGTTATATTACGTTTGTTAATTTAACTCAACAGGTGCTATTTGTGCAAATTTAGTTGATAATTTTCGTGATACAGTTAAGCAAGAACACCGTCCGTAATACGTAGCGTTGGGACGGCACTCGACTCCTGGACTGGAAGGCTGATACTAAATGTGCAACAGTAGAGTTAAGGTTTTGTTTATCATATAGTAATTGTGTACTGTATGTCAATTACGTTGTCGACATAGACTTGATGCAATGGACATTTTGTGTTGGTGTGTGTTGGTGACTCTCCAGTGAACAGTGTAAATAGACACTAGCAACCGGGCAGACTTTACTCTTTTTTTTACAAAAATGCGACAAATACAATTTGTACAATTGTTTTTAGTGAATTAGAATAAAATGGCAGATCTAAGCCTGACTGAAATGTTGATTGTGTGTGTTGTTTATCCTTGTTTCAAACCAACATCTATAATGTTTCATTATTATGAGTAAATTTATTTGTTAACCATTGACAAGTAAGTGATAAGGTAAGTATATAAACAGTTGGTCGGTAACTTAGTTGTTTAATTCCCAGCTTCATGAGCTAAAGGTTCTCAGTTTGGTCCCAATCAGAGTAGTAAAATTCGGTCCCAAATATTGAATGGTATCAGCAGATAAACACTGGCTGCTCATTTGCCATTGGGCTATTAATGATACACAATTTCTAAGGAACGGTTGGCCTTACTTTGTAACAATGACTGCAGTTGACCCAGCCCCTTTGCACTCCGACGTCCGATATATCGGACGTTCGAGTTTAGGCCAAAAACTCCGACGTCCGATATATCGGACGTTCGCTAAGTGTGCAAAAAAACTGCTGTGCGATATATCAGACATTCGCTAAGTGTGCAAAAAACTCCCCTGTGCAATATTTCGGACGTTCAAAATATACCTCTTGCTGGCTTTATAAACTTTCCAAATGCTCTCATATTACGATATAATAAACTTCAATAGTTATAGTTCAGCGTAGTAGTACTTTATAGTCAACTCTTATCGAATGTTTTTTAACTGCAGTCGTTTTTTTAACAGCTGTTTTGGCACGCGAATGACACACTAGTGTTTGCACAGGAGGGTCAGTTGTTATATTATTCGTCTGATGTTTTGTTTTTGTTTCTAGGCATATGTTATGTTTGATATTTTTTTTGCAATTTTATTTTTTTTCATGTTTCTATAACATTTCATTTTATCAGCTGTTTAAAAATTGTTATTATTTTTTGACTTAGTGACTTACCAATAACAATTTTTCAAATAAATATATATTTTTATTTTTTAACATTTATCCTTACTAATTTATTATTTGAAGAAATGAAATAAATGTGACTGGTGCTTCAGAAACAAAGTTGATCAGAGGACATAATATAGTGTTTGTTTATAAGCTAAATTTCTAGTTTGTCAAGATTTCAACATTTCTTAACATGGATTTATTTATGAAGTTATGTGCACGAAAATTTGCATACAATTTTGTAATTATATAAGGTTTGTAATAATAATAAGGGTTGTTTGCATACAAGGTTGTAATAATAATGGTATAAAATATTTCAATGCATTTTTTTAGTTATAAGGGCTCAAAGTTCAGTTTTATAAAAATTTGTAAATTTTAATAAAGAAGAAAAAATCTAAATTATTTTTATTTACATGTAGGATGTCATAAAAAATAAAACAAAACATAAATCATAGTTCTAAATTATTAAATAATTAAATTATGATTTTTTTTATGAAACCCTTATAAAATTAGCAAAATAGGCTTGGAGTTTTTTGCTATAACTTTTCTAACATGGACTGGAGTTTTTGACGCAGACCAAACATTTCTGTACGGAGTGCAAAGGGTTAAGCTGCGCAAAGGGTTAAGGTGCATGTGACAGTGAGGAGGGACTAATATAATTGGGAAAGGGTGGGTTACTTTACTAAAAACGTTATACTGATCAACTGATTGAAAACGTTAGTTACCGGTGTAATAGAAATGCACCAGAACTAATAATTTTTTATCAATTCTATTTGTAAATATGACCTGTCTTTTTAATTCATTGCAACTAATTATTACTGTTTCTGAATCGGGAAAGTTATAGTTATTAGGCATAGAATATATTTTTAATAAACATTGTTGATATGTTACACTAAGAGTAAGTAACATTTAAATAGTCCCAATTTAGTTCCTATCTTATTTATGTAAATAATCTTAATTACATAAACAAATAATATATGATTTCGACATTTTAAAAATATATGGTAATTATTATCTTTTTGTACGAGTGCTGATAACGTATTATTATTAAATTATAAATGAAACTTTAAACATTTTTTTGGGGTAGTCTATAATACCTATTTTGTCTTTGGGCACAAAAACAAAACAGTAGCATGTCGAGAGGAAGGTTAGTACAGTTCATTTGCGTGAGAATATTTTGGAAACTAAAAGAATGCACGATAAAAATACGTCACCATTGCTAAACTTGATTAAAGTCAGTGTTTTTATGTAAATGAACAACAAAAAGCTGAATCTACAGGATGCAATCAATACAATAGCATACTATCGTTGGCTCTTGTGACCAAGATGGTCTGGACAGTGATAAACGTATGTATAGGAAGGTCCTATGAAGAAACCAGCTTTATACCATATAAAATCGCGTTTAATAATGTTTACTGTCACACTAGAAAGTATTTATTCATCACTAGGCAGTATTCTGTGTATTCATAACCGTACTATAACATTGAATGTTTACGTATGCAACTCAGCGGCAACTAATAAAAAAAATAAAAAGTGTGTTACATCATTGCTAGCATCGCTAGTGCTTCGTGTGGATCGCCCAAGAACAAATCCAAATACAATACAGTACGTACAGTTTGTTGTATTCCGGGAACCATGCCTGCATGTCTATGATACTACGCAAGACACACGGCTGTAATGAGTTTATCGCCTTCGCTGCCATGAGAGAATGGTGTTTAATGTTCCTACAGAGAGGGATTACGGTGGGAGAAGTTCTCCTCTCTCGCACTACACGCCATTTAGTTTGGATTTTGTTTAAATGCCTGATTTGTAGTTTATTACACACATGCAAGCTGTCATGAATCACATACCACTAACATTGGTCCATTTTATGATCACATTACTAACGTTCACCCACCAGTCAGACAACCCTTCCCAGGGGCCCTCTTATCTAACCAGAGACGTATGATGTTGGATGCATCGAAACCACAGTTTTTGGTTGAATAAATGTTTTATAATTTTCGTTATCTAATACTTGCAGATTATATCAATTTAGTCAAGGAAAGTCTTGATTAGTTTAAAAAAATACATTTAGGAACTAACAAAAGCTTTTTGTATCATAATTATTGTTTAAATTATTTTTGTTTGACAAAACAGAAGTATACAAAACTATAGCATATTTTTTTAGGCTTTTTATTTAGGGTAATGAAAAATTACTTCTGTTAATCCACAAAAACTGCAAATTTATTTTCGACTACAATATCTAACAATAAAAGTGTAGAATACTTGTAAAAAGCGTTATAATATAAACATTCAGCTATCTTTTGTTTACAAAATTCAAAAAGTAACTTACTGATTGATTTGAAAATAAAATAAATTTAAAAATAAAAAATTACAACTCTAAAGGGTGAAAAAACCTCAGAAATGTTCCCCATTAAGGGGGAGCCGGAGTCCGAGGCTAAAATCGCATTACAATGTTTGTAGTTTCCGCTTGGAGTGCTGAACAGCTCATAGCGGGAGGGCAGGAATTTCGTTTCGCTTCTGAACGGGGTTGTCTTCAGAGTCTGCCTTCCAAAGGGAATTTTTGCAACTAGCGAACTAGCAGCGCACCACAAGCGGTGGTAGCTGTCGAATGAACCCACTGCATTCAAGGTCAGAAACTTAACCCCCCACCTTGGCTAGTTTTAGTTTAGTTTAAAAGGGGATATATAGTTGGTCCAGCCAACCCTTGCAACGAAGCCTAAGGCTTTTTTGCCAATCCCGGTGCCTAATCGTCGTAAAGCTGGCTGCCCTTGACCAAGTCAAGGAGCTTCTTCACTAGATTGGTAATTTCCAACTGTCCCAGAGATGAGCCTTCAAAAAGTGCTCTTCTTCTGGCACCAAGAGCCTCACACTCCAGGACAATGTGTTCTGCCGACTCTTCGTCCTCCCCACAGAGGCGACAGATGGGATCCTCCGCAAAGAGTCCCACCGTTCTTAAATGCCTCCGGAATTTGCCGTGGCCGGTGATGAGTCCCACCAACAGCCTAACGTGCGATTTGCTTAACCCAAGAAGTGACTTTGTCAACTTCTGGGAGGGATTCTTGACAAGAACCTTGCCGAGTCTTTGCCCTGGGAACCGCCGCCATCTGTCCAGATGTCTGGCGCTGACCCAGTTTTTAATTGCTGCTTTGGCAGCTGCAATCGAAACGCCGCAGACCGGCTCAGGACCAATGAAGGGCTTGAGAGCCCCCTCCCTAGCCAAGGCATCGGCCTGCTCGTTGCCTTCTAATCCCCTATGTCCTGGGATCCATTCCAGCGAGACCTGATTTCTTGATCCCAGGATGCTGAGGGTCTCCACGCATTCCCAGACTAGACCGGACGAGACCTTCCAGGAGTCCAGAGCCCCTAAGGCCGCCTGACTGTCTGAGAGGATGCGGATATATTTCCCACAAACCCCTCTCTCAACCGCCTGAGCGGCACAATGAAGGATTGCGGTGACTTCAGCTTGGAAGACGGTGCCATACTTTCCCAGGCTCACGCTAGCGTTAGTCCTAGGGTCGCCAGTATAGACGCCAAATCCAGCTCTGTTGCCCATTCTAGACCCGTCTGTGAACCATACAATTCGGTCGTGAGAAGAAACCGGGCTACTAACACCGTCCCAGTACTCCCTCGACCTGAAGTCCACAGTATAGGGTCTAGTGAAAAGGAGCTTAGTCCCAACAAAGTCAGACTTCATTGAGAGTACCTCGTCTCGTTTACTAGATTGGCCACTGAGGAGTGACCTGTGCAGGACCCCCTCCAGTGGCCAGTTAGCTGAAGCCTATAAGCCGCCGCCCGAGCCTCCCCAATAATGAAGAGATCAAGGGGCGGCAGGTTGAGAAGAACCTCCAGTGCAATAGAAGGGGTCGACCTAAAGGCCCCTGTCATGCACATGCAGGCAAGTCTTTGTAGGCTAGAAAGCCTACCCTGGACTGTTACCTGATTGACCTTAGGCCACCAGATCAAAGCCCCATAAGTAATTTGTGGTCTGATGACCGCTGTGTAAAGCCAGTGGCAGACATGGGGTGACAGGCCCCATGTGGAGCCCATGCAGCGCCTAGTGGTCACAAAGGACCACTTAGCTCTGCGGATGACTTTATCCAGATGCAAGTTCCATGTCAGTTTCTGATCAAGGATTACTTCCAGATACTTAACCGACGATGAAACAGGCAGAGACACTCCACCAAGGGCCAGGCCTCTGAAGGAGCCCTGAACCCTTTTCCTGGTGAAGGGAACTATTACTGTCTTGGAAGGGTTTATTGCAAGCCCTTCTCTTACACACCAGGAGTTCACTGCTTCCAGACTGTCGTTCATGATGTCCGTAACAGTGCCCTGGTACTTGCCACGGACCAGTAGGACGAGATCGTCCGCATAGCCCTGTATGAAAATGCCCTTATCCGTGAGGCTGACCAGGAGATCATCCACCACCAGGTCCCACAGGAGGGGTGATAGAACTCCCCCCTGTGGGCATCCTCGGCTCGTAGAAATCTCCACCACCTCACTTAGAAGGGTTGATTGAATTCTTCTGCCCCGTAACATGTGGTCGACCCACCTACAGATGGTAGGCTCTACACCACGTTGTCCCAGCGCACGAATAATTGACTGATATGAGGTGTTGTTGAATGCCCCCTCAATATCCAAAAAGGCTCCTAGAGCAATTTCTTTGTTCTCCAGGGAATGTTCAAGGTGCCTGACCAAACAATGGAGGGCAGACTCACAAGACTTCCCCGGGAGATACGCATGTTGATTTCGATGTAAAGGGGAGTCTTTAAGCGCCCCTTCTCGAATGTGAAATTCTACGAGTCTCTCCATGGTCTTCACCAGAAACGAGGAAAGACTAATTGGCCTAAAGGATTTGGCGTTTGTGTAGTCGCCACGACCCCGCTTAGGAATGAAGACTACTTTGCTAACCCTCCAAGACTGAGGAATATACCCGAAGGCAAGGCTCGCCCTGAAGATTTCGCAAAGTAGAAAGTGGAGGTTCGGTGGGCCCTTCTGCAACAATGCAGGAAAGACGCCATCGCCTCCTGGGGATTTAAATGGGCTGAACTTGTCGATTGCCCATTTAACTTTGGAAACGGTGACTATACGCCTAGCTTGCCTCCAGTCCTCTCGAGTTGCCCTAGGTATAGGGCTAGTCTCTCGAGGGCCAGAGACTTCCAGAGCATCGTCAACGAGATTCCCTGGGAAGTGACACTCCAGAAGGAGCTTGAGCGTTTCACCAGGTAAAGTTGTCAATTCCCCTGAGCTGGTTCTAAGACTGCCCATGGGGTTGATAGGTTTGCTAGCCAAGATTTTCTGGATTCTGGCTGCCTCTTTGATGGAGTCAATGCCCCTACAAAAGGTTTGCCATGAAGCCTTCTTGGCATCACGAATGGATGAATTGTAGTCGTTAAGAGCTAAACGATACTCTTCTCGACAATTGGCCACCTTAGAGCGATTAAAAAGCATTCTAACTTTCTAGGGATTTGAAAAAGCATTTGATTCCAGGGTCTGGAAAAAGCTTCCAGGGATTTTGACCACCACCCGATTTTTGGTCTAGCCGGTGTGTTTGAAATTGGACAGTTGTCGTGGTAACTTTCGAGGATCGCATCCTGTAAACAGGATGCCGCCTGCTCTAGTTCCACGACGACCTTATTCGTACTCCACCCCCCCCGGGACCCAATCCCGCGATGGCCGAAAGTTCCACAGCATAGGACTCCCAGTCCGTCCGCCTAGGATTTCGGTGAGGAGAGAAAAAGGCTGACATTTTAGCTTTGATTTCAAAACGAATGTACAGATGGTCTGAAAGAGAAGGTTCGTCAGAGACCCGCCAGTTGTCAATGAGGCCTAGAGTGACCGCATTGCAAAGGGTCAGGTCTATGACTTCGGCTCTAACTTTATTCCTAAATGTGGGTTCATTGCCCCGATTTAGTATGAATAAGTCGTTGGATACGATGAAGTTTAATAGGTACTTACCCCTCCTGTTGGAGTCGGTTGATCCCCATGCTTCATGATGGGCATTGGCGTCGCAGCTGACCAGAAGGTGCCGCCCCCCAATGGATTGTTTCTCAACCAGGGCTTCTAGTTCCCTGGAAGGGGGTGGGTCCTGAGCATCATAGGGAAGGTACACAGAGCTGACGGTGAACTCCCCATGCCCTTCCTCCGTGCTCAGTGTCATTCTCACTGTCGTGATGTCCCTGGAACAGAACTCAAACAGGGGAAATACTTCCATACCATTACGTACCAAGATACATGTCCTAGCATTATTGGTGGAACAAGAGGAAATTATCTTACCTTTTGCATCAGCCAGTCCTGCGATTCTGCCCTTGTGTAACCAAGGTTCCTGAATCAGGGCCAGGTCGATGTTATGTGCAGTCATGGACTGACAGAGGGCTGCCGAGGCAGCCTTACTGTGGTGCAGATTGGCTTGAATCACCCTTGGCATTGTCCCTAGCCAGCCAAGTTGGAGTCAGAATGGGAGAGAGACATGTCCCCCCCCCCCCCCCCGACGTTGATTTAGCCTGAGCAATGGAAAACAAGGGCTGGCCAGTGTGGCTGCCCTCTGCTCCCATGCTCGGTTCATTGCCTAAGGTCTCAATGCGGTCCTTAGGAGAAGATTTTGTTGTTTTGGTTTTATCTGGGTCCATAGGATTCCCATGATTAGCTAGGGAAATAAATGGTCTAGCCCTGACAGAGCCCCGCATGCCAGGGTAAGCCTATTTGAAACTGGATTTCGGCAGGTGTCCAGAGTCCGCATGGTATAGACTGGTCTACCACCAGCCATTCAGCCCTCGGCCCATGCTGTTCCGCCTTGGCTTGGTTGGAAAGGTTAGGTAGGATAAGGAATTAATGGGATAGGAGTGCTCTCAGCATCGGGATCACACTGAGAGCTATGGGAAGGTGAGTACCCTCCTCCTCCTCATCGGTTATGGGAATGATGAGACGCCGGGCTTGGGACCGGTACGAGCGGAGTTCACCTTGGCTAAATAATGCTGCTATAGTTCAAAACATGGCATATTTACCGTCTTGCAGATTGCATCCAGAAATGAATTGTTGGGGTCACATAAATAGTTAAAATATGTTTTCATTTACCTAAAGGTTATGATAGTAAAATTATATTTTATATTTTAACAATTATTGGTTAGAACAATTTATATTACATCTATTTTTTGTTTACATCTGACCAAATACTTCGGTTATACTACAATTAAAATGGTTATAACATAGTATATCACTATTATTGTGTAAACATTATAGGTGCATTTTACACTACAGTATAATGTAGGCAAATAAATTTTAAGTTGTACAATAACCCTAATTTTAAACAATGAATACAAACAGAAAATTTTAATATGTCGGTGCTTACAAAAGATTATGGATAAAAATGTAACTTGTTAATTATTATTTTATCATTTTTTTACATCCTAACATATAATACTTTTTGCTATACATTTTTACAAAATCACCAATAAAAAATACTTTTTACTAGTCCTTTCGCCTAGTATTGCCTTCATCATCAGGCAATACAAATTTATTTTTGGTTATAAACAAAACAATAATGAATTTGAAAAACGTATTTCAATAATTAAAATAATATAAGAATAAATATATGGTAAATTAGTAATAATATATTAGAGTGTATACATTTTTATAAAATGAAATGATAATAAACGAGAATTTTGAATAGGCCCACTTTCATTATTCATTAAAGATGAATCACTTTTGTTAGTATAATAGGTTTCCCAGGCACTAAAATGTTTTGAAGATGAAACGGATTTTATTATTTTTGAATTTTCTTTTGTAATGTTATGGTTTGTTGTTAAGCAATATTTAGCAACTGCTGATTTTTCTTCTCTATTGCTATTAGCTTTGCTGGCAAAAGGCCTAGTAAAAAGTGTTTTTTATTGGCGATTTTGTAAAACTTTATAACAAAACAAAGAATACCAATATCAACTCCATTTGAAATTAACAATATAATAAATTGTTAAATATTTTTATTTAACTATAAAATACGTTGTTCATAGATTTTATCCTTGACTAAATAAAATCAATGATTGTATGTACGGTAGTAAAAGTAGGCAGATTTTCAAATATTACAGATTTAATTTAGTTTCTAGTTAGTATTGTTATTATTAGACTATTATTTTTAATTTATAGTATCACAACTTAACAATATTCATTGTACATATTTAATTTAATAAAGATACTGTATTATGAAATGAAATGAAAAAAACGGCCTAATAATTTTTTTACTTATAATAGCAATAGGTCGACTAACATTTAAGTAGTCTACCAAAAATAGGAGGCTTTTATTACTTGAATTCTAAGAAAAGAATAAGATTTAATTAGATTAATATGCGCTACCATTAATTTGTATTGTCTTCTAAATGATTTAGCTATCATTAACAATTAATCAATTATTTTTAACTAGTTCTAAAGGGAATTACCTTAGATCTAATGTAAACAATTAAGTGGAATATCATTCTACTTCATTCAAATGAAATCATTAAATTCATGGTCTCTATGCAATTATCTACCGTAATACACAATACAATCTTTATATTCTTACATTCTTAAATTCTTACATATGAGACGCCGACACAATGTTGTGCGTATTTTAAGGCGAATATGAATGGTTATATGAGTGTAGGATGAGTGTGGATGAGTGTAGTCTGGTTACTAACCGAGTTCAACTGTTCCTCAGAAAGGGCAATTTATTGATAGCCCAACAGCCAGGGCAACTAAGGGACCTACACCTTTCCGTGGAATCCGAACCACGTAGTGCTGGTCTGATATGTAACCTTGTAAAGAAAATAATAATCAAGAAGTATCTACACTTCATTATTCATAATATAAAACAGTATTCATTATGATACTATTTTAAAACAGTAGTGCATGTTTTATACTAGTGAGCGTAGTACTGTTAACAAGAATTAAGTAAAGTAGACTATTTATAATCTATAAGATAAATTCTAATTAACTTGCAAAACAGGATATTTTTTGTATCAATATTCTGAGTGTTGGATGAGTCTAAAATGTACAAATACTATTATTACTAATTTTAATTAAAGGACATACTAAAGTTTACAAAGCATAGTGCCTTATTGACATGCCACAGGGGAAGGCCTACCTAGGATAAACTAATACAGGTAAAATACAGTGTTATAAAATTATATAAACTGATTATCAATTTATTTTAGCCATAAATCGTCATCTCTCTAAATTTTGTTCACAGATCACAGAGATTACTTTTGGAGTCTAGATGACAAACACACAAAATGTCCTTTTTGTTATGTGCTGTTTTAAATATTATTCTGAAATGCCGTCTTTAAATCCTTTAGAGAAATGAAATCTGAACAGCACATTGGTACACTAGTACCGTAGCAATGCAAAAGCGCTATTGTTAGCAACTTGTATTTTCTTGGTCTTGGCCAAATACATAATTTGACCAAGACATTTAAAACAATGTGTCATCCCCCCCCCCCAAATTATAAATAAAAAGTGCAAAAAACTGCCTAATACAGACACATGCAACTTTTATTTATTTAAATAAAATATTTTAAGTTAAGTTAAACTAACATTAAGTTAAATAATAATGACATATTTTATTTAACTTAAAAAATTATTTATTTTTAAATTTAATCTGTTTATATTTCTTAAAACTAAATGTATTTGTTTGCCGGATAAAAAAATCATGTCACTGTGTTTGGTTAAATTTACACTATATTTAGCAATATTCAATTCCTAATTATATTAATTTGTTTAGATGATGAACTGGCCCCAAACGTATAATACAACAATATACAGCAGTGAGCCTTCTTTATTTTAATACTACCTGCCCACGTTTGCATGCACGGCGACAGGCATACGCACCGTCTGTCCCAGCCCGGCTCCCCCGCCAACTGCCTTGGGTTTACCCCTAACTCGACTCCCTTACGTTCGCAGACACAACTCCCATAGGTTGGTCCAGTACTGTATGTCGCCTGTCTGGCTCATAGTCTGGCTGTGATAGTGAGAAAGTACACAAACTAGTTAATTGTGTTGTCGCTGATTACAATTCAATCACGCATATTATATAGCTGGTGGCAAAATACATCAATAATACTTACGCCAATTTAGTACTACTGTACTCAAGATTAATATTTTATTTAATGTACTTAATGCTATTTTAGCCTATTTAAAAATGTGTAATTGTTTTTATCTAACAGATTAAACATGTACATACTTAATCAGTGAATATACATGTATGAGTAGCGTCAATATACTAGATTTGTGAGATTTTTCTCTTTTTTAAAAAAATGCCTTGCAAGTGCATGTTTCATAAGTGTACAAAGCGTTCTAAAAGTACATTATCAGAGATTCCATTAAGAAGAAAAGTTTGTTGGAAATACATTATTCGATACCGTTCAACAATATATCATACTTAGCAGTGCTTAAAATATTGATTCTCTAAGTAATTTTGTTTTTTAAATCTGATTATATATTAATTCCAACTTCAAATTTAAATTCTTCATTATCATTAAGCACAATTATGTACAATAGATAACGCCAAACAAATACAAGATTCATTACAAGAAATGGAGAATACGAACAGTGGTAAACATAACCCATTTACAGAATACATTCTCTACAATCAGGTTGTTAGCTCTGTAAAGTTTAATCTAAAATAGTCCTCAACTTTGTATAGTGCTTTACTTGTTAGCCATTCCCTAAGGACTTGTTTATATTTTTGTATAGGTAAATTTATTATATTGTCAGGTATCTTATTCAATAATTTAGATTGCAAATATAAATGGCTATTGATACATTTAGATAGTCTGAAATATGGAGGTTTGATCTTAAAATTGTTTTTGGTGTAGTAATTGTGTATTTCACTTCTGGTTGTAAAATTTTCCAATTTTTCTTTTATGTAAATTAAATTAGAATATATATATAAATTCCTGGAACAGTCACAATATTGAGGGTTTTAAAATATTCTTTGCAACTATCTTTATTGCTTAGTCCTACAATAATTCTTAATGCTTTTTTTTTGACAAATAAAAATATTTGTGGTTCCTGGTGAATTACCTCTCAATCTTATGCCATATAATAAATGTGTATGAAAGAAACCATAGTATGCCATAATTAATACATTTTTGTTAAGACTTGTAGTCACCTCAAAAGAAAAAGTCCCCTGGAGACTTTCTTAACCACTGCATCTGTGTGCGCTCCCCAATTTAATTTATTATCCAACACCATTCCAAGGACTTTGATATTTTATCCGATGTGGGAATTTTCAAACTACAGTAAAAGCAATATTTTCTGATTTTTCTTGGTTTACTTTCAAGTTATTTGCTTCAAACCAAACCTCTGACCTCTCAATTTAATTATTCAGTTTAAGTTGAGCACTTTTGGCATTATTATCAACACTCAGAAAAGTAGTATCATCAGCATAAAGAATTGTGTGACCCTTGACATATAAAGGTAAATCATTTATGGCAATAACAAAAAGCAAAGGGCCAAGTTTGGAGCCCTGAGGACTCCAACCTTAATTTTCTTTAGATCAGAACTTTGGTCACCCACAACTACCATTTGCGTACGATCTTTTAGATAGTACTCAAGCAACTTAAGTTCCCCCCCTTTGACACCATACAGACCTAGCTTTTTGACTATTATATCGGGATCTATACTACCAAAAGCTTTACTCAAGTCAATCATTGCTGCAGAGACTACTTTCCCTGATTCAAATGCATTAACTGTATAACTATATCCTCTATTGCGTGTACAGTGGATCTATTTTTTATGAAGCCAAACTGGCAATCACTAAAAAATTATTATCATTAAAATACTGGTAGATTTGTGTCTGTAATATTCATTCAATTATTTTACCTATTGTACAATGGACATAAGTCGATAAATGGAGAGCTTTTATCTAACCTTTTATAAATTGGAATGGTCTTTGATATCTTAAGACTAGAGGGAAAATACTACAACTAAACATTGTATTAATTAACTAAGTCAACGATTCACATTGAGTCAATAATATGTTTAATTACATAATTGGAAAGATCGCAATAGTCCTCACACTTGGAGTTACTTAATAAATTTATTTACTTTATTAAGTAACAATAACAATTTAACTTAATTTGATTAAACAATTTAATATCTGATTGATTGCTGTATGCAATAAATCATATGCTTCTCCTGGCTGATTATTTGATTTGACAACAGATTGTACACAGTTCAAGAAATAATCATTAAAAACATTAGGTGAAATATCTGGTACAAATGTATTACTTTTACCTCCAGGCTCTATTTTTATTACTGTCCAAGCAACTTTGCACCTGTTCTTTGAATTGAAAATAAAATTTCCATTTGCTTCCTTTTTAGCTACTCTTAACTTACTGTATGCAATAAATCATATGCTTCTCCTGGCTGATTATTTGATTTGACAACAGATTGTACACAGTTCAAGAAATAATCATTAAAAACATTAGGTGAAATATCTGGTACAAATGTATTACTTTTACCTCCAGGCTCTATTTTTATTACTGTCCAAGCAGCTTTGCACCTGTTCTTTGGATTGAAAATAAAATTTTCATTTGCTTCCTTTGCTACTCTTAACTTTTTCCTTTACAAAGATCTGGCTTTACAGAAAATGGCCCTGTCTTCATAGCTAAGATTTGCTCTAAACTTAAGCATAATCACAAAATTTCTTATATAACTTAATTCAGAAGTAAACCAGTTATTAATCTTTTTTTGTTTTTGGAACTTTATACAAAATAGGACAATTCAGGTTGTAGTAAAATGACAGTATTTCAACAAAACGTTAACATTGAGTTTCTATTCCCAGAGATTCATCATAAACATCCCTCCAGTCCACACCAGAGAGCTGGTTCTTCAACTTAACAATGTTTTCTGGCCTGAGATCTCAGTCTGATTTTATTTTTGTTTTTATCATATTTTTCGTGTAGTTTTTTATAATTTATTTTAAACCAAATGACTTCGTGATCAGACAAGCAAGTTTTTAGAATACCTTTATCTGTAACCAATCTGCCACAATTAGTTATGACATTATGAATTTAATGCCAGCCCCCTAGTGCCCGCCGAAAAGATACAATAGGAATCATATGATCTTAGCATATATAATAAATCATTAATATTGGAAATCATTAATTAATTGGAATATCTTTACAGATGTCAATATTTAAATCACCTAAGATAAAATATCTACAATTGTATTTATTGAGGTATTCAAGATAATCTTCAAGTATACTGACAAAGTTTCTGTTATTGGTTTTAGATGAATAAACAGATATAATAATTAGTTTTAACTGTAACAGTCTTATAGCACAAATTTCAAAATCCTGTTCTACTGAAAAAATTGAACCCATCCATTATATCAAAAGTAATATTATCCCTGATCAAAACTGAAGAGCCACCATAACCAGCCAACCTGCAAAATGCAGAGCCAAGTTTGTATCCCCTTGGCACATAAAGCTCAAGCTCTAGCACTGTCAACCAGTGCTCATTCAACAAAATTACTTGAGCATCAATTTCACTTTCAAGAAGTAACTCCAGTTCATTGAATGAACTTCTAATAGATTGTATATTTAAATGCATTAAATTAAAATCAGATTCAATAACACTTTTATCATGAATGCTACAGTTAAACACATCAAACTTGTCAGGTACAGCTCGCTAGTCCAACCCCAAGTCCACGAAGCTCTTCCCTAAAAAAGAAATTTTAGCGTTAGAGGTTACATCTAAAGACACCCCAATGCCCTCCCTGAGCTCCATATTATAGACATCTTGACCTCCACTGACACTGACTGAAGACTGAGATGCCAAATTGGATGTCATTTTGCGCATGGTTCTTGGTAGGACAGGGCAGTCGCTGAGTGGGACATCGTCACCACAGGCTGGGACAGAGTTCCCAGGAGATTCACTTACAGGATGATCCAAATTTATTGATTTATTTATTGGCCCACAAGCATCACCGACAGTGAATACGGAGCTGGTAGTCACTAAAACAGGCATTCCATCATCCTTTCCGACCTCAGTGTCCGGCCAACCATACCAGAGAGATTCCGACATAGTAGGTGAGTCTTTGATGTTTGATGATGCTCGTAGATTACTTTCCTGCAGGTTTCAGTCAAGTTTGCCTTAAAAATCTTGTTGCCTATCAATTTGACAGATGTTTTTTTCCCTCTACCATTAATATGATATCCATGTCTACCATGATACATTCTCTCCAAAAGATAAAGGTCCAGTAGATGAGTGTTAGAATTATTATATACCAACTTTCTGATCTCATTGTTAACTTTTGCCACTATTCTATGTTGAGAAAAAAAATTGTGAAGATCGTATCGGTAAGGTATGGTGGAAATAATCAAGTTAGTGTTTTGAAGGTTGTCCACATTGCTTTCAAAGATTTGTAATAATATGCCTTATGATATTTTTGTGCAGTGGCGGCTGGTGGGTTAAAATCTCAAGAGGACTCAATCTAATGGCCAACTATGCCGCGTCGCCATGATGAATTTTCCACTGTCTGCTTGTATTGTAATACGTAGTAACGCAAATTGCTGCACGCCGCGCGAAACCAAAACTATTACATTTTGACGGAGAAGTGGCTTTCTCTATCCCTGTGGAATTGTTTAGCGCGGAATAAATTAAAAAAATAAATAAATAATGTTAGTAATGACTAGGCCTAGTGTACAATTCGACTATTAACTCTACAAACAGAATGTGGCGTACATACCTTAATTAAGCTGTTTGAAGCAGAAATTCATCCGTCGGTCCCTCTGCTCCGAAAAGTGTTTTATGACGTGCTCGTTAAAATTTGGAGTTTTCAAAAGGCCTTTTTCAATAGAACACATTGCTAACGCACTAAGTCGGTCTTCTCTCATTGTATTTCTCGTGAATGTTTTAATGCGTTTTAGGGTCGAAAAGCACCTTTCGCTTTCTGCATTTGTCATGGGAATCGTGCAAATAACTTTTAACAGTTTTACTGATTCAGGGGGTACATGTGTTAAATTATTATCATAAATAAAGTTCAATAACATTAGCGAACCCTTAGCAGTTTTAAAATCATTTCTGTTATAAATAACTAACAGTTCTTACCGCAGCTCTAATTTATTAAATCCAAACAATTTAACGGCGGTATCTATTTCACTTTCCGGAAATGTCTCTTTGTGTTTTGCAAATAAGGTTGGCTCAAAAAGTACACCAACAGATAAGTGATCCAAAAAACTGAATCGATCATTTATACCGGTAGTTATAACATCACATATTTCTTTAGCAACAATGTTTTTTCTATCACTAAAGCGAGCTCGTTTTGTTCTGGGTTCAGACGATAAGTCTTCATCGCGGCTGCATTCCACTGAGCTTCCGGCCGGTAAGTCGAGGTCAGGCGAGTTCCTTATTGTTTCAACAGCTGATTTGAACTCATCAACGTATTTGCGCACTTTAATGCAATCAATACTTCTATGTTGTAACTCACTGTAAAGTATATCTACATGGGGCATAATGTTATTAACAAAGTTAAGCCAAAAATTAAAGTCATCATTATTAAGCAGGTTTTGTAAACCAATGGCTTTATTGATTGTGTTGTAATCATTGGTATTGTCATCCACAATATTATCTAAACACTCATAAATTTCATTTTTATACTTGCGTATTGTGCCAACAATCCTTGATTTAAAATTCCATCTAGTTGCTGGATTTGTAGGCAATCGTTTCTTTACGATTTTATCAAGTACACTAGTACGTTTGGTGGATTGAGAAAAGAAAGATGAAAACCCTTCAATATTACTAAAAAATATTTTTAGTTGTTTATTTTGTGTGGCACATCTCTCTACAATCAAATTTAACTGGTGTGCATAGCAATGTACATAATGGGCGTTTTTGTATATTTCTCTCACTCGAGCTTGCACTCCTGTATGTGGTCCACTCATAGTAGAAGTGCCATCGTAGCTCTGAGCTATTACTTTTTCGGGTTTTTTATCTAATCGAAGCTTCTCCAGCTCACGAAAAATGGCGTCACTGATTCCCTCCGCATTTAAACTCTTAGGATTTACATAAGTAATAAATCGTTCATTTATTTGACCATTCAACTCATACGCACAATAAAAACCAATTGTGACAGAGTAGCCACGTCTGTCGTCTCGTCTGCTTGTATTGCTACAAAATCACTCTTAGAAATTTCGTCATAAATCAGCTGATGACAAACTGAGTAAATAGAGTCAAGCAAATCATTTTGAATAGTTTTAGATAGCCCCAGGAATACCCGATTATTTGTTCTTTCAATGTGTTGTTTTAACGTGACATCTATGTCAGACATTAGATTAATCAATCCTCTAAAAATTCCAGGATTGTCTGATGTGTCACGTTCATTGTGACCTCGCAAAGCTAATTCAAAAATTCCACAAAATTTCACTGCATCAATTAATTTGTTTAAAATATATCTATTGTTTGCCACTTCTTCATTATGTTTTTGTATATTTAACCTATAAGCACTGTCTAATTGGCTACCTATATTAACTTTACCTAGCACAGCATATTCTATACTAGCATTGATGTGTTTCTCACTAGATTTGTGTTTTTTAACTTTTACTAACAAATGCTTTATATCTGAAACACCATTGACAGTACAAACAGAGTCACTTACATTCAAAACTAAACAATAATAACAAAAAAAAGCATTCTTTTTATTACATCCACACAACCACTCAGCAGAGTCATACATGGATTTATTAAATTTTCTAATAAACCCTTTCCTACTTTTGCATTCTTTCTGTGTTTGAATTATAGCTAAATCGGGTCTTGGTGGGCCTAATGCTTTCAATTCTAGCCTGTGTTCATAACTCACCACCTCACGTCCTGCATACTTAGCACTGATATTACTCACTGAATTCATTGTTGAAAGCAAAAGTTATTAAACATTAATCTAAAAAATTCAAACAAACAAAACATTACACCGGCACGGCGCGTAGAGTGCAATGACAGGGATTGACTTGATAGTCATGGTCTTGTCTGGGAATGCAAGGACAAGTGTTACGACTCGTGCATAGACCTTCGGGGAAGAAAGCACAATACTCCTAACAAGCCGTGATTCTCAAGGTCAAATGAGAGTATAAAAGGACTCGTATTTTCACTTTTCTTATCAGTCTATCATGGCATCTTTTGTCGAACGTTTCAATGCTGCTACTCCGATGAATTACATTACTGTCAAGGTTGGAGATTTGTCATCCAACATCCAGTATCCAGTCAAAAGTATTACACGCATAAATACGAAATACGGTGAGACTCTCGTTGCGATACTGTTTGATCCGCATTTGGAGGAGGACATCAAGGTGTTTCTACCTAGAAGATACGTCGACACTTTGCATGAGGGGGAATCAATACCGGACAACTTGGTACTGATCAAAGAATTTGGATCTACGTCTGCTGTGTTATTGTTTCAAAAAGATAGAGCATTGCTGCAAGATGTTTAAGTGTTTCAAAACACCAGAAGATCGAGTACACGACTGCAAAGCATTTTTAATGCAAGAAGAACAAAGGAAAAGACGCTGCACCCCATTGATCTTCATACCGTGTATTTTGTTCGCAAGTTACATGGTCTACGAGATTTACTATAAACACCTAGAGTAAATCTCTATGGAAAGGTGGTAGGATGACCACCAACGTAATGAGCGATGGCTGGGGCTTATTACAAGGGTTTGTTTCTCCGTACCACAGGGGTATATGGTCTAGACCTGTGGGAGCCTCTTTGTTTACCCTTAAAAATCAAAAGAGTGACCTCTGAGCTGGTAGAGGAGGTTGACGTTCCTTCAGAGGCTTTGTACTAACATTCTACCGACCATAAAGGGTGAGTATCTTTGCATGCTTTACGTAATATGTTTTGTGCATGTCGTCAAGGTCAAGTTTCCATAGAGTATAAGAGAAAAATAATGCATTTTATATAGTATAACAAGGTTAATAGTGTATTTTATACAGTACAAAAAGGGAATTTGAGGGAAATTTTGGGAGGGAAAATTCCCACGGGGTACCGAGTCTGAGTTGGCGCTGGAGGGAAAAGACGCCTTATTGGACAAAAAAAGGTCATTTTATATAGTATAGCTAGGCTAAGAGTGTATTTTATATAGTATAACATGGTAAAAGTTAGGTTAAGAGTGTATTTTATATAGTATGACGTGAGAAAAAAGTTCATTTTATATAGTAAAACAAGGCTAATAGTGTATTTTATATAGTACAAAAGGGAATTTGAGGGAAATTTGGGAGGGAAAATTCCCAACGGGTTGGCAGGACTGGGGGCCGCCATCTTGGATCCGGTCACGTGACTTCCCCCACCACCGACTCACCGTTTGACGAAAACTCACCTTTGACCCCTTTGACCTTTGACCTTGACATTTGACCCCTGACCTTTGACCTTTGACCTGCTCACATGACGAAAACTCCTCATGGGATGTTGCAAACGTCCCACATCCCTACTACTATAACATTTAAATTCTGAGCTATTAGTAGCAGCTTTATAACTGCTTCAAGTTGTGCACCTGGCTGTATATGGCCATAGACCTTGTATTCATCACTCACTTGGTTTTGTATGCAACTTATAAAAATACATACATTTATATTTACTAATTCTACCTTATGCCACTTAAAAACCCCATGGTTACTAATTTCCCCATGGTGTTTTTTCGATTTAGTCCAAATTATTTATTACTTTTGTTTACTATGTAACTAAACCATTTCCGGATTTTACAATTAATTAGTATATTTCTGGCATTGAGACCTTTCTTAACAAGTTGCAACAGATTTCAAGTCGATTTATCTACTTTATTTTTATCAGAACTTTTATACAAGTTTTTATCTGGTTTCGTGTACTAATAT
The DNA here is from genome assembly GCA_035578905.1 of Stictocephala bisonia. Lineage (NCBI taxonomy): Eukaryota > Metazoa > Arthropoda > Insecta > Hemiptera > Membracidae > Stictocephala > Stictocephala bisonia. The sequence continues at coordinate 51,158 of JAQJVL010000512.1, read as the reverse complement.
AGGACTTGTCTTCTCTATTCTATATGTACTCGCTGGTATTTACGCAAGATTCATGTATCTAGGGAGTTTTTGATTCATCTAGGGAAATTTAGACTGTTCATCTAGGGAAAAACACCGAGCTAAGTTGGCAACTCCGCCATAGACATAGATATACATGGGTGGTGAATTTTGTGAATTTTTATACATTGTGAAGTGATATTTATTCCACCAACACAGTTGATTGAGACTGCACAATAGTTCAACATTTTAAGTGTTATTTAATTTCATTTTAATTGTGTATGAGTTAACTCTTTGTTGTTTTAAGCTGTGTAAAAAGCAATCTAATTTCGATACGTGTACTGAAGATAACCTTTCACAATCTTGCTATGAAGTTTGGAGTTTGACAACTGTATTATTGCACTCAAATTTTTATTTTCTGCCAACTTGAGAAAAATGACTTGGATGGAGTTCGTGGGATGTGCTGGAGTTGCATATGGACCACCCTTAGCTATGTTTATTTTGACCATAATGTCTGATCCAATTAGGATCATCATATTGATAGCTAGTGCTTTTTTCTGGCTCTTAGCCCTACTTTTATCATCATTTGTTTGGTTTTTATTTCCATTTAAATCCCTACTTATTTTTGGTGTAGTTTGCTCAGTTTTCTTTCAAGAACTGTTTCGATACTTAATATATGTACTGTTGCGAAAGGCTGAGGTTGGTCTGAAAAAAGTAACAATTCCAAACACTAATACTGAGATTTCAAATAACAAACATATATTGGCCTATGTTGCTGGTCTTGGGTTTGGTATCATGAGTGGTGCCTTCTCCCTTATCAACATTCTGGCCGACTTAGTAGGGCCAGCTACAATGGGCCTCAAGGGTGGCCAAAGTTCATTTTGCCTTGTCTCTGCAATTTTAACAATGTGTTTTATCCTACTTCATACATTTTGGGGTGTAATTTTTTTTGCTGCGATTGATAAAAAAAATTTTGTCCATATTTCTTGGGTTGTTATTAGTCACTTATTGGTATCTTGCCTCAGTTTGTTGACACAGTCAATGTTATATTTTCCAATGATTTCTGCTTTTATTGTGACTTCAGTTAGTGGGTACATTGCATTTACTGTCAGTGGTGGATCTTGTTCAAATTGCAAAAGGGCGTGTCACTGTGGAGTTCAGAGGACTTTAAATTTTGAGCCAAGCACTTTGAGTACTTGATTGTTCCAAAATGAAGCTGTAACAGAAGTGGACTGATTGTTTTTATTATGTTCCTTTGCTAAAATGTGGACTTATTAATTTCTTATTAAAACATGAATTATAGAATGGTTTGTAGTTCTAAATATTTGTAGGCTTAGGCCTAGAGTATATAACATAAGAATCAAGTCAACTAAACACAATGTTGTTTAACTAATATATAAGAGTTTTTATAATGTACTACATTCATATACTATAACTACTTTTGGCACCTAATAAATATTTTAACTGACATCAGTGAAACAGTTTGATTAAACCAATTTTTTCATTAACGTATATCATTAGCTAACTTAAACATTTTCAATTTTTTCCATTCAGAGGAAATAATGCTTTTAATAAAACATTTAAAAATAGCATTATCAGTGGAAATTGCTTTGTCCAGCTGGAATCTCGTTTGTGATTAGAAAATATGAAAACTAACGACATGAAAATATTATGAAAATTATAACTAAGCATATTCTTAGTTAATCGTTCTTTAAAAGATTTTTTTTACTATATCTGTACCAGTGGTATTTTCAAAGAATGTAAGTGGAAAATCTACGTTTTGAGAGACAGTGGTCCAAATATTTACGTGGATCGTTGCCATACAAGTTTTTGAGAAATTATGCAGTTTCTATTTAAAAAAAATTAAAAATTGCCTGAAATGGGTCAAGAATTTATTATATTTTCATAAGAGATCCTTTTTATTCTGAGGAAATTACAGTTTTTACAGAAAAATTACAACAAATCTATTTTACAACTTTAAATATTTTTAACATATAACTGTTACTTTAGACGATTTTAACATTTTAACACGTACGACCTTCTAGTGCACGTGTCGTGGAGTGAGTGTCCACGTTTCCGAAAAATCAACATTATATAAAAACAAATTATTTCTAATGGCTGTGGTTCTTAGTACCTTATCACATATCCTTAATAAATACATTAACTAGTTAAGCATAAAAATGTACACTTTTTTAATGTTGTCAATGAGAACATAATTATGAACGTGCACTGCAAATGGCGCTGATAGACAATGTATTAGCGAACTCACAGTCTGCACACGTTACTCTGTGTGCTGGAATGGCGAGGCCACTCCAATGGATTTTGGTAGTGGACTTTCAGACCGGGAGCATGAACTAGTGTTACAGTTTATCACATGTGTACTGGAGGGTTAAATATCAAATCTTTATGAAGGATATGTTGTTTGTAAAAATGTTTCTATGGGTGAGAATTGTATTTTTTGTGCAAAACAAACTATAAATTTATATTCAGCATAAACAATACAATACAGTTAATAAAATATTTAAAAAAAACTTTTCTGATTTACTCAAGTTAGTTTAAGGTGGCAAGAAACTGCATTGTTACCAAATCAAGTATTCCAATTTTCCGGCAAAAAACGTGTTTGCTGCACAAGAAATGATCTCTTCTCATAATCTAACTCAATTTCAAGCACTTTGAAAAAGCAAATTTTAATTAGTTTGAAATGAGTGGGAACTGAAAAGTTACATTAGCATCTGTTTTGGGTCAATTGCAGTTTTGTATTATATAAATAGCAATTTAACCCATTTAAGGTCTATGTATAGCAAGGCCTATTGTAGCCAAAATGCAGTGGTGTATATTATAAATATATACAGGATGTAACTGAAATAATTTGACAAACTTCAGGAGGTTGTTACTGGGGTCAAAACAAACCAAATAGTTCATATAAACTTATGTCCTAATATGTATAGTTTTCTGTCTGTCTGAGTTTTAAACATTATCAGAAACAATTAAAGGTATCATGTTGACATTTAGCACATGTGCTATACTAATAATTTTCTATTACAGGAAAAAATTAAAAAGAAATTCTTCGGCGAATTACAAAATGGGTTAGTTAACAAATTTGCCCTTAAATTCCATAAAAACTACACTCTGTATTAAAAAAACACAAAATTGATAAACTTTAGGAAATTCAATTATAAAACTAACGATACCTTATTTATTGAAAACAAACAAGAAATGCATAATTTGTGGTATTTTCTGATGGTTTGTTCTAGTTTTATGGAATACGTTATTTTATATAATTGTGCTATATGGAATGTAAAATTGTTTTTCACTAAGTACTATTAAATCAGCTGTTTTCGCTATATGTTAACAGCCTACATATATAAAGTACTATTGAACTGAAAAATAATCATTATGTAAAACTAGAACAAACCTTCAAGTGCACAATAACTTATATTAGGGAAAATACCACAAATTATCTATATCTTGTTTGTTTTCAATAAATTAGGTATCTCTAGTTTTATAATCAAATTTCATACAATTTATCATTTTGTGTTTTTTTTCAGGGTGTAGTTTTTACAGAATTTAACGTCAAAGTTTCTAATTAGCCGCCACTTTGAAATTTGCTGACAGATTTAAAAAAAAAATGTTTTCCTGTAATAGAATATTATTAGTATAGCATGTGTGTCAAATATCAACATTCTACCGTTGCTGAGAAAAAAGTTATAATGTAAAAAACACAGACTATTGGACAGACAGAAGACTGTGCATATTCAGACATACGTTAACAAGAATTTTTTGGTTTGTTTTGACCCCAGGAACAACCTCCTGAAGTTTGTCGAAGTATTTCAGTTACACCCTGTATATTAACCCTCCTGATGTTAGTTGTCGGTTACGCAACAGCATTATATATATTATGGATCTTATTCTTAGTTTTCACAAAAACGACAACTACTTAATGGTTCGGTTAAACTACTGTAAAGACGTTACTAACAATAATTGTTTTATGCATATTTGATATCGTTTTCATCGTCATTTCTCCATGCATCTCCCAATATATGTGAGTAGACAGTTATTGTCTGTATGTGGAACACAGATTATCATATGATAATCAACAACATTGGAACAGCTGATCTAGATTATCATGTTTGTAAATGTAAATGGTGTATACATAGTTTGATTTTTCATTGTAGTTTTTTTTACGTAAATATTGTTTGTATAGGTTATATTTTATAAATGTGAAAATATTTAGAACAAATTGTTTGTTTCAGTATATTTGCATTGTAAATTTCTCAAAGTAGCGTGGACTTAAAAATATGTTTTGAAAAAAGATTTTTTTTTTATGTTCTCTTGACCTCAACGACATTTCAAAATAATTAAATTCACTTATCTTTTGCATATATACGTTCTGTTTAGTTTTACAAATAAAATTATATATTATATTATGCTATAGTTATAATATTTTCAGTATTTTATATGAATTTTTTAATTTATCCTTACACAAGTGGCAAAAATGGCCTAATATTATAGGAACACATAGTGAACAGTGGGTGGGTTAAACCTGTTGTTTATAGGTTATATTGCATTGTTTATAAATAATATTAGGAAAGAGGACACATATATTATTCAGTTTTTTTAAACTTAGCAATGTGAAACTGAACAATTCAGATTAGTTTTAAGTGCAATTCAGGGTGTCTTAAAAGTTCCCCCCCTTAACTTTCTTATGAATAGAGATAGTGATTTACTTCAGGGTATATTTATAAGACCAACTAAGGAGTTTTTATATATGCAAATTTTTTGCACCCCTTCCCAAAAGGTAGTAGTTTGGGGTAAGTAAAAAATTTTAAATAAGAACCCCTATCAAATGACACATAATTTTAAATGTAATATTAAAAGAAGAAGAATCACACAAACTAGAGGTCTCTAATGTTTCTCTATCGAATTTGGTGGCAATTTAAAATTGGAATTATTTCATAAAACCCCCTCACTTATAAGAAATTTTAGAATGGAAAAAATGTTGAAATATCACCTCAGTTTCACTCAGATGAGATGCTCAAATAGTTGTTATGAACTTCTTGACAGTAGAAAAGCCTGGATTGAAAAACCATGTCTCACATTTTGTAAGATTTTAGGTGTCATAAGGTGGCAGGTATCTTTGATTCTAGTTCTTAACTCATTGAGGTTTGCAGGCTTTGTGTTGTAAACTTGAGGAAACAAATTGAAAGGTGAAGTGAACCAAAGGCCGACCACTCTACTAAAGCATCACGTTGACCAAACATCTATCAGCCGGAAAATGTTTGGTCTAAGAATGTTCGGACAAGCACATTGTAATGTGGTGGAGCACCATCTTATTGAAATACAGGTACTAACGAGACCTTGTCCTACCTGATTTATTGCTGGAACAATGCCGTTCCATAACGTGTCCAAGTATTTAACACCAGCCCTTTCATTTAATTTGTCTGGCTGTTGCATATGGGCTTTAACTGTCCAATAGGGGATTAATTTTTGCCAAATAACAGCAGATTGACTGTCCCATGCAAAGAGAATAATGCTTCATCACTAACACATATCTGGGATTTAAAATTATTTTTCTCTCAATCTTTGTTCACAAAACATAAGTCTTCGGTCAGGGTCTTCATTTAATTCTTGATTTAGTTGTACTTTGTACAGAAACTTGTGACGCTTTAACACTTTATGAAAAGTATTTTTGAAATTCTAGCATCAAGCGCAGTGGACTGCAGATACTCATGTGAGCTTGTGGCACAATTTGCTATAACTTGAATTTAGACCTCTTCTGTCGCATGGTTGACATCGTGGTGCATCTTTGATATTGAAAATTGTTGAGAATTGTTTACTAAACCTTAAATGTATCGCCTGTCTACTGGTCTATCCGGATAGGCAGCATTGAATAAACAAACCGCTTCATGAAAGTTTCTCCTAGCTTCCCCATAAAACAATATCATCTCTAATTTATCTTCATTTGACCGGGTCATTTTTATTAAAAATGAATAAAAAGAAATGTAACAGTAACTAAACTGAATTTGTTTCACATACTAACTAGTTATCTATAAGATATAACGAGCCATTGGTATTCCCAGGTTGCCCTACTGGACTTTGGTCAGACAAACGAAAACTAAATAAATGCCATGTGATGTGGTGTTTTTTGATTCTTGTAATAAATTGTTTTACGATTTGGCGTCCATCAGTTCTCAAAATTAACTGGTGGGTGACTGTGTTTTTTGCCTTACAACAATTTTAAATGTAACATAAATTGCGAGGTTTTTCTAACAGTTTCAACTTTAATTGGCCACCAAATTTAATAGAGTAATGTTAGAGATCTCAAGTTTACGCCATTCTTCTACTTTTAATATTACCTTTAACCCCCTTTTGAGAGGGGCTGTACAAAATTTGCATACATAGAAAAACTCCTTAGTTGGTCATATAAACATGCTCCGAAGTAAATCAAGTTGTGTGGCTTTTGGGCTATTAATAAATAGTCCTTTCTGAGCTAAGTCAAACTCAGGTAGTGACAATGATTACACTCGTTTATCTACACTCATTCACCCCTCATATTCGCCCATATCTCTACGATTGGCGTCTTAGAAATGAGTATATTGGAGAGATAGGACATCAGCAAACTTACCTTAAAAGACAAGTTCACTAACACCAGAGTAGTAGTAACATACACAAAAGAAACACATGAATTCTTTTGTGTATGTTACTACTACTCTGGTGTTAGTGAACTTTTCTTCTAAGGTAAGTTTGCTGAAGTCTTATCTCTCCAATATAATAATTTATGGCCTAGTGATCTTTAACCTAACCGTCTTAGAAAGGAATACTAATAATGAATGTTAACCACTTTTACGAACACAAAATTACGAACAACTAATAAAAAAAGTTAGTCTTATTTTACCAGGCGAAATGATATAGGTAATTAGATTGCAGTGTGATTCATACAATTATGTATCTGACAACTTTCTCAAAAGTCAAAAAGTTTTCATATTGAAAAATGTATAAAAGAAATTACCTCCTTATTTGTTTTACCGCCAATCCTTTTTTTATGTTTTTCACTAGTGGTATTGAAGTTCTCACTTCTTCATCAAGTGGTATTTATCAAAAATTCACTTATACACTAAAAGTAACATTACATTTCCTAATCTAGCAGCCTTAACTACCCCTAGGCAGTAGAACTAGTCTACTACAACAGTGTAGAAGTAGTTTAATGTTAGTTTTATTGTATAGTTGAATTTTTAATACCTTACAACTGAAGATGAAGTTAGCGCTTCGAAACTGGTAGTGGAAACATAAAAAAAAAGGATTGGTGGCAAAAACAAATAAGGAGATAATTTCTTTTACCATACACCTTTGTTAAAAAACCAATTCGATAAGAAATCCAATAGAATACATGAAAATGTTTATATGTAAATCTTGAGCTTCTTGCTACCCCTATGGTTAGCACTCCTGACTTGTTAGCAGATTGTCACTGGTTCATATGGGAAGTCAACAAAATTTAGCGGGATGCGTTTGGACTATTGTCCCATAACAATGTTGGATTAATGACTACATCGTTAAGATTGAACAATACGCCATATGAATGCAAGCGTGGAACTCAAGCCGACGTGTATCAGGTATAACATTTTAATGTGTCATAGGAAGTTCGGAAATAGCCGGCAACAACCGATGGCAGCATGTAAAGACCAAGGCTGTTGTGGAAGGCGAGAGGCAATGGGGGAAGGTGGGTTTGCTGCTGTGCTTGCATTGATAAGGCACATTTTATAGTAGGAGAGGGGCATGGCATTGCCCTATTGGGAGTTTATATAATTATAAGTTTATGGGTACACATAAAGCCTGTTTGGTTTAAGATATGATGTAGCTTCATTACATTTTATTTAATCATTACTGTATATTATATAGTTGTGATAATCTATTACAGTTATACTTTGTATAACAAAGCATATTATAACAAAGAAAAAGTATACTAAGGTTGCTATAAACTAGAATAAAATAATAATATATGCTCTAAATATAATTTTAGTTAATGTAATTCCTCTAGTAATTACAATGACTTATAAATCAGTAAATTTATAAAAACTTTAATACAGCTTGCAGTTGTTTATATATTTGTTTGACCCTCCATCTTTCCTGTGACATAAAAAATTGATCTTGCAAAGTATCATTCAGCATATCAATAGTTTGCTGTTTAATAGTATTCCAAGTCACTTTTTTTAATTGGCCTTGAATATTGTAGTAATTTGGGGTTTTTCAGAAATAATCATTGTAAACGAATGTGAATTGCAAAAATAACAAACTAGTTTTAAAGTGTTATAAGTGCCTCCTTTAACTATTTATTTATTTCAATGGTCATAACCATTTTTAAAATTATAACACGAAAACAACAAAAAACAAGATGTAATGTCAATTCAAATATTAAGTAAATACCAATAAATGACAAGAAAACTAAGTTGCAATTTTAATTAAAGTTATAATGACAAGAACCAGATTTAAATTATAACAAGCAATAAACACAATGCAAATAAATACGATAAGGTAACCAAGTATGAAAATGAAACAGTAAACAAATAAATAAATAAATTATAAAGCACCAGAACGATCACTGAGCAGGTTCCAGCAATTTGGAAATATTGTGAGTATATGACAAAAATTTTAATTTTTATTCATATATTATTTTTTGTACATAGCAAAAATCAATTAGAAAAATATTTTGTTCTGAATTTATATACCAGTAGTTGAGCTTATCCAAGTTCTCTCTGCTATATAGTGGTTGAAGCACGAAAAGTAAAAATATCCATCACTCTGGAGGCAGAGTTACAATCCAGGTACTTGGAGGCAAGGTGTTTGATGAAGAAGTTGAAGGGTATACCTTTAATTTACATATTCAATTGGCGTCCGCTGGTGTCATTATGTGTACAATTTGTCTGGAGTGCCCAGATTGACTGGTGAGTGCTGGTTAGTCTTGAAAGAGAGCTGATAATAATTATGCTTGTCGGCACAGCCAACAAGATCAGCTGATAGTTACCCCATGTTGATCAGATTTCATGATTCGAGTGTAGGTAGGTATATTCACTTTGGCAACTGGGTCAGATGATTTATCTCAGTTGATAACATTTTTTTTATGTTTTCTTCATTAATTTCTTGATGGAATTGAGATGGTATGGTTGGACATATTCTTGTAATTCTTAAAAAAAATTGAAAGTAGAAGAATTTGTTATATTAAAAATCATTTCACATGAAAAATGATTTTAGCTGGAATGTATCACATGCTGCAGTTGTTTATTACATACTCATACCAGGAAAGAAATTAACCATCGTTATTACAACCGTAAATACACATTTACAAGTCTTTTTCTGAGGGAATGTCTGATTTCAGATATTGGTGTATATCGGGAAAGTGGTTGGGTAACAAATTCTTTTATATATTTCGAGAGGGTGGTTCATCAATTCAAGTATATGGGGAGGTAGCTGGGTAATCAAGTCTTGTGTACATTAGGAGGGTGGGTGGATCTCATAAATGGAAAGATAGGTGGGTCACATAATCTTATGTACATTAGAATAGTGGGTCATCAATTCTTGTAAATGGGAAGGTAGGTAGGTTATCAAATCTAGTAGTGTGCATTGGAAGGGTGGGTGGGTCATTAATTCTTGTATAGAAGAAGGTGTTTCTTTGATACTAGAAACAACCACTTCACCATTGGTGCGTTGGGATGAAGCAGGGTGGATGAGATTTGGACACATGTAATTGGAAGATTACTACATACTTATTTAAAAATAATTTATTTAACTTTTTAACTTCAATAAACAAGTAACAAAGCTAGTATTCATGATAAAATAAGTACAAATATTCACAATATTTATTGTAACACTATACATTACAAGTACAATTTATCAGTAAAAATACAGCTAAATATAGACTTGCTTATCACATATGATCTGATCAGCTGTTTGAAGTTAACAGGGATGTGTCTGAAACAAATGGAAACAAAAGTATTACGAGTTTTTACGTATGACGTAAAAATACGAAGTATGAAAAACTACTAAACAATAATTCATTGGTTTCGTTATGTCTACCTTTTTCATGAATACTAATTAATAAAGAACTATTATAACCCCAAACATTACTGTATTAAGGTGGCCGTTTCTAAACACTTGCACAGCAATCATTAAATTAATTATTAGTCTCAATGCTTATAATAAAACCATCGTTGATAATTATAATCAACCACAAAGTTCTTGACATCAAGGTCATTTATATTGATAACTATACGGATTAAAAATCTTTTTTAAGTAAGACTTGGAAATACCAATTTCTTACTGAGTAACGAGACTGCTTATCGGGATATGACCGAGACCTTTGGCCAATGTCAGTTTGTGTTTTATTTTATCCAACACAAACTGATGGATAAAATAAAAATACTGTCAGGAATGTGTGATATCACGGCTATAGCAGCTACCACTCAAAATAAAAAAGGCTTTTTTGAGGAGCAAGTTAGTATTGACCTAACCTAACCCACCCACCAGCCCATACGCGTACAGTCGCTTTGACCCACCCACCCGCCCATACGCGTATAGTAGTATTGACCCACACGTCCGCCCATATGCATATAGTAGCATTGACCCACCCACCCACCCATATGCGTATAGTAGCTTTGACCCACCCACCCACCCATACGCGTATAGTAGATTTCCATACACGTATAGAAGCATTGACCCAACCACCGATCATGGGCGTACAGTAGCATTGACCCAACCGCCCGCCCATACACGTACAGTAGCTTTGTCTACCTTTTTCATGAATACTAATTAATAAAGAACTATTATAACCCCAAACATTACTGTATTAAGGTGGCCGTTTCTAAACTGACACTCCTATAGCAGCCATACAATCTTACAGTCATTGTGAAAACGTGCTATTCTACTTAAACTATGCGATTTGTGTTTATTATTGTTGTAATGAGTTATAGTGGATACTAATAACTAACATTGTTAAAGGTTAAATCTAGTAGACCATAAGTTGAGGTTTTCAATTTAAAATCTCCAAGAATGACATTTAAAATTACATATTTTTAAAAGTAAAAGAATTATAAAACCATTAAATTTTTTACAAATACCAACTTATGGTCTACTAGAGCCTATCAAATGACAGCGTGCAGCAATACTATTATTATTGACAGAATCCTTGAAATAAAAGCCCATGTATTTGGTTTTTCTTGTAGAGCTAAACAGCCCCCTTCATGGAGGAGCATTTCGAATAAATTTAAAAAGAGATTACGAATGTTCGAGCATAGTGCTTAGTGAGTTTAAATAAACATGATTTTGTTGAAATTTTGTTAAGCCTTTTATAGAACCAGTGAGGTGATCTTTTTTTTATAGAACCAGTGAGGTGATCTTTTTATAGAGCCATTGAGGTGATCTTTTTTCTCAAGAATCTTATTAATTATGTGCCATTTACAAATCTTCTTCTACAATTTGCATTCAGAATTGAAAACTGGTGAAATTAAACATTATATTTGCAAGTAGAAGTAACAATCAATACATAACAATCAATAAATAATACTGATAAATCGCAAAATTCCTCATTCAATAATTTATTAGATGTAAGCTTAATTAGAGTTTCATATATAAATTATTGCAATAACAATTTTTAGGAGAAAAATGTTAGAGCAAACCAAAATTAAAGTTTGTTTCGCCAAACTTTTCAACATCTCCAACTATGAGAAGTAATTGTAGAGCAACACTAAGTGAAGATTAAACTAGTCGATCAAGGGTTCACAAATTCTAAAAAGGGAGTATAATACAAATTATAAAAAAGAAACAAAATTTAATGTTACCGACTGAATTTTATTATTTTTTTGTGGTGAAGAAAATGAGACATGGAGGTATATGATACACAGTCTGAGAGGTAATAAAGTCAAAATTGAAATAAATCATTTTACCAACTTTAATTTTCAAATTGTAAGTTTGTCTAGCATAATATGACAAAATGGCAAGAGGAAGCAAAAAGAGAGATCGCCCTCTCCTTACAAAAAAGACTTTCTGCTTCAACATGTTGACAATGCCTGATATTTAAATGTATTCAAATTTCAGTACAATTATAACAGAATGAAAACTTATTTATTTCTTCTTCAAGAGGCGAAGTTAAGGCAGCAAAGCCCTCTCCCATTTAACCTCATCATATATGATAACATATTATTTCAAAATTAATCTTACATTTTATTTTTACAAAAAGTAAGTTTCATATGGATTTTAGTAACACAGTTTCCTATGCATGCTTAGACGAGTTCATTTTTGTTTAGTACGCTCGTTGAACCACCAGATTAACGTGACTCCGGAACCACAGGAGCATCAAACCAAGACCGGCTGCATGGCAAGCCTCAGAAAAGTTCAATCATTCAATATAATCACTTATTACCCCCACCACCAAACCACAGTGCCACCAGCCACTACTCCCTAAAGGCTTGCAGCACAAAGCACTTAACTTCCGCCCTGAACCAAGTACGCTTATTTAAGGATCTGATATTATCAGGCTGAACATTCCAGAGTCTGCATGTGAAGACAATGAAAGATTTATTAAAAGTGAAGGAGCGGTGAACTGGAATAACACTGTTCCACGTCTGGTTCTATGCACTTAACTTATAAAACGTAAATTTGCATAGAAACACTGTTGGGCAAGCCGGTGGCCAAGCGGTCTAAGATATCAGGACTTTGAGCTTGGGTTAGATATAGCGCTGGTTCGAATCTGGTATAGACTGGAAGATTTATCAGTAATATTCACCTTCTACTGTACTGGTCCGCCCCTTACTCTGTCTGAATAAGTTCCTTCTACACAGGTTTATGTGGAATGGGCATCGATAAGGAGATCGGCCTCTCCTTTTTACATATATAAATGCTCTGACAGCTGACAGGAAATTAGGTTTTGAAGAATATTGTGCAAAGAAATCAGGATATGGAATTGGCGGAGAGTGTTTAACTTTAATATTGATAATTGGTTTAAAAATGAAATAAAATTTAGTTGGTTATATAAACATGCCCCAAAGTAAATCACTTTATTCTAAGAAAGTTAATATGGGGGTGGGGTAGGACTTTTAAGACACTTTGTATAGTGAGAAATCAAACCAATGTTTGAGACACATTTATTTACTCCTTTTTAAAAATTATCTTTAGTATATAAAATTAATGTGGTAAATAAACAACACATGGATTATTCTTAAAACTAGACACAACATGCCTACTATGTACATCGCATAAAATAAAACAGTCTTATCTGAAATAATTATTAATAAATATATAGAGTTAAATAAGATAAAAGTTGCAAATAATCCTTAAAAAAATAACACAGTAAGTATGAGAGTTAAAATGTCTTCTTAAATGAATAATTTTCAGTCATGGTGCAATTGAGACTAGATACATAATGAATAGGCCTGAAACTCGACCTGTTTCTAAACTTTATATCTAAACTTTTTAATTTCAGTCTTTTGGATTTAAAGACTGAAATTAAAATGTATGGGCCTAATCTTTAAAATCAAATTAATTATATAGCCTTAGTCTTGTTTGTATTCAAAACTGTGTTAGTAAATTGAGTTCTGAGCCAATTTTCTTACTTAATTAAACGTTAAAAAAAAAACAAAAAAAACTAAAAACAAAAAAACCACACTCATACATATATGTGTAGCCCTACTTATTGTTAAGCAGAAGTACAGTATTTTGATTTAGACAAGGAAATAAAAGTAATAAACCCATAGCAATTATTCAAAAGGTATCAGTACCATACCAACCCTCACTTGGGGAAGGTGCTGGATTCACCTGTGGTTACTCCTTTCACTTAAAGTCTTTCGTTTTAACTTTAAACTCATGAAGAGCTAAAGACCTTTCATGTTCTTCTTTTGAAGAGCTAAAGACCTTTCATGTTCTTCAAGAACAACGTCCTTGAAACGAGGGTCAATCAGCATGGCTGTTAAGTAGGGCTCCACTTTCGTTTGATTTGGAAAACGAGTTTTCATGCATTGCAGCTAATGTCATGCCTGTACCAGATATTCCATTTAAGGCATGAGTCTTCAGTTTCTCCTCAGTGCAGAATATAACGGCTACAATATTTCAACATAACACTCTACTAAACGCCATTCTGATACAGTTAGGTTGTCCAACTTTCCAAATTCCACTATATCCCTTGAAACTGGCTCTTTGTTTACAAGAAACCAAGACAACATTAAGTATTCAGAGTTCACCTGGTATCGCAATCCTGAATAAGATTAAGTTCTTCCTTTCTCATTTCTCTTTGGATTTTAGGTCATAGTCATACAATCTTTATTTACATTTTCATCAAGAAAAGTACATGCGTCAATAATTAAAACATTGTGTTTATCAACAGGTTAAATTATTGTTCCATTGAGTATCTTGGAAACTCGGCCAAACTGTAGAAAGGTCGGTTGACAAGCCATTCTTTAAGTTCTCTTTTCAGTGGGTCTCCAGTTAAAGCCTGTCAGTTGTTTGGGAGCAGATTCCACAGCTTTTGGCAGCATACGATGGTTTCTTCTCCAGGAGAGTGGTCCGATGTCTAGGAAGGGCAAATCTTGAGCCATACCGAGTGTTGTATGAGTGATGATCTCTGCCTCTTTGTGCATTCAACTTATTAGCAAGTAAAATGACCCCTTGAAGGTTTAGAGATATTATTGTCATTATGCCTAGATTTATGAAGGCTTCTCTGCATGATTGGCGAAGACTAAGAGTTGCCATGACTCTCACTGCCTAGGTTAAAGGGCACTAGGCCAGGAATTAGTATATTGGAGAGATAGGACATCAGCAAACTTACCTTAGAAAACAAGTTAAGTAGTAGTAACATACACAAAAGAATCACATAATCATACGAACTTTCAGTGCCACAGGCACTTTCTTCAGGTGAGTAGAGAGGCGAGTCTCTCTCTCCCCTCACCTGAAGAAAATGCTAGTGGCACTGAAAATTCATGTGATTATGTTATTCTTTTGTGTATGTTACAGTAGTACATACCACTACTGTACCACTGTACGTGTATGGTTGGGCGGGTAGTAACTCTGGTGTTAGTGAACTTGTCTTCTTTTATGTATCTTTTGTTTGCTTGTCCACTGTGTTTATAGTGCCCTAGGAGTTTTGTTAACTTTGCCACAAGATCTGTCATGCCAGGCGTTTCTTTCTTAGCATCGTTAAGTGCTAACTTAAGTGTGTGTGTGCATGCATGAAGAGAGCTTTTAAATTTAGGTTTGCACAAACTCATTACTAACTTCATATTTTTAGAATTGCCTGTGATACCATAAATTGGTATTTTTAAGTCATGTAGTTTTCAATCTTCCAAACATTCATGAACCTTTTGGGCAATGTTTTTACCACTATAAGCACCAGAAAAACTGTAACATCCCAAACATGTTTTTTATCTCAAAGTCAGTATCCGTAAAATGCGTCATCAGTGTCATGTATGATTCATTAGACAATGATATCCACATATCAAGTGTAAATGAAATAAAAGCAGAGTAAGACTTCTATTTGTTTTTTTTCTTTTTTATCAATTTCACCCTGGATCAACAATTTTGTATCCGAGTACAGGGATTGAATGACTCTCCTACTAAAGGGCTTTGAGCTAGTTAGGTGGTGAAGAGGCTGGGCTAAATGAAGAACTTTTTAGTCCTGGTTCCTCATCAAGGCTGTAAGCATGGAGACTGGATGCCATCCACTTACTATTATTCCTTAGTAATAGCAACAGACTTAGGATTACTTTTTATCCCATTTAGTAAAATCGAATAACTTAGTTTGACCACTGTACACGTGGTGCTGACCCACCCTCCCACCCTTACACGTACAGTGGTACTGACTTAACCTCCCATCCTTACAAGTACAGTGGTGCTGACCCACCCTCCCACCCTTACACGTACAGTGGTACTGACCTAACCTCCCATCCTTACATGTACAGTGGTACTGACCCAACCTCCCACCCTTACACGTACAGTGGTACTGACCTAACCTCCTATCCTTACACGTTCAGTGGTACTGACCCACCCTCCCACCCTTACACGTACAGTGGTACTGACCTAACCTCCCATCCTTACACGTACAGTGGTATAGACCCACCCACCCACCCATACACGTACAGTGGTGTTTGTATTTGTTTGTAAAAATTAGCTAGTTGTTGGTGTTATTGTATTTCCCATTAACATGAATTGTTTTTCTATGTCCTTTGATTCAAGAAAATTTTGCACATTCTCATATGTAAAAGGTACTTAAAAAAGTGATTATGTTCTGCATGCCTTCTCATTCCCGTTGTATTCCCACAACCAATTTTGATACACTTGTAGCAATAATTACATTTGGCAAAATCATCATAAACAATATTACTTAGTAAAGTTTTGCAAAATTGGAGATTTCTTAATTTTATTGGTTATGTTTGGATTTCCAAGCTTTTCATGATCACTTTGAATTGAAGATGAAGCACTGTTAGGATCACACATTCTTAAATCATAAGTGTGATTAAAAGTATAAAATAAAATATACTTTTATAATAAAAATAATATATAAAACAAATTCAGTATATACTAATAAAAACTGTACTGTTGTTATATTAAACTCGTTATAACACTTTCTAAATAAATAGAGACTGTTTAGAATAGTCAACAATGAATTCTAAACATAATCATCACCAATGTACGTATTTGAGTGTACGGGTGGGTCAGTACCGTCATACATGCATGCGTGGACCGGTAGCCCATAACAACTAGACATGTATGGGCGGACAGTTAATCAGCGGAAAGAAAAACTGAGCAGTCTTAGATCGATATGTTAACGTTATTCTGTAAACACAACTGAACTGTAAACAAAACACTCAGCAACACAGGTTGATCTGGTTTTTCAGCAAAAATTTTACAGTAGCAAAGCCTAGTGAAAACTTCTATTAAGCTATGTTTTCATGTTTTTTTTTTCATGATGTAGTTATTTGCAAGGTTTTTTTATTATATAAGACAATGATGCTCTTGCTCGGATTATATGATTTCACTTATTACACGATTAAAGTTTTTTTAGGGATGGGTTGGTTCCTAAAGTCGGTTCTTGGTACTATCCATTATTGACAAAAGAACCGGAACCGAGAGGAAAATTGCTGATAAACAGAACAATCAAACGACATCCAGCCACAAAATAAACAATACATCTTTGTCAGAAAATATCTACTAGTAGAAGGCCACTTCCTTATCAGTACGTGATTTGGATATGAAATAAACAAAATATCCAAGTCAGAAAATATTCGCTCAGAGTCTGGCCAGTTTCTTATCAGCATGTGAAAAGAGACAGATAACATTAATGAATAGGAATTCACAATCATATCCATTCAACAAAATTAAAGCCATTCAGTTTTTGTTCAAGAGTCAGGAGTCCAGTGTCCTTTACACCTGAGCTCCACCCTTATTTCTATATCCTTGATTACTGTATTGTGACCCTTTCTTATCACTTCCTGCCTGATAAAAAACACTTTGTAGAAACATTCCATTCTGTTTACAACTCATCTAACATTCTGAAATTAATTATGCTTCTAGTTTTATATTGTGTATTTTGAAAAATAAAAGGTTTTTGTGATGAACTTAAGATATTAGAGTTTATTTATTCAGACTTGTAATGAAAAAACAATGCACACAAAACCTACGAAATTAGATTAAAAAATTAATTTTTAAGATTATTATTGTATCAAAACTAAACAAAATGAGTCTTTAGCATTTTTACTTTAACCCTCCATATGATAAAGTCGCATGGTGCGACTCAGTTAGACCCTTCTGTACTGATAGTCGCACTGTGCGACTATTAGTTTTCGTAAAATTACAACTGTAAGCGGCTACGCAATAATATTGATCGTTATAAAGTATTAAAGAGGGATAAATTCCCTTTCCACCAGTATAAATGGAATCGATATTTGGAAGTCTTTGGAAGTAGTGGGGGTATAACAAACAGCTGATTGAGTTTGCTACCTTGCGTAGTATCCAGCTGTAGTGTGTCAGTAGTTGTTTTGATTTGCTGTTGTTATACGCTGTACATGTTTGTTTACTGTTTTTATTGTTGTTATTCTCGTATGTAGTGTTAGTTTATGTTTTATTATGAGTGAACTAAGCCGTTCTAGTGCGATTAGGGAGTGTTTAGATGATCTTAGCGGCGCAAGTGACAGTGATGTAAGTAACCAGTCAGGTGACATTGGAACAGACTTAGATGACTGTCCCAGTGATGTCCATCTTCAAGACTATTCTTCAGGAAGTGGAGAGGAATACAATCCTAATTTGGACACAAATGTTTACTCTGATTCTGATGACAATGGCATTTCTCTGGTAAGACCATCATGTTCTAATGTTCCACCTCAACTACAACATAGGCCTAGGCTTACTCTCACTGAACCTCTGTCTGATGATTCTGATGATGGTTCTATACCAAACAATAATCAATTACAACTACCACAACAATCTAGAAATTGGTTACATATCTATCCATCTGAACCACCAATAGACATTACATCTCAATTTCAACAAAGACACACTGGACCTAGAAATTTGCCACCAAAAAATAGCTTACCTCTTAGTTATTTTTTTTTAATTTTTCACAGATGCTGTTTGGAATTTAATTGTAAATGAAACAAACAAACATGATCAGTTACTGTTGACCAATAAAAGAAATTCAGGCACCCTAACCCAACATTCTAGATTGAAAAAATGGGTTGATGTCACAAAAAGTGAAATGAAGCGGTTCATCGCTTTGATTATAAACATGGGCCTTTCTTTCAGAAATCACTATGCACAGTAGTGGTCAACCACAAAATCCCAAAAACAATCCTTTTTTTCAGAAGTAATGCCTATCAATAGATTTGAATCCATCCGATCAAGTTTTCATATAAGTTCTATAAATTTCATACCTAAAGGACAGCCTGGCCACGATCCGTGGTATAAAATTAGGCCATTTTACAATGCAATGAATGACAGCTTCAAAAGATACTTTGTACCTTCTCAGGACATATGTTTAGACGAGTCAATGGTCGGTATGAAAAACCGCTGTTCATACATACAGTATCTTCCCAATAAGCGCCATGCCAGATTTGGTATCAAAAAATTTGAGCTGTGTGACAGCCGTACAAATTATGTATTGCACTCAGAGCTATACAGTGGTAAAGATTTTTTGCAAGATGATTCCAATTCTGCTTTTTCTGAGAAAGTAGTTTTACACGTTATGAACAAATGTAATCTACTGGATAAACATTACCATCTATATACTGATAGTTATTACACGAAAATACCCCTAGCTGAGAGACTTCTTGAAAGACAAACCTACATCACTGGCACTATCAATAAAAGATCCAAAGACGTCTAAAAACCTAATTGAAACTAAATTAGCACCTACACAAACAATTTACTACAGAAAGAACAAAACATTACTAGTTGGATATAAACAAAAAAAGACAAGGAAGCCTGTTTACTTGCTGTCAACCGCACTTGTCGCAAATGATGTATTGATAAAGAGCAAAAAAAGTGGTATTGAAGCAATCAAGCCTAAACTTATCGGAGAGTATAATTTGAATATGGGAGGAGTCGATGCTAAGGATAAGTCTATCTACCATTTATCTAGCTCAAGAACTACTAAAAAGTACTGGAAGAAGCTTTTTGACAATTTTCTTGACATGGCGCTTCTGAACGCTTATATCCTCTACAAGAGCAATACCGATAGACCTTTGACTCGATACAACTTCACAGTCAACATAATTGAATCACTTGTCGATGAGGAATTGGCACCACAACAACAAAACAATCCTCTACCAATTAATATACCACCTGGTCCAGCTGGTGATGTTCGCCACAATCTTGTGCGACTTACTGGGGTAAAACTGAGAAAATGTGTTGTCTGTTCAACTCCCCAAAAATCAACTAGAAGTAGATATTGGTGTCCAGGTTGTCAATGTGGTGTCCACCCAACCTGTTACAGTAGCCTAGATCACTATGTAAGACCTAAAAGTGGTGGAAGGAGGAGGAGAAGAGCAGATGAGTTAGAATCTGACTCGGACTAAATGTATTTTTAGTTATGTAAATATGTATATAAAGGGTTATATATTTCTTCACATGGTTTAATTTTTTTTGTTTATACATAATATACTTTTAGGCTTCTATTTGAATCAAAATAATAACAGTTATAAGTGGTTTATAGAGAAAAAACTTTGAATATTTCAAGTATTACAATAATAGTCTAAATTTACCATCGGAACATTTTTACATTTTTAAAAGTTCTCAGTGTTAGTTTTTTTTTTTTTTTTATTCATGTGATATGTTTTCAACTCACAATTAAATTTGGAACATTTTAGGTATTTTGGAATTTTTACTGGAACAAATTAGTGTATATATATATATATATACCACCTCAAAGTTGGAACTTTTTTTTTTTTTTACATCACCCTGCCGACTAAGAAGAAAAAATTTTTTTTGAAATAATGGTAAGTTTGTATTTTTATTACTAACTTGTAGAGCATGTTATTATGAACATTTTGATGTATAACACTTGGTATTTTCTCAATGATTTCTATTTTTTGGTAATTTTTTAAGGAAAGCATGCAATTAGCCTGAAAATGCCCTATCATTTTAAAGTGAAATAGTCATCATGTGGAGGGTTAAAATAGTTAAATTTTATTATTTTTTTACAAAGTCTTAAATTGGATTATTATTTTAAATTGCATTGACAACATTTACTGACCCAAAACAGTTTATTATTTGTTAAATTTAAAACAAACTATATACTGTAATTTCTAAAAACATTTATGGTCTTATTGACTGTATAGATTTGTATGAATGTAAGTAGCACTTATATTTTCATAATTGAGTATTATCACCAAACCAATTGAGATAAGAACTAATAGTTTTGGTTTTATTTCAATAATAAATAAAAATAATTTTTTTAAATAAACTATATTATTATTTGTTTTTGCAGTTTATTTTTAATGTACTACAATTACATCAACTTCTTAAATTTAGCTTTGGTAATTTCAATCAATAGTTGTGATTTGTTTTTGAATAAATTTTATTACTAAACCAGACCTAAAATGGCCGGTTATTTTTCAATTTTCTTTAGGCTTATAAGTTTTGTAATTTCCTCATGGTAAATTTCAATTGTATATTTAGTTAAACATTATATTCCATTTAACTAAATTGTTTACTTTTTTTGTGCAAAAAGTATAAACAATCATACCCTGAGAATAAATAAAATGTTACCAATTCTCTAGTTATTGGAAATATTGTATGTCATTTTATAGATTTTTAGGTTGTATTATACTTCATATTGGAGAAATCGCCAAAATACTGTGCACTGTTTTTACTGACTGATTCTACATAATTTGTTGATTCACTGGCGTAAAGGTATTTGAAAAATTATCTGAGACTTTCTCAAAAAGTACTCAGAACTGAGAACCGATTTCAGTAAAGAACCAAACTGAAAAAAAAAAATGGAACCGGCCTGTCATTAGTCTTTTTATATTGATTAGTGTTTATGACATTGCGTGACTTAGCTTATTGTTGTAAAAATTGTATGGCTGAATAAATCATTTGAGTCAAAACAGTAAGTTCATGTTAAAACGTGTATAGTGTTCATGCCTTAAATTGCAAATCGAGAGCTAAAACTATGAACTGATGTGTACAAATAGACTTTACTAATTTGTTATCATAGTGTATCTTGTAATTCACCTCTTTGGGTTGATTAATATTACACCTTTTTTTCAGACCCATCCAAGCCTTGGTAACTTGTTTCTTTGTGAATTCTGTGCGCCATAAAGTAGAAAACACAACATTTGCATGTTTTACTTGATCAATATTTGTTGGTTGAGACTCCAGTCTTGCCCTTGCTTCATCTTCTGAGAATCCATTTCTTTGGATTGCACGTTTTACTGCCTGAAAAAAATTCACATTGCATATAGAATATTACAGATGTCATTTTTTGAGTTTCTGAGAAAGTAAAGTTTTAATACAGGTTAGATTAAAACCTACATTTTACCCAAGTTCGAAGTAAGATTTCTGTTCAGTTTAGCTGAAAAATTGCTAAAGCAGCTAATGCTGTGGAGTGAATTACACAAGAAGCATGTAACCTAACTTGATTCTGTGTGTACTAAAACCTGTACTTAGTTGCGCTAGCCTAACATTAAGTACTGGTTTAGCGCAATAAGAGCCTATGATGATATGAAGGGAATAATGAACCCTTTAATAGAAGACTACATTAATCTGAGACGTACGATAAAACTCAGTTTTTCAAGAAAAAAAGGTTAGAGTGACTAGCGGAAATTGATCCAGGGTCCAGCGCTACTTGACGCCATTGCATCCACCACTAGTCCACGTTATCAGCTGACGGAAGTTGTGTGCATATTTCTGGCGTTCTCATGCTACCACAGACAGCACTGTACCCAATTCCTGAGACTGTCAGTCTCTTATCAAAAGCTCAAACTTATGAGTTTACATATCTTATACGATGCGGCTGCCTTGAACTCGCAATAGGATACGTAGAGCAACACCCCGACACGACCCCAGTAGATATCACATTTTTGAGACGCTGGCGTAATTTAGTTTCGAGGGAGAGGAATTCTTTCAAACCAAAATAACATTTGAAAAGTTTGTTAACAGTTAAGTACATGAAATAATATCGTCTTGTCACTTTTAGATTCATAAAGTAGTCGTTGCTACAGTAACTGCATTTTTATTTTCCAAATTCTTTTACCAATTTCTGTTTCGTATTAAGCAGACTTTCGGATTACCAAAGTTCGGATTAGAGGGACTCTACTGTATTTTATAATTGTACACTGTCTAACAAGTCTTACATGTAAGCAACATACACTTTACCTCTCGAGTTTACACTTTACCTCCTTTCATTATTTATGAGGGAATAACTCAACCTATTCTCTTTGTTTGTACCTATATTTGTTAAGGAGAACTGGAATACAATTCAACTGTCATTAACAAATTAATATTACAACCAGAATTTGAATGGTCAGGTCAAGTAGGGTCGGAATAGACTCTCAATTGATCAAACAAAATCCATTTAGCAGAAGTTCTTTTTAAAATTAACACCCAATAAATATTTTCTAAATTATGGCGAATTTTACTTTTCAAAATGATTAGTTGCAATTTTGGATATCAATAACTTAGGATATCATGAACTCATTGTAAGTTCATTTCAGAAAGAATGTTCATTTTTTTGTCTGAAATATTTTGTTCTTCAAATTAACCTTAATATGACTCAACTCACTACTAACAGTTGAGAATTTATTTTAATTTTTTAAATTCTGTAACTTCCATTATTCTGTAGGAAAGGTCCAGATTTCATTTTGTAAAAGTAAAAAGCCCAAGTTTTGCTCAAGAACTCTGCTATATTCTTCTGTTTAGTGGGTTACGTGACACCTGGTACATAATAATTATGATGAGGAGCACAAAATTACATAGACTTAATGAAGAAACTCAACACTGTTTCTCAGGAAATCTAACACAGGTTTAAATCCATTATGTTTAATGGTTAGGTGTAAGACAGTACTAAAAAGTCCTAACCTCAACATTCGTATAAGAAGAAAATACAATAAAGACATTTTTCATTTCATTTCACAGCATCGTGCAACTTGACAATGTACCTCGGTGATATGTTTACAGAAATATTCTTAGTACCTAGGACCTTACCTCTTCAGGAGGAATTATTGAGACCCAAATTTCATGGCAGGACGTTTCCCAACCAGCAGCGAGAAGAACAGCGGCTTCTAAAACGACTACCTCGTGACCATCGGTATACAGCTGTTGAGCTTTAACCATTGCCTCTTTAAGTATTAAAGGCCATAGCAACTGATTCAGAACTTGTAGTTTGTCCTACAAAACAAACAAACAAAACTGATTCCATTTATTGAAAACTTTTTAATAATACATAACATCACATATATATTATACTAGCTGTATTGCTCCAAACAATTGTTTAATTTATCATAATTATTGTCTAGCTTGTTAAGTAACGCTGTATTGTTTTTGTAAGTAACAAAGAAAACTGAACTGCTATCTTTGAATGAGTAACTTGTGCCACTAAAGGTCTCTAGTATTTTTGTATTTTATTTTGTATTATAAAATAAAATACAAAATTATAGTGTTAATGATTTCTTCAATTCTATTTGGTAAAGTGCTGCAAATATTTTAGTTTATTATACATTAGCAAGACATGTTTATTTTATATATTTAATTACCTTAATGTAATTAAATCTATAAAAGTATTGACAAGTGTTTGTGTACAATTATGTATCTATGACACAATAAATAAATAAATAAAGATATTTATATATTTATCCACACGATAAGATATATCTATCCTTTATTGAACTGCTTAACAGTTGAACTGTCATTGCAATTCTACTGTAATTCTCTGCAATTTTCAAAAGTATTTAAACTGCCTTAAATGTTTCTTACACTTTAATAGCTAATAGAAGGAAGAATCTTACAGCTGTTTGATTTTAAAAATTGCAAAGACTACAGTAAAAAACAATACAAAAGATTAATTGCCTGTACTAGCACTGACTATAGAAACAAGAAAACAGCCCTCTCACCCGTACAGTGGTAGTGACCCACCCACCTACCTCTACATGTAGTGTGGTAGTGACCCACCCAACTACCCCTACACAAACAGTGGTAGTGACCCACCCACCTACCTCTACATGTACAGTGGTAGTGACCCACTCGCCTATCCCTACACAAACAGTGGTAGTGACCCAATCGCCTATCCCTACACTTACAGTGGTAGTGACCATTCACCTATCCCTATATGAACAGTGGTAGTGACCCACTCGCATATCCCTACACGTACTGTGGTAGTGACCCACCCAACTATCCCTACACATATAGTGGTAGTGACTCACCGACCTACCTCTACATGTACAGTGGTAGTGATCCACTCCCCTATCCCTACACAAACAGTGGTAGTGACCCACCCAACCCTTCACATACTATGGTAGTGATCCACCCACCTACCCCTACACGTACAGTGGTAGTGAACCACCCTTACAGTGGTAGTGACCCACCCACCTACCCCTACACGAACAGTGGTAGTAGTTGTCAAAATCTATGTGTGCCATGTCCCATTTGTTCTGTGAAATCTGGTTTTCTGTTCAGTGAAATTAGTTCTGATAGATGTTTTATACAGGTAACACCAGCGGTCTCCCTCTCTCTATGTCTCTCCAGAACACACTGGATTGACTAATAGCTGAGGTAATTCGACTAATACTTGTCTGAGGACATAGTTGAAACAAATCATCGTTAGGTAGCAGCACATACGTGCGTCTACAGCAAATACATTGGCTTGGGCAGTCTATTGTTTCTATAGAATCAGCATGGTTCTTAAAAATTAAAACATAAGTACAAAATTGAAACCGTCTTCAACTCCTGATTTGGCTCATATACAATAGAAGAGAAACGAATACCAAATTAATTCTAAATTAGGTAAATACCTTATTTCCAAAGACAATCGCACCAAGTTTCTTACGATCTATTGCTCCCTCATGATCCAATATTTCTTGGCCAAACTGCTCCACAACCTCCCTATGACCTTGAGATCCCACTTGGTAAATATTGTGTGCCAGTTGATCACAGTTGATAATACCAGCACCAAAGTTCTCTAAGTATTCGGCTATATTTGATTTGCCACTAGCTATTCCACCCGTTAGACCAACTATGTATGGTCTCTCTGGGATGTTAAGATTTGTCTGAAATTAATAAAATTATATTCTTAAGAATTATTTAATTTTATTTATTAATTCATACAAATTGTTTTATTTTTTTTATAAAAAGGAGAGTCCGACCTCCTTCTTAAACCTTACTCTGCCCATTCCTCATAGACTATTGATCTGTGCGAGGAACTTATTCAGACAGAGTATTCAGGGGGTGAAACAGGTGAATTGTACTTTTGTAGAGGGTGAATATTACTGATAAATCTTCCAGTCTAGGCCGGATTCTGAATATTACAATGCAGTGTTGCTTAATATTCAGTGAGGGGATAAGTCCCCTCAAGTTAATAGCCATTTGAGGGGTAAACTAAAATCCACTTTTAATAGCATTTTCTGGTTGGACCTTTGAACGATTGTATTTCAATTTGAAAATATCTGGACTTACCATTGAATTAGTTATGAACAAAGACATTCAACCAGAAAAAAAGACACCCGCACACCCACCTGACAAGAACCACTCTACATACACTCAAACTGAATTTCCAGTTAAAACAGCAAATTGTTCTATTACCCCTAGCTGTTCATTTGAGATGGGAAAAACCTGTCCGAGTTATTCAGTCAACCACTTTAAGGATGAAAACAAAAGGGAAAGTTACACTATGTGTAGTTTTATCTGTTTATTGTACACCAGTGTAGGAATCAGTGTGTTTGAAGCAATCATGAATCAAACTTATTTTTGTTTAGTATATAGTGTCTGAAAAGTCTTAGTATGGCTTAGTATTTAATAAACCATAGCAGATAACATCTATAAACTTTGCTCAGTGTTATTTGTCTTTATAAACTAAATTTTCTTGCTATTACCATGACATGCCTACCCTGGGTTGACGGCCCACTGAGGAAGTCATACAAATCTTAAATGTAAGCATACGTCGATGTGCATACCATTTTAAAGGTCTTAATTAGTAGAACATCATGCCGCAAATTATAATTATTAACCTCAAAAGGTTAATCCTAAACAAGTCAATAGAAAAATTGCAATCAGCATATCATTCTAAAGGATGGTCAAGCAAAGAAGAAAGCTGCAAACCGCACTTCAAAATCTTTATCCGTTACAAAATGGTTGAGTTTCAAAGATTTTAAACTACCAGCATTTTGTAACGGATAAAGCTTTTGGTGTGTGGTTTGCGGCATTCTTCTTTGCTTGACCATCCCTTTAGAATGATATGCATATTAAACTATGCTTACATTGAAATTTTTCTACTGACTACTCATGGACTGCTCCCATAGAGGAATACAAGACAATAGATCCATCTTAAAGTAGGTGTTTGTGTACAGTAATAATGTGTGAAGTTTTCTGGCTTCATCTGATATGGTAACAATAAAATTAAGCCATTCTTGAACTTACACATTAGATCAATATTGAAACTTTCGAGTGCCGCCATTTTGTTTAGGATTAACCTTTTGAGGTCTAACTTGCGGCATAATGGTCTACTAATTAAGACCTTTAAAATGGTATGCACATCGACATATACTTACATTTAAGATTAGTATGACTTCCTCTGTGGGCCGTCCCCCCATGGTAGGCATGTCATGGTAATAGCAAGAAAAAATAGTTTATATAGCCATATAACATTGAGCAAAGTTTATTGATGTTATCTGCTATGGTTTATTAAATATTAAGCCATACCCAGACTTTTTAGACACCCTGTATATATATATATTCTTAATATTATCAGTTTATAAAGTTCATTCAATATGTATTATTTTCCATGATTAATGATTGATATATAGAAAATTTAAATGAAGTAGTTAACAAGTTTGAACCCTCATATTGTAAATGTGGGTGTATTGTTTATTGACACACTTACTCACCCATACACGTACAGTGATAGTGATCCACCCACTCACCCATACATGTACAGTGGTAGTGACCCACCCACTCATCCATACACGTACAGTGGAAGTGACCCACCCACTCACCCATACACATAAAGTGGAAGTGACCCACCTACCCACCCATATACATACAGTGATAGTGACCCACCAGTACCACTGTACGTGAATGGGAGGGTGGGTGGGTCAGTACTACTGCACGTGTGGGGGAGGGCAGGTGGGCCAGTACCACTGTACGCGAATGGGAGGGCGGCTGGGTCAGTACCTCTGCACGTGTGGGGGAGGGCAGGTGGGCCAGTACCACTGTACGTGAATGGGAGGGCGGGTGGGTCAGTACCTCTGCACGTGTGGGGGAGGGCAGGTGGGCCAGTACCACTGTACGTCTATGGGAAGGCGGATGGGACATTATTTTGCCATTTGGGGTAGTATTGGGGTCATCCTCTACGGTATAAAGTAACAAATCCATAGAGGCATAAAACAATTAACATTACTTGTTACTTATTTAGTACATTGTAAAGCAATAAGTTAGTCTACATTTATTGGTAAAACAGGTGTGATGTCATTTTTAACTTATTTATGACATCACACCTAGTTTTAGTTGACTTAAAATCCAACATTGAAAACATTATGATTTGTTTAATAAATGTTAAAGGTATTTTTAATAATATAAATTAAAATGGAGGCTCAGTGGCCAAGTGACTGCTACTTGCCTCTAGAACCTCATTTCCCAGGTTCTATTCTTGGGAAAGAGGTTGGAAAACTTGAACCTATGTTGATGAAGCACATAAGGCAATATTTTGGTAGCAATGATAAGGTTTAAAAAGTATTTAAACTACTAAGAAATTGCACCAAAAAAATGTAGACAGTAAATAAAAACATAACTTACTTGTGGATTCCGTAGCAAAGTTCCTAAGCACCGTAATCTCAAATTGCTTGAACTGATCTTATCCTCTTCTTCTTCATCTTCCTTGTTGACATCCGCCA
This sequence comes from Stictocephala bisonia, assembly GCA_035578905.1. NCBI lineage: Eukaryota > Metazoa > Arthropoda > Insecta > Hemiptera > Membracidae > Stictocephala > Stictocephala bisonia. Next base: position 22,590 of record JAQJVL010000512.1, on the reverse strand, counting down.
ATAATTCAACTTGATGTATACAAAGAGGATTCAAACCGTTGGCCAACCGAATGTCATTGATTTTACCACCACCGCCGACTGTTTCTGAACTCACAACGATCATCTAAAAACGCTGCATTTGTGTTATTAGTACATTTAAGGCACTTTAATGTGTACATAGTTCCTAAACTGAAGTAAATCTAAAACTAAATATATCTGACTGATCAAATTTACTAGAGTAACAATAATTTATCAGAAAAAAAAATAGATCTGGGCCTGATTTATATTGGTCGGTAGTGAAGTTGGTTAAATACCAGCTTCATAGGCTATGGGTTCTCAGTTCGATCTTAATCAGAGTCATAACAAATTTTAAAGGGATCATCTGAGAATCACCGGCTGTTCATTTGTCGTTGGGATATTAATTAATGACACTTTATAAGAAATAGCGGCCTTAGTTTGTAACAATGACTACATTCGTTCATCAATACTCAACTGAAATCCATATTCGCCCATACCTTGACGATCGGCATCTTACATATAGATAAATAAATAAATATCTTGCCCTATTTTCCTGTACTACTAAACTAAACTGACTGTAATTAATGATTAATAATCAAGTTTTTATGTTTTAATTACAGTACTCACACTGTTTATGATTGAGTACAGCTACTCATACAATAAAATAACAATCAACAGGAAATCAATAACAACTAGAAACAAATTAAAACTTAATGCCAACACAGCAACTGAGAAGCTGATGCGACTGAAAGAAGTGATGCAACAGCACTACTACCATCAGCTGAAACAGTAGGAACTACTTCTTGGAAATTAGTTGGAAACTATCGCATCAATTTTAGTTCAAATAATTTATAATGTATTGGATTGTCACATTAATGTCATACTATCTGAATTATTGCATCTGTAGACGAATTTAGATTAATTTTTTGACACTGATTAATTTTATAATAAGTATTGCAAAACACTGATATTTAGGAATCATCATACAACCCAAAATAAACTCATATTTAGCGTCTTTCACACAGCCCTGAAAATAGACGGGCCTTGTTTAGAGAACTTTATGTTACTTGATCAATTTGTAAATTTCCCTTTCAAACTAGTTTATAGTAACCACAGCTTTCTTATCCTTATTTTGTAAAACTTTATAAATTCTAATCAGATATTGTTTAGTTTATTTTTGGTTGTTTTTATTCATTAAATTATTTTTTCTCATAATTCGTTATCTTTTCTTCTAAATTTAAAGTACTAAATCATAAATTTTTTTGCTCTAAAAATTTAGCCCAAGTTAAACGAGTGTTCATAAATAGCATTTACATAGAATATAAATAACATTCATTTCAACTTACATTACAATATATTGCCAATACTGTTAACAAGACACAATGATCCATATATCACAGGAATTAAACTGGTGAGTATTCTTTTATATTTTAACAACACTGTTGATGACAACATCACAGTAGAGATTACATTGACATCGTTGATGACCAAACTGCAGCTTTAATTGATTTATAAACTGATAAGTTAAACAAACAGTAACTACGACATGCTGGTTAAAAGCACTTAACATTTTTTAGTATTTTTTTATTCATTTAGAATTTGTTTAGATCTGCTACAGTATTAATTGATTCATTATTATTTTACTACTATATGTTAATTATAAATAGTTACTACTGCATGTCTTAGATTAATATTTTCTATTTATAGACAAAATGTGAACATGTCTTAACCCTTGCAACGTGGGAAATGAATATATACCCAACCTGCATTAGGGCCGAAACGCGGTAGATGGATATATCCTCAAAACCCTATTTTATAACATTTAATAAATTGTAGTTTCAGTGGGATTCGCTTGAAATCAGGAGATTATTGAATAGTCTTTCTAAACAACGGTTCGTGTGATCTGAAAGTGATTGGTCGGTCATGGTGGGAGGGGGGAGTGACTTTGTCAGCTAAGGCATGACTAACTGCTAATCTGCGGTTACTCATTACGCCTGAAACAGATACATCCGTTATTTTAGTTTGTGACAAAGTTTTGCCTATGTAGTATAATGTTATTATCATTCGTGTATGTTTCTTACACCAATATAGTTCCGATTTATTGTGTTTTTATTGTATACAATGTTATCTATTGGCGAGTTTACCATATTGTATTTTTATACAATTTTCATGTTTTATTTAATTTATTTGCTTTATATTTTGTAATCTTTAGCTTAATTTTTATTTCTGTTTAATCTTGGCTAGAAAATGAGTTTGATCACACAATAATTATAAACATATTTATTTCTAGAATTTTTTTAAATTTAAAAAATTGTAAAAAATAAATTTTTGACGCGCCGCCTCACGCTACTTGTTTTGCTGAATATTTTGACCGTGCGCGCCCTTTGCCGTATGCAGTTTTGATTGTTACGTTTAGTGTTGTTTTAGTTGAATATAATAAAATAGTTATTTTCTTTGTAGATAAGTGTAAATAATAGTGTGTAAAATAATAAAAACCTTTTAGTGTAAATACATTTTTTTGTTTTCTTAGAATATTTTTATTCTTTTAAATATTTCATTATGGAGAGAAAACGGGAAGGAGATATTCAAAGACTTTTATTGATGAACCTTCTGACAATATAATAATTGATGAACCTGCATCTGACGTTGACGAAGAAGATATATTAGAGGTTCAAGAAGAAAACACAGCATCGGAAGAGTAAGCCGAAGAAGACAATGCAGTTGAGTATCGAGGGCCTTATTACATTGGGAAGGACAATGAAACAAGATGGGATGCCCACTGTCCAATACGGGGAAAAAATGTAAGAACACCAGCACGAAACATTGTACGTCGCCTACCTGGCGTGATATTCATAAGCCAGAATCGGCAATAGAATCATGGAGACTTTTTCTTACTGATGATATTTTAGATGATATTGTAAGATTTACAAATCAACGCATTCTAATGGTAAGGCCAGGTTACTCAAAGCAAAGGAATGCCCGTGATACTAGTAGGAGTGAAATAGAAGCATTCATAGGACTTCTTTATTTAGCAGGTATTTACAGAGCATCTCATGTAAACCTAATGGATTTATGGGAAACAGATGGTTTTGGAATAGAGTTTTTTCGATCGACCATAAACTTAAAAAGGTTTCAATTTCTAATGAGAAATATCAGGTTCGATGATGCAACTACACACAGAGAACGGAGACTACTGGACAAGCTCGCTCCCATCAGAGATATATTTGAAAAGGTTGTGGACAAATTTAGGACAAGTTTTTCAGTGAGTGCGTTTCTGACAGTTGATGAAATGCTCAAAGTGTTCAGAGGACGCTGTGCCTTCAGACAGTACATAAGGAATAAGCCGGCCAAATATGGCATAAAAGTGTATTCTCTGGCATGTGCAAAAACATTTTACACCCTAAATATGGAGATCTACGCCGGTAAACAGCCTGAGGGGCCTTTTTATCTGCAAAACTCAGGACTTGAAGTGGTAAAGCGAATGATAGAGTCTGTAAGTGGTACAGGCAGATCAATTACAACCGATAATTGGTTTACCTCCATCCCACTGGCAGAGACCCTACTTAATGACCACAAATTAACACTAGTAGGGACAATAAGAAAAAATAAGAAGGAAATCCCTCCTGCGCTTATTTCTAAAGGTAAGCCAGTGCATTCCAGCATTTTCGCATTCAAAAAAAATATTACTATGGTAGCTTATAGTCCAAAGAAAAATAAAGTAGTTACCCTAATTTCTACTATGCACGACAACGATGAGATTGATCCAGAATCAGGTGATTCTTGTAAGCCATACATTGTTACTTTTTATAATTCGACAAAATGTGGGGTGGACGTAGTAGACCAGTACAAAGAGAGGTACTCTGTTTCACGCATCAGCAATCGTTGGTCTCTGACATTATTTTTTACAATATTGAACGTAACTGGACTGAATTCCTATATTGTTTTCAAACATGGAACTGGCAAATTCGACATTCCTCGACGACATTTTTTAAAGGAAATTAGCAAACAGTTGTGTGTACGTTACTTACAAGAACGCAGTGCAATAAAGACACTCCCAGTGGGACTCAAAAGAAACATACGTCAAATGTTAGGAATGCCGGAAGAAGCGGAAGTAGTACCTGCTCCAGCTTCTCGACGTAGAACGACCAAGACAATACCTATTGATGTGCGCCTTCTGTGACTGGAGAAAAAACAGGAAGACTAAAACCAAGTGCCATCTATGTCAGCGACACATCTGCAAGGAACACACAACAGTGACCTGTGTACGAGTGCCAATCAGGAAAGAAGCGAAGACTCGGAATAAAACACAGCTACAAAAAAATCAGGTCAACGTTTTTTCTTTCATAAATTTGCAAACTAATACTTTGAAAATATGTACTATATTTAAATTCCAATATTTGTAAACTTTTAGTTTTTGTCATACATACAACCAGACATGTTAGCATTTAGTTTAGCATTAATAAATATATATTTCTTTGAATAATACGTCTTCTTTCAATACCCGGTCTAAACCTCCTGGCGCGCCCTTTCGCGTGACTGAGTTGAACGCGCTCTCTCCAGGGTTAAACCCATTTCTGATTGGATAGAAATAGAACAAAAAACAAGCAAATTACTTAGGAGTTACTATCGATAGCAAACTTACCTGGACTCACATATAGATAAACTGTGTGGAAAGTTGTGCAGCGTATTAAAAAAAATTGAAAAACACTTGCAATACGGATACAGCAATAGTAGCCTACTTGTCACTGTTTGAAGCAATCTAAGATATGGCTTGATAGTGTGGGGCAACTCATCAGCTAGAAACCTGCAGCGAGCACATGTAATTCAGAAAAAAGCAGTGAGAATACTGGCCAGCCCCAAACCCTTGGATTCCTGCAGGTAAGCCTTTAAAGATCCAAATATACTGACTGTGGTGTCCCTCTTTGTACTAAAAGTAATCTGTCATACCGTCTCACAAAATTTCACAAAGCTAGGTGAGACTTACAGCTAAGCAGCAGATATGCTAATGACTTTTCACTGCCACACTTTTCTGGCAGTGAAACCCAATTTTACACTTGTTACAGTAACGTAACGTACACTTTTTTAAACATCTCTCATGTTATGAAAAAACTAAGCTACGTAGGTCCAAAACTCTCTAACCTCCTTCCTGACAACCTGAAGAGAATCTGCAAAGAGAAGAACTTCAAACGAAAACTGCATGAATGCCTTATGAACTGGTCTCTCTACTCAATTAATGAGTTTGCTACATGGAAAAACCACTAAATCAAGGAGTCTGTAACAGCTTAATTATAACTTTAAAACATAATTTTTTTTCTTATTGTATGTGTCGAGTATGGGTTCTTATTACCACTGTACGTGTATGGGTGGGCAGGTGGGTCATTACCACTTTATGTGTATGGGTGGGCGGGTGGGTCAATACCATTGTATGTGTAAGGGTGGGCGGGTGGGTCAATACCACTGTACATGTATGAGTGGGCGGGTGGGTCATTACAACTGTACGTGTATAGGTGGGCGTGGGTCAATACCACTGCATGTGTATGGGCAGGTGGGTGGGTCAATACCACTGTACGTGTATGGGCGGGTGGGTGGGTCAATACCACTGTACTTGTATAGGCGGGCGGGTGGGTCAATACCACTGTACGAATACCTATTCTGTACTTAAAGTTCATGAATAAAGTTTTGACTTGTCTTGGTATTTTGCTTATATATACAAAATAACCACTTTTGGGGGGATAAGTAAGCATAAATGGATAATGGTGCCTCCAGCATTTACATTCAGTTACCTTATTTGTAAATACTTAGTAAATAATTTACAAATAAATAGCCAAGCACTTATTATTACAGAACAGAAAAGTGAGCACTTGCAAAAATAGATTTCTACATACCTGGAATGTTGGGTCATCTTTCGTTGGTCCATATATATCATTAATTGGAACCACATCATATGCTAATGATGGTTCAACTTCTTCTAGAAAATCTCTCACTTTTTTAATTCTAAGCTCACATGGTTCTATTAGTTCCCAAAGTTTTTTTCCTGAAACAAAATATATATAAAAATGAAAACCCATGAACTCATAATGTGTGCAGATTTTGATTGGTCAATACTTTTGATCAATACCTGAGTGCCTTTACTTTTTAATGCACTTTTATAGTTACGACCACTTTTTTCCTTTTTATTTCACTAATGAACCACTGCTTAAAAAAGGAAAATATGTGTTCACTCCACTATATAAACAACAGACTGACAATGTCGAGGGTGTGTATGTATAATGAACTGTTACACTTCCCCCACTTACGAAATAGACTCTTCCAGCCAGCCACACTGAACAAAAGTAAAAACATTGCCAGCTTGGATATTCAGGCACATTTTAAATTGTCGAGAGAGGGTGACCAAGTCAATACAGCACCTGCAATTTTGCGAAATGCAAAACCGAAACACTTACACATTTGTGTTTCAAAACTGAACGTCGCTTCAGACTAATTGTAATTTTATACTGTAAATAATTTGTATTGTTAACTACTTGCCGAACCGGATGGCACGAACTTCCGGATAATCGAGGTTGTACAGTTGGATTTTTTAAATTACAGTACATGTCTAGCTTATTGTTATGTTTATAAAATATTATCGTTTATTATTTCATTTAATGGTGATAACAATTTGATTGTCCAAACAGGCGCTTGCAAACAAATATTCAAATTACTGTGACTTTACTGTAATAAAATGCATATTACTTAGACTAATATACTGGAAATATAAATATTCTTTTTTTCTGTCCAATACTGTAACAATAGGCATCAATACTATATTTTGTGTGGTAGCTGCCAAAATCGTGACAGTCCAGCTACCAGATTTGCTGCTTGTTTAGAACTACCCAGGGGGTACGTACAGCTTTAAAGATTTGCTGTGGACACGAACAACATCAACCACAATTTTATATATGCAGATGATATTGCTTTAGCTTATCAACACAAGGACTTCACAGCTACTGAAGAAAAACTCACAAGTGACATTGTAGCCCTCGAAGAATATTTTAGAACCTGGAAGCTAAATCCTAACCATCGAAAACCCAAGTAACCTGCTTCAACCTAGGTAATAGACTGGCTAATCAAAAATAGAACATCTTTCAAAATGGTGTAAAACTCCTTTAGAATGATCATCCACAGTATCTGGGAGTAATGTTTGATCTATTGCTGACGTTTAGAAGCCATCTTGGGGATCCAACGCACATGTCCTGCGTACAACTGCTTTGTCTCTGGTCTATTCAGCTGCTGAATACAATGCTCCTGTATGGCTAAATAGCGCACATACTAAAGCGATTGATATAGAGTCCAACTTAATAGAGACATGAGAGCTATTACTGGCACTCTCATGTGCAACTTCACTAACTTTGCTCCTGGTGCTGCACCGGAATATAAGCTCTTCCAGAAATAAGACACCAGAAGGCAGTCTACCTAAAGAATTCAATAAGATCTCGAATGCCTTGCATCTCCCCATTACCCAGGATCTCTCAGAATGGTCCCTTAAAATCTTGAAACCCACCTCTATTTACTGCTTTCCAGTTGAGCAGATAACATTTCTTGCCCAATACTAGCTTGACCGTAGCGTGGAACAGTTTTGATGGACAAAATAAGTTCCTTATTAACAACCCGTCAATTCCTGTGGATGGGATGAACCTCCCTCGTAGAGAGTGGTCACTGATGAATCAGTTCCCAACTGGCGTGGGTAACTACTGGAATTATAAATGGGGATTGACACTAAATCAGTCATGTGATTGTGGGTTAGTATTAATAAGGCCTACCAAATGTAATTTAAACACTTCTTCCTCATATAGGGCATATATATATAATTTGTGAAAAATGGATTATACATACATTTATCTGTTTACTAAGCATCACCTGTCTATGTTTCAGTTTAGACTTTTCATTGCCTGATTTCCATAGTTGTGAAAACATTTTAAAGATTAATAGAAATTCAAACATTAAAAAACATGTATGTAGCAAAATAACTCAAGTAGAAAATTTATAATAATTAATAACTTAATGTACACTTAACAATGCTCCATTGAATGTACATAAAACATGTAACAAGGAATGATTATTGTCAAACTAAACAAAGAAAAATGGCGTATCCTCATGAATAAGAACAAACGAGTGCAACCAAGGCTTTCTGAATATCTCCAATTTACGTCATTTTCCTACAGCAACCAATGATTATAAGAGGAGCAGAGTGACATTTGGTTGTAAGGGCGTTTTTTTCAAGTTTTCAATTGACGCAAATGATGCCGTATTATAGCAAATTCCGAACTAACGAATGCCAAACTAAAGATGTTTTACTGTATACTAAAATGGATTTCTGATTAACCTGTACCAATTTGTACAATTATGAAAAATGCTTTTTCTTAAGGTTACAAGTGTGTAATTGTTACACTCTTTACGGTGATCATGTTCTGTTGAAATAAACTTAATTTGTTTTCAGGATACAATACAACTCACAGCGGCTTAGTGATTAGCTGGCGTTTAGATGACTTTGGGAATGCACCAATTCATTCCTTACAAATAAATATCGTTAAACATTGGATCCAATTTGTGACATTACAAATATGACTTTTTAAACCATTGCTAGCAAAAATATCAATTTATCTGAATTCTAAGATCGTTCACTTATGTTCATCCAACATAATGGTGTAATTCGAATGCTTTATTTGAAAATTGTGAGTTGGATGAATTCAGGATACCCACTTTGATCTGAAAAGTTGGGCCAATTTTGTAGCTTAAAACATTTCCTATAGATAGGATAACTATACCACATTTCGTGTGAAAACTTAGCACTTAAAGAGTGGTATTATATAGCATCTTAAGTTTATCAAAAGTGCATAATTAACAATTATTCACACCTAAAGAATGCATATGCTTTTCAGGTGCATTGAATCAAAATTGCCAAACTAACGAAACATTAATATTTAACCCTCGAGCTGGCAGGCAATTGCTCTCTACTAACAGCTGATTTTTTCCTATTTGAAAGCATTTTAAAAAATTTTAATTTGATTTTCAGTACCTAAATGTTAACCAATCATTACATGTTATACATAATTATTTTCTTCATGAAATGTCAAAGAGTAAGACAATAATACTTTAAATCGTTCATGAAAATATAAAAATATATACACAACCTTTATTTATTTAACATTTGGAAAGTTTTTATAAGTTTCTTGGCCAGTAAGATGTACATAAAATACATATAACAAAATATGCGAAATGAGCAGAATTTAGTGCTAAGCAAAATAACATAAGTACAGTTTGAAGTTGTTCCTTGACAAAATAAGCAGTGCATGCAAACCAAACTCGTAAACAATTTTGATCAAAGTTTGGTACGCACGACAACGGCCGATGTCTACCTGCCAAACAAAATGATTTCAAAGCCTTGCAAAATAAAATTCGGTACTGATATTCAAATGAAACAACTTTTATCGGATGGATAAATCAATGTTCTTTAATTTTGTACAAAAAGTATTATTATGGCATCACTTGTCTATTATAGAATAGAATAGTTTTTATTTTTCTTGAAAAAGTTTTTTACAATTACAATTATACATTTATAAACAGAATATGTAAAACAAAGAAAACCTCTCAAATTCTTCCTCTCCTATTATTACGATGTTATATTACATTTATAGATACAGAGTTTGCAAAAATAAAATTATACAAATAATTTGATAAAGTACTGAAATGTTTATGTAAAAATTAAAAATTAAATATGGATAATACACAAATAAGAGTTAATTTGAGGAAGACAAAGAAATCAATATAACATACTATATATTTAAAACCCAATTTTTCAAGAAAAATATAGGGCCTCTAAGGCAATGCCTGTTTAGAGGTTCCAGCCAACTAAATTAAACATAAAAATGTCAGACACGAAGAGAGGATAAAACAATTCAGTGTAGAAAATAATTATATAAAAACAAGCTATAACACTTACAAGAAAATAGAATATAGACTCTGTAATGATATTAATTCAAAGAAAAACTAAACCTGCTCTATAGTATCTAAACGAAGTAAACAAAAATAAATTAAAATATTTCTGTATGTAAAATAGACTCACACTTATTTCTTTCACACCGTTACACACACACCTACACACACTAAGACACACTCCTGCCCGCACGCAACTCTAGATCATACCAAATGTCAAACTTGTATGTTAATTAATACATCTACATTATCTTGATTGAAAAGCCAAAAAAGTAGCTTCTTTTTAAATGAAAATTTACTTTTACAAAATCTTACTTCCATTGGCAATTTATTGTACATTCTTGGTCCTTGAAATAAATAGCATTTCTCAAAATGTGTAATGTTAGGTTTTGGAATAGAAAATACTTTTGGATTTCTTAATGCATTTTTAAAATCATTATTTATTTCTGGTAAATTTCCACTCATGTTGTAAAAGATATTTAATACTTTGAAAACAAACATGTATTTTAATGGTAATATTTTATTATTTAAAAAAAGCGGATGAGATAGTTCCATCTTTCCTTTACATAGTATAGTTCTTAGAAACTTTTTTTGTAGAACTACAATTGGCTTTAAGTTTGTTTCATACGTTCCCCCCCAACAAGCAAGACCATAATTCATCCTACTATGCACCAAGGAAAAATAAAGCATCCATAAAACATCTTTACTACAAATTGATTTTAAAAAATAGAAAATTCTCAATGTATTATTTAATTTCGACTTCAAGTTTTTGATGTGAGATTTCCAATTTAGCTCATCATCCAGCACGATACCCAAATATTTGATCTTATATATGTTGATACATGAGGAGTCTGTATCGAGGCCAGATTTCCTACGTTGCCAGTACAGAATGGGCTTGTAACCAGATCGAGTTAAAAAAAAATTAATACAATATTTAAAATAGTATTATGCTAGTTTAGTATACTACCCAACCTTCAACAATTCATTACGTAGCAAGATGTTTAGCTTTGAATTAACTGAAACTATGGTCTAACTAGAGAGAATTACATATAACTAAATCAAGTATTTTGTTTGTACCTTTGAGCATTTGAATATCCGTCACACCCACTGTGATTTTTTTCTGGCAATGCAAGATAGCTTCACTTAACAATATCTTATGGCCATAGTGAAGTCTATCAAATGTACCACCTAAAACAACATTATCAAATATCTGGGCCTCACAAGGCTGACACTCTTCTTCACTACTACCTTCATTTAGATTTTGTAATGCAACTATCTGACAGCCATTAGTTTTGTTGTGGAGCCATAAATCAACATATTTGTCTACTTCCTCTTTGCCAAAAAGTTGGTCATAGTAAATTATATCTACTGGGGTTTTAGGTGATATCTTGCAAAACATTGTACTTCTAATATTAGACAGTATAACTCTAAAATCTAAATGTTTATATCCAAGCAGTTTTGAATACATGCCAACAACTGTGGAACTATAAGAAGGACAGTTTGTAGTCCTTTTAACACCAACATTATTTAGATTAAAATTTGTCTTCCATTTCGTAAGTGGAAAATACTGAATATAAACTGTATTAATAGCCTCAGTGTGAATTAAAGGCAAAGTTCTTAAAATTATATTTGGATTTGATATCAACAACAATCCACTTTTCATCATAGGAGGTTATTATGATAACGTTCACAGTCTAGGCCTAATTGTAATATAAAATTACGTTTTGTAATAAATTTTTACAGGTTTCAATTTGACAATGTAGTTTTGTTAATATAAAATAAGTTTTTATCGACGAAGTAAAGTTTCAGATACAACTGAGTCATGCCCTAATTCTAACCTTACATAACCTGAAAATAGTCTGCCCTGCATAATCAAACAGTCAAACAAATTAATTAATGAATGACTGACAGTAGAGTCACAGCTGGTAAAGTACGACAGTCGACAGCGGTATAGGTACAACACAAACAATTAATTATATTTTCCAATTTATCCCAACCAAAGACTTATAAGATTAGAAAAAACCACCAAAGTAAGTTTTCGAAAGATATTCAACGAATACACACGGACACATATATGTATTAATTGATATACTGTATCATACTATTGTCCAGCCGTTCTAACTTTACCTCTGAGGTCTGTGGGATAAACTGGAAAATCGACATAGGAAAAATCGCATCCAGACCGCCACAACCCTTCACAAAATTTTATATCCGGTGACTCACAATTGAGAAGAATGTATGAAGGTACAACATTTTTTTTTTTATTGGGAATTAAAATCTATTTAGTGTTTAACTGGGAACAGTGGCGTAGCCAGGAATTTATTTCGGGGAATCCGGGTGATACCGGAGGCCTGAGGTTTTAATAAATTGCCATCCATAGTTCTAGTAAATTGCCATTAATTTTAATTAAAAGTAAATTTTAATAAATTAAAATCCATAGTTTTAATAAATTGCCAACTAAATAAATCTCAACATTTTTCTTGTAGCAAATGCGTACATTTAATCTGCTGAATTTAACCTTCAACAGATTATTTAGAAAAGTATACAGTCGAACTAGTCCATACTACTAGACAAGTCTGTAGGCGGTATAAGTCTATTTTTTACGAACTTCAGTTGTTATAATAGAGCCTTGATAATGTAGTTTAAACATTTATAGTTTATCAATGTTTTAGATGTTCTGTTTTTGTCCCAATGTTCGCTAAAAATGTAAGTTATTGGTAATTGAAACTAAACAAATATTGTGCGATGTAAGCCTATGTTCAAATTACTAGAGCATAGTAAACAATTGAAAATCGTAATCAATACAAAATAAGTTATTTAAGGTTTCATAAACAAATTATACAAAAATAATAATATAGTTAACATGAAAAAAGAAATAAGGTTAAAACACTTTACTAGTACCATTTCAATGTAAAAGAAGTTGAGCAGTAAAGAAAACAAACTTTTTGATCAAAAGTGTAATCAAACAGTAATTAAAGAATTGTTTACAAGGAATATTACCTAAAATAAAACGTTACCAAACAATTTTGTTTTTAATCCGATTGGAATTTTTCTGGGCTTTTTGGCCATCATGTCCAAGACTTCATCAGGTTTTGCTAGTATATCACGATGTATAGAGAGATGTGCCAAACCATCAATGACATCTGGAATACGGAGTGAGACTTTGGGGAGGTTGTGCAAAAAGCAAAATTGAAAGGGGTTTTAAACTTCAAAAAAAGGCTGTTAGAATAATTGCTAAGTTGAACCACAGAGAGTCGTGCCGGAATTCTTTTAGGGAGTTAAAATTACTAACTTTACCTTGCCTTTACATGTATGAGGTGATATTATACTGCAGATCACGTTCTTCCTTAATTCGTGGCAGGAACGTTCACCAATACTACACTAGAGGCAGGGACAACCTCCGAACACAGCAACACAGATTGGCACTATCAGACCACATGCCACATCAGGTTGGTGTCAGACTAATCAACAGGCTCCCTGAAGAATTTTCAATTAACAACCAAAGTCAATTCAAAACTCGACTTAGACACCTCTTGATGGCTAAAGCTTTCTATTCTGTGGATGAGTTCATTATGAGTCGCTGGGATGATTAAACAGCAGGACAGGAAGGCAGTATGATTGTGGCTGTATGAATGTTAGTAATATGTATGTGAATGTGGGGTGAATGACCATTTGTTATTTAGTTTTAGAATTTTTAACACATTTTAAATAGTTATGTATATAACATTGACGATTGCATGACATGTTAAAAATTGTTACTACGCAATAAAATAAATTTAAAAAAAATAAAATAAAATCAAGGCAAGTTTGACTTGTACTGTGCAGATATGATTTCAAGCGTCGAAGGGTTGAAAATGATTTCTCGACAATAGCTGTTATTATTGGTAATGTACCTGGTGTTTTCAATGCTTTGAAATTTGAAGGAAACATACGTTCATCACACTTATTCATGAACGACACAAAGTAAATCAGTATTCTTAAAGTTAATCAAACTTCTCCTCCACATTTTTATCTCGCTTTCAAGCTGGAAAGGATTGCACAAATCACTAGGCCATTGTATTGAACCAACTTCGCAATATAATTGAAATTCTTTCATCATCAAGTTCTGCACATTTTTTAGGGAGTAAGCAGCACAAGTTTTCCAATTCACTTTTGTGAACCAAGAATCTATTTCTCATTTCTTGAAGCAGGGAGTCCATGAAGGGAATAAACAACGAAAGTCTGAAATATTCTTTAGGATCACTTGTCTTGTAGTTTGATCTTTATGTTTGTTTTCCAGTTAGTCTAGGTATGGAGATATTCATGTCAATTTCTTTAGCAATATCTTCTGCGTCCTTGAACAACTCGTACACAACTTATTCAGAGTTGTCTCACATATTTTGAATTTCCGTCGTAAATGTTTCAACATACTGCATTGCATCGGCCAAGCCCAGTGTAGTTGTTTGCAGAAACTTACAAAGTCCAAACGCAAGATAAAACCACTTTGCTCACAGTTACGACTGCTAACAAAAACTGGCCGTTGTTGAGAGAATAGACAACATAAATTCCCTTGAAGATGTCTCAGCGTCGTTAAAGTTTTGTATTTCAGAAAGAGCTTTGAGACTAGGTAAAAAAGTTGTTTGAATGTTACCATTGCACTCAAATGCTCCACACATCGTGTCTCACAAAACTTCAGTAGCCTTGTTCTTTTTGCACTGGGATTTTCACCCTTTAGCAATTCATCCCTATTTGATGATAACATGAAGAAATTTATTATGTCTTTTATCGTAGTTAATGCATTTCTTATAGCTGGTACAGTGCATGTGTATGATAGTACTAGATTTAAAGCATGACTGGAACAATGCACGTATGCTTCGGTGTGGGTTTTTTTTTTATTAATGCAGCACAAACTTTGTACTGCCCGCTCATGGCCGATGCCCCAACATAACCTCGTCTTTTAAAAATGACAAATTTACAGCAATACTGTTAAACTCTTGTAGTAGTTTTTCAGCTAATGCCTCACCACAAGTGCCATGCACAGGTACAAATTTAAAAAAATCTCTTAAAATAACTTGGCCGTCGTTTCCCTTATCTGTGTACCTAGTGCACAATGTAAATTGCTCAATGCCACTTATATCGGTGGTCTCGTCAGCAAGTATACTGAAGCTCTCTGATTCGTTAATTTTATTTACAAGTTTAGTTTAAATAACAAATTAAACCAAAGCCACAAGTATCGATTATCTCGTTTTGAATCTGGGGACTTGTATACGATGAGTTAAGGTTACAATAATCTAAGTGGCTTTTCAGCACGTCATCGCCTCTTTTTATTCTGAATTGAAGTAAGGCCCTAAAGTTCCCATAGTTTGAACTAGTGTCGACTTAATGATTAGCTTTCATCTTTATCGGCCTACCATAAAGAATTACTGTTTTCACTATAGGTAAAAGCTTTTGTCTATTCTGTACTGCCACTTCTTTTCTTTCCTTGTCTGTTTGAGAACAAATGTCATCAGCTTTCCCCTCATAAACACAAATAAAGTTTTGAGTAACAATGCTACAATGTTTGTGGTAATTGCTGTTCTCATACCTGCGGAATTCCTGCTTGGCATCTTTCCATTTTGTGAAAGAAGACAAAACTAATGCTCCCAATTTGAAATGTTGTCATTTCCCTACTTCCTTTTCTTTAGCAAATAAAATAAACAATATTTACAGAACCCCCTCTTTTTGAGTATGAAAGCGAATTAAATTCAAGTATCCATTTATTTGGAAATTTTAAATTTCTTACTCCTAGGGGAAATTGGAAATTGTCACCTGGAACCCAACATTTTGTTAAAATTATATGTTTTTCACTGTCTGAGAGAGTTATGTTCATAAAGCTGCCTATATCATTAGAACTAAACTCACAGGTGATGGATGATGTTGTAGGGACAATGGCAGAGCTGGTTCCTGCGGAGTTTGAAGAACTGACAGCAAAATCCACCGCGTCTTCTTCCAATGATGGAGAATGAGGTCTTTTAGAACCTTTGGTTTATTTATTTATTTTTTTTTAACAAAGTTCAGTATACTGACTTTTTCTTACTCATATTAAAGAATCACAACGAATCATGCAAGAAACAAACTCACAATATATGTAGTAAAGATGGCGGGACACCTACAACAGACGAATCTATATGTTACTGTCGTGAAATCACCTAAATGTATAATGGAACGGGTTACACGTTAACTGCAGTGTTGACTGAACTGAACTGTGAGTGTGACAGATTCAGTCACGCGAAGGTCAACGCCAAGACGATGCATGCGCAGACGCACGACCCCAATCCCTCCCACCACTCCTTGCTCTATTCTTTCGACTAGACACCTCTTCACCAATGGTAAATACAAATGTTATTTGGCTTATCTAATTAAAGGGGGAAGTCGTACTGAAAAACATAAAGTTATATCTAAGATGGCTGATGGTGGGCTGAAAGAAGGGAGTTGCACACCTGTTGTATCCCAGTCGCTGACGGCAGTTTTAATGTGTTCTGAAAATATTTTATTTAAAAATATAAGTTAAATTTGCTACATTAAACGTAAAAAGCTTCATGGTTTGATATACTGATTGAATATCAAACAAATATCTTATGATTAACCAAGCAGTTTGTTAGATTTAATCGATTACTTTATAGATTCGAGTAACGTAGCCATTCCTATTCTCTACGTCAACTCGGTGACACGTGGAGTGAATACCTGTACATAAACGGCAATTTGCTGCTTGTGGAGCATATGTTATAATAAAAACAATATTTAAGGATGTGTGCATTGTATACATCCTTAAAATAGTCATAATTGACTATTTTTATGATGCATTACAACTATGGGCTATTTTAACTATAGGTGTCAACGTAATGTTGAAAGTATTTTTCTTTTTTATTTCGGGGAGGGATACATTCCGATATCCCACCCTTGGCTACGCCCAAGACTGGAAAGTACTTTTTTTACTGTTTACAAATATAAAAAAAACGAAGTCAATCCGGACAAATTAAAGTTATAAACACTATAAGGCACTAGTTGTGATTTATCTAGACCGGGAACAAATTAGCCGTGGGACAGGAAGGAGACAAGCGCTCAAGATATACAATGTTGCCATGTTGTGCTCCCCTCAGAGGTAAAGTTAGAACTGCTGGACTATAAGTAATCCACGGTGTAACGCTCGTTTTACTACTATTATTTATCAAATTGAGGAAATAAAAATTAATAATTGGTAGCGTAGTTGGTTAAAGCCGAGCTATATAAGCTAAATTTTCTCAGTTCGATCCCATTCAATTATAACACATTTTAAAAGGGATTACCTGATAACCACTGGCTGTTAATTTGTCATTGGGCTATTAATTAATGACACTTTCTAAGGTATAGTCAGCCTTATTTTGTAGCAGTGTCTACATTCGCTCACCTATACTCATCACAGTCATTTGAAATCCATATTCGGACTTATATTGACGATTGGCGTCTTAAGAATAAATAGAACAAAAAAATAAATGAAATATAATGTGTTTTACATGGTTTAATTTTAATCTATCATGGATAGCCCAGTTAAAAATTACAGTATCCCATAACACAACGTAATATTTTAAAGTAACACTTGTTTGTCTCTACGTTTTTACTGATATATTGTACATTTGGAATAATCTGGAAATTTGAAGGTCTGAAGTAACAAGTGAGCAGGAACGGTTATCACTGTTCACTTAAAAGAACAGGCAATCACATCACTAGTTATGTCGGCGTCTCATGAGTCAGAATAATCTGACCGTATTCTCCAAATAGTCCACTTGCCTCAGTGGATAATAAAATAGAAATTATTATCCTTACACTATAATCATGTTAGCTAATTAAATTTGCATCAGATCTTGAAACTTATAAAGAGAACACATTCAAATAATAATTAAATAAACAATAGAAGGTAAATTAATACGTAGTGTGTAAAGTGTAAGCCCAGACTGAAGTGCATTTGAAGATGAAGAACATCCTTCGAAACCAGTCGATTCTTTATGAATCTCTCTGGTCTGAGGAAGGTGAGCGTGGTTCACCAAAATCGATCACTATAATATTTGTGCATTTTGTACTTGTATTATAATATATTTACATTTTGTGTTTATATTCTAATACATTTGTGTTGTGTGAAGTTTACCTGTACTGTATATGTACCAACACGTATTATGATAATTAAAAATCTATTTGTGCTGAAAAACTCAAGATTGGTGGTGGCATAAAAAAGAGAGGTATATTTTATTTTTCCATTTATTGTGAATCAGTATAATACCGATAGAGTAGTAATATAATTAATTAATTAAAGCAGATGATGAAAGCTGACTATGATGTGATTCTTCTATTGTTTGGCTGGTTTTTTGTCAAATGAACATTGTGTCGTGGTAGTACAAATACGCTGCCACCACTGTCACTTATTAAAGGGGAAAGACCCTAGAATACTTCCTCACGGATGCACCACGTGGTCACGGAAGGAGCAATAACAACTGCGGCTTTTAGTAAATGTTAATTTTTATTTACTTTACATGAATTACAATCCATAATAATAGATTCAGTACATAATGTTATATTGTAAAATGAACAAAATCCTAACGTCCCGTATTGTCTAACTACGGTAACCTAAACATATCTGATAATTAATATTAGCCAAGAGCCGACCAAGACATAACTCATATACGTACTCCTCGAGATCTGCCAGAGTTCACCCCTCCTGGCCATCTCCATGCGTTCGCATGGCGATCGGTGATTGGTCCGATTGGTTCATACAATCGGCACGGCGATGACAATGCAGTCAGGCGAACGACCTTAGCTTCCGCCGTGGACTGAGTAGCTCACGTGGTCGCTAAGATACAATTTTGGGAAATGTATGTTTAGCGGCGTTGGGGGTCGACTGAAACAAAGTTGAAACAGATCTTCACCTGGCAAAAGAAAGCCTTGAGGTGTATGCTACGACTGCCTCCACGTTCTCATCGTAAAGCTCACTTTGTTAGACTGGGACTGTTAACAGTTCCCAGTATTTACATCTTTTAGGCGTCAGTCTACATAAAAATGCACACACCACTTTACACAAATAACACCTATAGTTACAACACAAGACATAAAAATCATTTTTCTGTTCAACACAATTTAAAAGTTCTTGATGCAACACCTAAATATTCTGGCCGAACAATTTTCCAAATTCTTCTATCTCAAATAAAATCTCAACCAATTAATAAATTCAAAGATCTTTTGAAATAATTTTTGATCGAAAATAGTTTCTAAAGTCTAGAAGACTTTTTTGAATTGTGCTGTCAATAACTCCCCAATCAACCCCCCTTTTTGTGAAATAACCCTACCTAACCTAAACTCACCGATGAGATGGTAGAGGCCTTCTTCATGTCCTGTCTGGAGTCAGGCATTCTGACGACATCCAAAACCGCAAAGGCCATCTGGATGAATCTCCAAGTAAGTAAGTATCCAAGTAAGGTGTATAAGTTGTAAAGAAGTAGATACACAATTATTTATATGCATAATGATATCAGTTACTTCTCAATATTCCTTGGTTTCATGGTTTCAGCCTGTTCTTTCCTTATTATTTCTTCTTTTTTTTATCTCATTCTCATTCTGTTAATCAGCTGATTGTCGGCTTGCTCGCGCTTATACATACTTGAGTTAATAAGTTTGAAGTTTGAAGATAGTTTTGAATCAACATATGTTTGGGTTCTATTTTAGTAAACTTTAAATCAAAATAATCACTTATATTTATCTATCTAACTGTGAATATTTTTAGTATATTTTTTTTGTTTATGTGTTATTGCGCTTTTAAAATAATTGTACTTTTGGTGTAAGATATTTTGAACTAGGCTCATATGTAAAAGTAGGACTTATCATATTTAAATATTGATTAGCTGTACCCCTTGTGTAACAGAGATCACACTTACACAGTTGATTACTACCATTATTTAAGAATCAATTTAACTTATTGTTTGTGCAATCAATCCAGTTCTGAATAAAGTAAAACTCAGCCAGGTTTAGTCACACTAAGTTGAATTGCTGTTATATAATTTATAAGACTTAAGTGAAAACTTTTAATATGAATACTTCAGTTATAAGTGATCTTGATCAACAAATCTGTTGTGCTCAAGAATATTTGAATCTTTCTAATAGTAAGTATGACAAACTTAGCGTGTAAAATAAAATTATTACGTACCAGCTCCCAAATAGTTAAAGGATACATTTAACTAATTTATATACAGCATATTATTTTAACACTTCAGAGTAGAGCCGCCATACGGCAGTGCATAAAATAACATGTTAACTGGGCGACACAAGTGTCGCCTAGTTCCAACATTTTGTCGCCCAGTAGAGGTAGCAGCAGGTGCCAGCAAATCTTCAAGGACAAAATAATCAATTTAGGTGATTTTCTTCAAACTGAAAATTTAATACAAAATATTATGATTTTCAAGCTTTGTTAAAAGTACAAACAAACTATTCGTTAAAGTTAGAATTAATGAGTTACTTTATTGTGATCAAGGTCAAGTACGTATAGTGTAGTGATATGCCCTTAGCAGTCAATGCAGTGGAGTGTGTAACGTGCAGGTGGGTGTAGCAAACAAAATGTTCTACAATAAAATTGCTCTTCAATTTATTGTTTACTTTTAATATTTTGTCCTACCACAGTGAAAGTACAGTTTAAAATATTGTGTCTTAATTAGTTTTATTAAAAATAAAATAAAACAAAAGCTTAGTTTCTCAATGAAATATTCTTACAAATATGTTAAGAAATCACATTATGTAAAAAATCTCAGTAATACCAAAATAGGCTTAATTCACGTTTTTAGGCTTCAAAATATGAAATTTTTTCAGGAAGGATCTTGGATCATTAATTGAAATAAGGGAGTTATGGTATTCAATTTAACTCCTGGACCATGTGTATTCACTCCCCCCCTCCCTATGTTGCCCAGTGAAAATATGCTCTGTCTCACGGCTTAAGCCTTGTTGCTCCTCTCCGGCATTGACCTTTATTCCAGTTTATCTATTAATGATAATGACATGATTAATTATCATTATGATTAAATATAAAACGGGAAGAGTTGACATGGGCTATTCATGTTTTTGGTCATGTAAGGAAAGGTTTTCAAAAGTTATATTTTTTAGATTAATTTGTTTATACATTTTTAATCAAACTCAAACCATGCCAAATATATTTTACAAGCTTTTAAGTAAAATATAAATCATAATATTAACAAAAGTAACTAACTTTAAAATGTATAGCTGTACCATTCTGTTTTTCGTCCTTGGAAGTGCAATTAGGTCACTTGGAAATCTGCTAACTTATATTCGTAGATTCTTGATGCTATATATTTGTTTTGATCATCATCAGGTACATTGGTTACTAAATCATAACTATCGTTACTTAATATGAAGAAGCTCTGACCATTTTTCTGTTTTAAAATAAAGTTGTCAATGATTTGTGTCAGAGTATAACATCACTGACATATAGGTCATATGTAAAAACATGAAATTTGATAGTAAAGAACTAAAAATACGATATTGTATTATTATTAATAATAATATGAATCATTGAAAAAGTTCCTACCTATTTAGTAAATTGGCTTTTATCTGGCCCAATAATGCCGTATCACTGTCAATTTTCATGCTGGCCAATGGAAGCTTAATGCTTGTACCAGTGTTTCTCTTTGTTAGAAAATACAAATCTTATTCATGATCTTTCAAACTTTGAAAATTTTTAATATCATTGATTTATTGCTGTTTCAGGTCTCAGGGAAAAGATAATCACTCTGGAAAGTGAGAAAAATGAAGCATTAAACAGGTGCAAAATACTTGAGGCCAAGATCAATAGGTAAAGTCTTAGTTTAGAGGAAATAAGTTATTCGTACATACTCACATCTAAAAAGTGTTATATCAGTTGCTGTCAACAGTACTGAAGACGTTAAATAGTAATGGTAAATTATTAACAAGTTTTCAACATTTTTGAGTTAATTAGTTTAGGCTACAGTTACACAGAATCACGTTAACATTCTTCTCTAGTGAATATTTTTCTTGCCGTCGAACTCTCAATTTGGTGTTGATTTTTAGAACTCCTATTAGTTTTGTACTGCTGTCTTTCTCTCCACATCTTACCCCTCCTGCTTCTGCCTTCAAACTCTTCAAATCTAAACGCTCACCGCTCACTTGTCTTTTTGCATGATAGCAATAGCATCAATGTGCTTATACTGTCTCTGAACTCTGTCTCTTGGCCATTGTTTCTGGTTTGTTTAGAATCAAAAATATTATATTTAAAGTGTCCAAAACACCTCGGTTACCCTTACAGCCGCCATATTATTTTTTTACTTGTAAATTTATATCTCAAGAACAAAAAGGTGAATTAAGCTGGAATGTTGTATGATCCTCAATAACATAAAGTCCGTTTTTAGAAAAATTATTTGTTTTCCTCTATCAATAGTTTCAAAATGGCAGACATATGAAGTTTTGAATCCTAAATAACTCAAAAACCATCAATTACAGTAAAAATTACACAGTATTTTATTTTATATAAAATTTAATTGCAAATCCAAGGATATAATGTTTTTAAAAATCGGATGAAAATTAACAAAGAAAATATAATTTATGTGACTGTATGTA